>PVKZ01000379.1:0-600000 GCA_004027375.1 Macroglossus sobrinus | reverse complement strand
ACCTATAAAAATACATTGGAATACAGGAATTTTATTTATTAAGAACTGAAAGATAAAGATGATGACTGCAAACTGGCATCAAAAGAAAATTGTGCAAACCCTTAATTTGCAAGGTTGATGGCTGCTCTTCATTTCGATTAATTTATGACTCCATTAAGTCCTATATACAAAAATTAGTTTATTAAATTTTTATCAAATGAAGTATAAGTATGCATTGTTTTAAAATCTTCACTTAAAAAATATTAAAAGTAAATCTGCCAATTTGTTTTTAATTAAGACAGTGTGAAGAAAAAGCTAATAATAAATATAATATTCCCCTGGAGAAGTTTCTCAAGGAGCTTGAAAATAATTTCAGTTGGTCTGCAACAGGACATTGGATCAAGCCTCTACCAGAAATAAAGGGGTTACTATTCTGAAAATGACAGGACCAGCTGGGAAAACACCTGAAAGAACAGGTAAGGTCCTCTGAATAGTCAGCTTTCCAAATGAGAACTGAAAGAAAAATAGGAATTAGCTCAGAGAAGAGAGTGATTTTTACTACTTTAAAAATGACAAAACAAATTGTCTGTTAAAGTAAAGCATTGTTTTTCCAGTGCTAAGAAAAATGTTGATTTTTATTCTTTTGATTTAAGTAAAGAGAATAGCAACCCCCTCTCCCCCCAAAACCCCTCCTGTTTTAGATCATTTAAAAACCTGCAATTTGGAGTCCATTGTTTTAATTATGACCTAACTAGTTTGATTCTAATTTTTTTTGTACTTCTATAACATATTCTTAAATAAATGAGACTGATATATAAAAATATATTAATCTCTTGTGTTTCCCTAGTGCTATGTATTGTTAAACTTTTAATATTAATACAAAGGGATTAAAATATTTAAAATTAAACCATATTGTTACTGATCCAGGGAACCCATACCCTCTGACAGCTCATTAGCTTGACAGTATGTTAGGCTGGAGAACATCTTGTGTGCATCAAAGCTGTGATCAAATTCAAGTGCTTTCTTTTTGCATAATGTGTCATGGATAGTTAACTATTTATTAAATGTAGCATAGTTGTGCAACTAAACCAATTCATTGGATACCCTGAATGTCAATTATATTACAAAGTCATGGAGCTACAGAACATGGCCAGCCCCCACAAAAAGCAGGTAGAGATTCTTTTGACCCATTTCTTCAACATAAATACACTTCAAAGGAGGGTTGATATATTTTTCTTTTGCTTCAGTAACCATTGTCACATTTATAAAAGTAATTGGATCATTTTCAATAAGTTACCTGCCTCAAATCTTTTTAACCTATACAAGTAAGATTAATACTGAACTTAAAAAAAAAATGCATTAGGATTTTCTCATTACTGCATGGTCTATCAAGAAGTAGCCTCTGGTACAACAATAATGCAGTTTGTCTTCAGGGTATCTCTGATAGCTGCCTCACTGACTCATTGACAGACTTTACAGCCCCCACCCCACAAAGCACAAATAATTTTCTGTCCTTCATTTTAGCCTACACCTGAGATTTAAAATCTCAGAGATTCAGTGTGATATCAGAGTTGATGTGTGTGTAATGGAAGTACAATATCCTAGAGCAGTAAATATATCTGAAATGTTTGGAAAGTTTATTTGCACAGAAGTCGAAGCGATACTAGATTTTTGGATTTAGGTGTTACTACATTGACTGTTTCAAACTGAGTTACTCTTTTCCTTGTTGTTGATAGGAATGCTGTTTCAAAAGATAATTGTGGTTGGGATTGCCTCTAGGAATTCATTTGACTTTCCAGAAACCTTTCTGAGTTATCCTGTTTCCTTTGCTATGTGAGCCCAACTAGGCTGAGGCCTGTGTTTTAAATCAGTGCCAAATATAGCAATGGACTGTAGATTATGGGTATTGCTGGGGACATTATTAATTAGTATACATTTATTGGTGGTCCTAATTCTATATGCTTGCAATAGAAGCCAAATTTGTGAAGAAACCTGGAATGTCTTGGCTTTAAGAACTCGAAGTACCTCTAATGCACTTGTAACACTGTCGATGCAGTCCCTTCCATGTGAATCAAACTGGGGATTGGGGTACATTTAAAGAAGGAAACACACGAGTTAAGTTAATTAATAAATAAATACTTAAGTGAATAAAATAAATTTATATTTTTTACTTGAGTCTCTTATAGGAAATCAAAGGGATTTAATTCATAACACCTGGAAATATTTTATATCTGGTTTCCTTTTCTCTCAGAATCTGTTATATCCCTTATTCTCTTAAGCCTCTAATTTTTCAACCTTCCTCCATTATAAATACTTAGATCTGGTAACTCAACCTAATAACCGACTTTCTCTTTCTCTTTCTCCCCTCTCTTTGCTTTAGTTTAGTCTGTTATTTCTTCTTTCATGTCTGAGTATTATCTTGGCTTATTCTATGATTTGTATCAGGGATAAGTGGATATGATAGACTCTCCTAGGTGGAAGTAGTGAATTTAAGGATAGGTCAGGAATCACATGAACACTTGTTACACAATAGTTAGCAACTTGGAGGAAGAGGGTATTTCTTTTTTGCCCCTAGTTTTATTAAAATATAATTGGCATAGAACATTGTATAAGTTTAAGTTGTACATTATAATGATTTAACGTACATACATACTGCAAAATGATTGAAGATGGCATCTCTTAATCCATTTTTCTCTTGGGCACAATAAATACAAGAATTTTAAGCTAGAAAAAAAAACTATTCAATAAGTGAAAATACATGTATGTACTTTAATCTTGAAAATAACAAATTATTTTTCTAAAAGAGGACTTATTTATGAAAAAATTGGAGGTTTTAGAGAATACAAATATAGATGTGAAAGGAAAATAAGAAATATACTAAAGGAAAAATAACAACAATGAAAGATAGTCTAGTGTTTTAACTAAAGAATTGGAAAGAGGCAGATATTTAATTGTAATTTGTGAACCTCATATTAACAGCATGTTCAAAGAAGATTCTGGGGGAAAAAGCTACTAAACATAGCTTTAAAAAAAATTAAAACACTACCACAGTGAATGCAGATATCAATTAAAAGGTGTATCACAATTTCAAAAAGCTAATTACTGGAGGAAAAAGTGACTTAAAGAAGAGAAATAAATTTAGGAAATAAAAACAAAACCAAAAAAAAAAAGATTAGATTATTTCTACATACCTTAAAAGTAGGTAGACTCCTTTAAAGCTCAGTTATGCTGTTTCTCATACTTATACTTCAAATGATGGCCATATTATAGTTCTTGTAATTTTATTATTAGTATTAGGGTTTATATTAGTTTCAGTCTTCTTGGAATTTATGGCTACAGGGGGAGTGAGAATACTCAATTTGTAGAAACTACTTTGTATATAAATTTGACAAGATTCTCATCACTAGAGTTAATTATATTATTCAAGAACTAATTAAAATAAGTGTAATTAAAGATTTTGTCAATAGGTTAAGATCTTCAATATTCAGAAAGTTTCCAGTTGTACCAGAGACTTAAGCCTGTTTATGAAACAGAGAGGTATGGAGTGAGTACTAAAATATATATTTGGATAGTCAGCCATCCAACAGATAGGACATCTATCTGTCCTATCTGATGTCCTCTACAATAAAATAGGTATTGTAGAGTTATTATTATTCACAATTCACCTTCTATAAAAAAGAAATTATGTTCTCTCCCATTGTCATGAGACTTATGATGTCCCTATGCTCAATAGAAGTAATAGACTTTCTCAATGAATTAACATTGAGTTTAATCTTGTGCCTGGATTTTATCAATGGGATATGAGTATATGCCATGAGAGTGAGAGGCTCCTAACAGAAGCTTCTCCTTCAGCACAAGACAAGAAATGAGGCAGAGCTATAAACGCCAAGTCACAGGCATTATAAGGTGAGTGAAAATACCATATTTTGTTATAAGGCTTAATGTAAGATGTAATGTAAGCCAGTGAAGATTTTGAATCTTCTTTTTTTTCACTAGCACAAAGTTAGCTAATACAAGTAGCCTCCAAATGATTGATAAACATGAGCAGGTTAATTGCAGTTAAAAGATAATAAGGTAAATAAAACTTCTTTTAAATTTTGCACTGATGTAGTATTACAAAATGAAAATCTAATGATACATAGATGCTTATGAATGAGTATAGTGAGCCTACAAAGTTATTAAATCTATTAGCCCTTAATAGAATAACCTAAAAATATCCACAAATGCAGGATCCTAGCCAATGTTTCTCACTCTCTTAAATTGAAAATTGGTTCTACTCCATATCATTGAGGGAATGATGTCAGTGCAACATTGTGTCACATTGAAAATAAGCAAAGGACATAAAGAATTTCATTAGAAATCTTATCTTGTTACATGGATATTTTCAAAAACAGAGCTGTTGTTAGTTTATTGAGAGTTTTGATGATTTCTTCTTAATACTCATTAGCCAGAAATCAGAGGAAGATTAGAAAATAATCATTCATAAGGTGAAGGTATTTAATAAAAATAATTGCTCTCCCAACTTGTAGTAGTCTATCTTCCTCAATGAGAAAATAAGCTTGACTTTAGATGTGCAATGTACTAAGTTTGGCTAATTTTCAATAACAATAAGCCATGGAGAGAAAAATATCAGCTAATATGAAAATTAT
Organism: Macroglossus sobrinus; assembly: GCA_004027375.1. NCBI lineage: Eukaryota > Metazoa > Chordata > Mammalia > Chiroptera > Pteropodidae > Macroglossus > Macroglossus sobrinus. Next base: position 595,372 of record PVKZ01000379.1, on the reverse strand, counting down.
TTAAAAGGACTATAGCTGCACTTTTGCCTGACCTCATTAACATCTGATGTAACTTTTAACTTTCATACATTAGTAATTACCAATATTATAATCATTGCAATTAAGTGTATGAGAGAGAAGACAGACACCTGTGGTATATATCTGCTGAAGGCTTTGCTATGTAAAAATAAAGTGTAGGTGGTTAAAGACTCATTGCTTATTTTAGAGAGCACCTTAAACCTAGAATTTGATTGTTGGTGGTGTTGGTAGTAGCAGCAAACTTTGGAACTAATGTTATTACTAATCTTCTTAATGGCTAAATCTGGGTAAATTTTTAGAAAGATCAATCTGTAATAACTATTGCCTAGTGAAGATCTCTATATGAAACTATTAGAGAGGCGATTATCTGGCCAGGGGGCTGTGATCACATGAGAATATTTGCACCCTACTATAAGTTCAATTTATTTCATCCATGAGTAGGAAAAATTAGCCAGGTTTTGTAGAGGATAAATAGATAGATGGCAAAATGTGCTGATAGGGGTTTAAAATTTGATGAGAACATAAGGATTTTAGAAGTTATTGTCATTAAAATTCCCAAGAAAGAAATTGTGGATCTCTGGAATTTAGCAGGCTTGGAAATTATGTGAAGAGGCTGAGTTAGGTGTCCTTCAATACTTTGGTACTAAATAAAAACTGCTCCTGATGACTATAAAAGTTTCTCTGAACATAGGGGTAAAGTGTTATTCTTATTTGGTGAATAGATAATCAGTTTTTAGCCTAAGATAGGTTGAACATAGGGAGTGTTGATACAGGATATAACTTCAAAATCACAACAAAATACAGAGTGTAAAAGATATGAATAATGTTGAGACAAGTGTGTGGGCAAGGGAACATTCACAGGGCAGCTTTTCAATTTTATGAGAAATCTTAACATTCCCAGGTTTGTTAATATAATCCTCTCTCACTAGCTGTAATTAACTCTGACCTTGCATCTAAAAAGGGGTTAAATATTTGGTGATAGAGGGAAATCCAACTTAGAATGGTGAACACACAATCCAGTATTTAGATGGCAAACTGTTAAATTGTACTTGAAACTTATTTGATTTTATTAATCAATGTCACCCCCAATAATTTTTAATTAAAAAAAATAGTAGAGCCCACAAATATACCTCCAACTGAGTTAGTAGCAATTAATCAGTAATTAATCTCCAGTTCTTTGCAAGGGAAAAGTCATGTAATCTAGAGATGCATGGGTAGATCTAAAATATTTCCAGATTTGGGGATAAATGTAGAAAATGAAACCTTAAATATTGGTATTAATGGCTTATGAGGCTGGGCCAGGTGAGCAGGTAATCTAAAGTGGGACATTATATACCCTATGCAACTTATTGATTTTCAGCCAAAAATAAGAGGAGCTGAGGCAAGAGATTCCGGGACTCTGGTAACAATAAATTGGACCATCTTAAAAAGGAAGAAGCATGTATCTTGTTATACCATTTTGATTTTTATGCCGATATGGGACCTAGAAGAAATCATGCTATACACTTTAAAGTCTTTTGGAAATCCCTACCACACTACTTTTGTTCTTCATATATTCACAAGTCACAGTGTTTTATGAAGGAATGTATCCTAAAATTATTCAACTCAATTTCTAATACACATGAGAATATGGATCAGATGTATGAATGGGTGTGACATCATATAAATGGTGATTTAACTTTCCTAGGTAATGGCATACATATTAAATATAAGTTTTAGGGAATTTGTCTCAAACTCAGGTGGCAAAGAGAAAAATTTCCCTGAGTTATCCATGGCTACAAAAGATGTCCATACAAGGTCAGTCAAAGCCATAAAAAAGTTTACTTTTGTAGCCTAAAGCCCCCTTCAGTGACTGTAACATCCCTTGAAGAGCTTTTGAATCCGCTAAGTTGACAATTATTTTCTCAGAAAATGTATATACTATTTACTCAAGATATATACAAAATAAACATAATAAATATTACTTGAATCAAAATAATACATATTCAGAAACTATAGCAAAAATATTTTATAAACAGGTCAAGTAAATTTGCCCACAGCCTTTTGGGAGTATAATATAAATTCAATATAAACTGATGGTTTTGTAAGCCATAGATAGAGTGCTGTTTCTCCTTCCTTCCTTCCTTCCTTCCTTCCTTCCTTCCTTCCTTCCTTCCTTCCTTCCTTCCTTCCTTCTTTCCTTTCTCATTTCCTTCCTTCTTTCTTTTCTCCTTACCTCCCTTTTTTTTCTCTCTCCCTCCCTCCCTTCCGTCGCTTTTTTCTTCCTATCTACTACCCATCTCACATTTTCTACACCAACCTATGATTTCCTGCCATCCTCTTTCCTTTTCTGCCCATTAAGTTTTATTTTGTTTTGATTTGTTATAAGATGGTACATAATGAGGAGTAACTCTGGGGTCACTGTCTTATCAAAGGGACCCCAAATCTTCAAAACAATTTAATATCATTATGTCATTTCATTACCTACATCTAGAGATTAAATGGTGCTAGTGACCTGAAACTGAACCTCTGAGATTCTGAAACCTGCTGAGATTTTCCTGTTCTTTTGATTTGCATGTGTCCCTAAACTATTTAAGGAGAGATTTGGACCTTTATTTTCAAATAAAGCAGATTAAAGTCTAATGATATTTCACCATGGAGAGTTTGAGAGGAACATTCACTATGGTACTTTAATTTTAACATCAGAAAAGTTCATTAAAATATAAAAGTATCAGCTCTTTCCTTTCGTACTTTAGTATGTTACCCAAGAAATTCCCTGAACATGCTACTTTATTGTTTGCTGCAGAAAAATATTTTATTAAATGTCCATAATATGATAGAGTAATGCAAGTTCTGTGTCCTGAGAATACTTAGTCAACTGAATTTTCTCAAATTCAGGCACAAGACTAAAATCAATGAGAGTCAATCTAATTTACAAAATTATTTTAGGCATTGCATTAAATGAGAATTAAAAATGACATAGTTTAATTAGTTTTTGTCTTTAATCTTTTAAATTTTATGGCATTCTTTACCCATTAATATGAAATTATACTTAGTCTAGTGTGTTGGGTCCAGAGTGGTAGTTTCTAAAACTATGAGGGGAAAAAATGACTTTAATACATCTTGCTAGAATGGTGGATTTATGGCCCTTTAAATTTGATGAATTTAATGGTGAGTAAAAAAAACACCATTTTGCTGTTGTCAAAAAGTATTGTCTAATGGAAGAGCCAGTTATTAAAAATAATATGATAAGTGCTAGCAAAGACAAATACAGTGTGCTATAAATGAAAAATCTAACTTAATCTAGATAAATGTTCTCAGCATTTTTCTGATAACAGAAATTTTGATCTTTTCATTGAGATCTAAAGGATGAGTGGTTAGATGACAAAAAGACAGAATGCTTTGGGCGAAAGGAACTGGTGTGATAGCCTAAGGCAGGGAAAAGCATTGTTCACTAGAAGAAATGAAGGAAGATCAGAACGAAAAGAGATTATGAGAATGTTAAAAAAAAAAAAAAAAACAAGCTTGAGAGTGAGATAGAAACCAGATAAGTATGGGTCTTGTTGTACAAATTAAAAGAGGGGAAGCCAGTGAAAGATTATAAACAAAAGACATTCAGATTTGCATTATTAAATGTTTGATTTTCTTAGACTGTAAAGAAAGATTTGCAGAATGAAAGGAAGTAGGACCAGTCCGTCAGAAGGAGGTTATTGCACTATTTACAGAACAGATGATGAAACCTTAAAACCTTGGATTAGGATCCTGGTAGAGAAGATGCTGAGAGATGCAAATTCTGAGAGCTCCTTAGAAAACAAAATCAATAGAACATCAGAATTTACTGATATGGGGGACAAGGAAAGAGGAGAGTGTCATAAAGGACCTTTAGTTTCCAACTGGTGCAATTGCATGTGTATAGTTATGGTTCATTCAGATGGGAGCTAGTAGAGGAAGACACAATAAATTCACTGTTGAAGATAAAGACATACAAGTAGGCAGCTGAGAATATGGGGCTAGAATTCAAATGAAATGTAGACAAATATTTCTATATTTAGAATTAGAGTTTACCTAACAATTGAAGCCATGTCTGCTTGGTAAGAATAATGCCAGAAGAGTATGATATCAAATAAGACAAGGCAATATGACATAGTTATTTTTTTATTACTTGTTAATATTGTTTGATTTAGAGGTAGTGGTCTATGTTCGTATAAATGTAGTATAAAATGCTTCTGAAATATCAGAAAAGGTGAAAAATGAAAAATTTTCACTGGGCTTAGTGATCACTGACTATGAAAGAAAGCTGAGTAGAGGGGTCAGTAACACAGGATGGAATGAAATGAAGACTAGGACTGTGATGAAAAAAATTCTGTGAAGAAGTTGGGCTTTGAAGACAAGAATAAGCAGTGGTCACTGGATAGAAAAAATTGGGTTTGAAGGACAGATTTCCTGTATTTTATATTTGGGGGTGTTTTTTTTTGTTTGTTTTTGTTTTGGATCATTTGAGGTTAGAGAGGTTCCAGCCAGTTTCAATGATGATGAAAAAATTAAAGTAAATAAGTAGAATGAAATATATAAAAAAGAGAGTGGTAATCAATCCTATAGTTAATTAGGCCAAGAGGAGGCAAGAGTGGCTGAAATGCAGAACCTCTTTGTTCCTGAAACAGAGTAATAGAAGCAGATGATATCTTAAGAAGAAAATGTTCACAACACCCCAAGTCTTTTCTAAATGTGCACATATTAATTCACTTAATCCATAGCCATATGAATACTAGAAACAACTAATATCCCCATTTTATAGATAAGAGATTAAGTAATCTGCCAAAAGCCAATTTTATACAAGGCAGGTCCAGGAATCAAACCTATAAAGCCTAACCCCCGGGCCAAGGTATTTAACTACTATCCTATACTATCTCTCCAGGTAGTCTTAAGGTTTTCTGGTTTATTTTCGAGAACACTTAAGGAAAGCTTTCTCATGACCTCTGTTGTTTTTCAGTAAAGACTAATTTAATCTTAATAATAAAACATATATGATTATTCCAGTATTTTAAATAAAGAACCAAAAGTTTAGGAAGGTAAGAAATGACCTCAGTTTTATATATAGTAAATAGTAAAGACCAAATTTGAACCCAAATCTGTCTCAGTTTAAAGCCATTGACCTTTTCCCTTGCCAAAATGAATGATTTTCAGATTACCATGGTTGAAAAGCTGCTATCCTGCTGATCACAGTTACTCCAAGATTGATCCCTCAACCCCTCTTTAGAAGAAAGCTTTTCTTTCTCTCATTTTTCTTTTTCTTTTTTTCCTCTAGAGCCTCCTATGGTAATTCAAATTTGTTGCCCTCTTCAGTGCTCCAATAGTACCCCATACAGACTTCAATCACAGCATACTTCTTTGTACTATAATCGTCTGCTTAATTATGGAACAAGATAACTGTTAACACATTTTTTTTTTTATAACGAGAAAGGCTACCAGCTGCTAAAAAGTATCCTTGCTGAAAGTAACCCAAGTCTTGTAGATTTAGTAAACATTACTTATTTTGGTGTCTCAGCTTTATGAAGGCATTCAATAAATTGTGTATGGAACCCTGTGGCTTTAAAAAAAATGTAAGAGGGTTGCTTTGAATTATTGCACTGAGATCTAATGTTAGAGCAACACTTTGTGTGGGAAAAAGGTGTCATGCCAATGTTTTTCGGTAGAACAACTACACCCAGGAGGTCCATGGGGTGGGTGGGGCAGTTGCTGATTCTCATGTGGACCTTAGCTTCCATCTAAGGCTGGAACACTTTTAAGGCTCGCTAGTTATATTTGTCAGGTATTAGCTGAACACGAGGAAAGCACTGAAAAATATTTAAATGAGTCCTTAACTGTGTGCACTATTGTGGTTCTGAGTACCACAGCTGCAGTAAACAAACTTTGTCTTCTTCCCTGTGCAGGACAAGGTCTAGCAAATTAGCAAATGTGCACTCTTTGATGGTGAGAAACAATGACAAACCTCTAGTTCTCTTAGCCTGGCATTAAAAGCCACACCCTTATTTCCCATCTAGCAACTAACTCAAGGTTTTTGGACTAGCCTTCTCAAGACATCTTAAGAACTGAATATTGAATTTATCTATGGAGAAGCATGAGGGGTTAATTGGGGGAAAAGAATCATTATCAATTTATTTCTACATAGTCAAGCAATGCAAAAATATGACCTTTGCTAACTCCTAATCCAGTGTGAAAAGACACTGCTTATTTACTTTTGCCACTCTGATATTGCAAATGTCCAGTCAAAGTAGAACTTAATAAGAAAACAGAAAGAAGCATAGCATATGTATTTTTCCCTTTGGTCATGGGCTCAGATAAATTTGACTTAAATAATTTTAATAGCTAATTGTTTTATGGTACTTGTAGCACCATACTAGGAATGTTGTAGAATTATTTCATTCAATACTTAAAGAACTCTGAGGTAGTTATTGTTATTTTGTTCAAAACTGAGACTTAGGCACTAATTACATAGCCAGCATCATATAATTAGTAATTGATAAAACTGGTATTAAATCAGTATTGAAATGCAGGTAGTTCTATTACGGTATGAAGTAAACTTCCCTTCACTATCAATTTTTTAAGCACAAAAGCCTTGTATTTTCTTATAGGTAAACTATATATTATACATAAAGTAATGATGAATAAAGTAATTACTGCCAAAATTTTAACATTTATTAAGAACTGTGATTTTTGAAAATATAACAGTAACTCCAATAACCTACTTTTAATTTTGCATCAGTAATTTTGAAAGACACTATGGTTATAAACTGTGCAATTTGAAATTTGATCTTAACAGATAATGAATAAACAACATATACTGAGTTTTTCTGAAGGAGTATGGCGTCATTTAACTTGTTCCATGGCCTCTCATTTTTCTAGACCACGCACACAAAAGTGGAGGAACTGCACAAATAAAAGTTGTACAAGAACATGGAATTTTCATGAATTGAAGCAGGATAATAAAATATTTTTTTGTTAGACTCTGAAGATGTTTTATGCCCCCCAAATTCAAGATACAATTGTTATTAGGGGGTCATTATTTAAGTCATAACATGATCAAATTTGTATTTCAGCCTTTCTTTTAAAAATGTGAATAAATTAAAAATGATGTCTTGATCTTTGGATCTTTGGTTTCTCCTTATCACATGGGCAATACATAAGCATTTATGCAGACAGAATGTGCTCTTTATCATCTGCAAAGTATTATAAGATATTTTTTCTTCACTTTCCCATCATATTAACTGAATACCAGTAGGTTAAAGCTGATGATTTAATATGTGATATGATATTTAAAGGGTTTTATCTTGTTATGTCTTGTTTCTTGGTGTTAGGGAAGATGAATGATGGTTATTGTGGGTGTGCTAACAGAACAAATTACATTTTAATTAGTTTTTGCCCCTGGAGATTATTTTAAAGTATTATTATCATCTTCAAATTATTTTATAAAACATATTTTGCTATTTCTCACCCCATCCAACCCCCACACTCAAATATTACAAACTATCATATGTGAAGTATAAAACAAGTAATAATTCTCAGGCTAGATTAATCCTCTATGCAATTCTAATTATTTTTGGTATTTCTACCATCTTGAAGTTATCATCGAAGTAGCAGAAACTTTGATCATTGCCAATGTATCTCACAGAGTAAAAATTAAAGATATAATTTATGATTCTTTTAAAATTTTATTTATAATTATATTCAATATTTAGTCAAATCTTTTATTTTCTTCTCTTTATTTTTCAATGCAATGTCTCCCTTGATCACTTTTTTCTATAACTGGAGCTTTTTATATATTTTAAACATTTCAGAAAACAGTTTTTATTACAACTCAATTAAACTAAAGTGAAGACAAAATACAAAAATTAAAGCATTTCAGTGTGTGTGTTGGCTTCATCCTGACCTTAACTCAATGTATCTTTTTAAAACACATATACTTTATGCCTGGATCTCATGTAATCTCAGAGCTGCAAGTATGCATAACATAAACATAGAATAATGTAGACTCATGTCAAAGAACCTGTCAGAGATGAGATTGAAATTTTACACATTTATTAGTTATTTTACTATGGGCAAATTAATTACACTCCCTAGATCTATCTCAGTTCTGTTATCTGTAACATGAGAATAGTAGTAAATACTTCATAAGTTTTCTTGGCATTTAAGAGAGATGGCAAATGTAAAGTGCATTGAACATTGTGTTTTCTGTAAATAATTAATAAAATCAGCACCATTTTCGTCCATACAAAGTCTCAACAGCTGTTCTTTCTATCTTCCCAATACAAACTGGCTAAGAACATTATCTTTAGCAATAATCTCTCTTATACCATATTCTAACATATAAATTAGCTTTGTACAGTTTATTTTCACACCAAAAGCCAGGTCTTAGCTATCTTTCTTAAAACTCTGGGGCTTTGAGCTAACACTTATTTCAGATCCTCAGTTTACATACCTATAAAGTTGGGAAAATAATCCTGCTTAACAGGACCGCTGTGACTGGTTTTGAAAGTAAATTGAAAAGCATGATATAAATGTTGCATCTATTGTTAGTTTTGTATCAAAATTGCCACTTGACTATGTTATCAAAATGGAATTCAAATGATAGATACAGCTAGACTTATCCAGAAATATTGAGAAAAACATAAATACCTACTTAGCTAGTGAGCATAAATTAATAGGATAGTAGAATCTACCCACTAATAACTGAGATTTTCATCAGGTGTTATTCTAGTAGACATGAAATAATTTAGCATTATAATTCAAACTATGCATGTTTATCTATATAATTATGAACATTTCAACGTTAATTCCTCCAAAATGACATTTAAACTCTCATATTATTTTTTAAATGTATAAATAATTACCAAATAAATAGGACACAAATTAGAGCCTTGCCTCACTTTGCATATCAGGCTTGGAACTATGAGTCACTGATGAATACATTAATCTAGTATATATGAATATAAGGCTTATTTAAAAAAATAAATGCTCTTTTTAAAAATATATTCAACAGTATATAAAGTCATTTTTATTATAGGCTGAGAATTTAGGAAACATACTGTCTTTCCTAAAAATGAGGAAATCAAATTTGCTTAATGAGTATAAGAGCTATTAAATATATATATATAGCAGTTTGGAAAATCTTTCAGCAGTTCCACAATAGCATTTCTAAGGTATATACATACTCCAAAATCCGTGAAGATAAGTTGTGATTGATCCAGGAATTAAATGCAGAAATATCTGGCAAACAATTGTGAAAAATAATTATATATTTACTGTGATTTTATTAACCTGGTTAACATTTTTTATTGAGCAAGAATAGAGTTTTCTGGGTTTCAATAAGAAATATATATATAAACTATATTTGAACACTGAGAATCAAGAAGATTTTAGAAAAAGAAACAGAGAGCCAACTAAAGAATGTAAAGATAAGAGCAAGACAGTATATAGAAACAAAAGAAAAAAGAGATTGTTTTAGATGGCTTATAAAATTAGGTCAATTCATTTGTTAATTGCTTTTTCTTTTAAAAGGTCTTTAGAGAGAGTTTAATGTAATAGTTATTTTAAGAATAAAATACCTTCTTCTCCCATTCTCAGATTTGATCATTAAAATTTTTACTATCAAGGGAAACTAAAACCATATTACACTTTGAGTCAGTTAAATTATATGAATAAATTATTTATCTGTAACAAAGAGCTCACATGGTTTAGGCATAACAATGATCAAGTTAAGAAATTTTAAAATAAAACATGATTTGAAATGTATATTATATGTTATTTACTTTTTCTTGTTTTCCAGTTGCATGGGATTTATTAGTAGAATAAATATGTCCATAAACAGAATGAATTGTTTTAGAATTTAACATAACATGCTTAATTGACATGCTGAAGGAAAGTATTAATTGTCTACTAAAATTGTTAAGAATAAATATAGGCGATAACCATAAGGAAGCAAATGTAGGTGTTTATATTGGTAACTTCTCAGAGATAACATATATAACACCATTTACTATTAAACATATAAATTCTACTGTGAAAATCCATATTGTATTATCATTATAATGAAGATGTAAAAATATTGAAAATAACTAAATCTATGTACTATATATATTTAAGTTTACTAAATTGTAATTCATATTGTGTCATTAGTAACATATCTGCTTTAAGTTGCTCATCACCTCTAGTATTTAATCAACATGCTAGCAGAGACTCTGCTTTGTCTTTTGTCCAATCACATCAATTAAGACTTGCCTCTAAGTCAATACCCAATAAGTAGTTGATAAATAACATTCCAATTGTTATAAAATTGAACAAAAAATTATGAAATATGAAATATGAAAAGTTAAATGTCAAACTTATTTGCTAGTATTAATTAAAACTTTAATAAAGTTGTTATTTAGGAACATATATCCCATTTTATAATATGTGTGTGTATTTATTTGTTTTAATTTAAGCCAAACTACAGTACATAGAGAATGCATTTGGAATTAAAATATGATTTATTATTGACCATAAGCTTGTCTCATTATGAACCATATATCTTTTTTGGCTCTTATTACCCCTTTAATATTAGATAATAAAAGATAGCATTATTATTTTTATCATAAAGGTGGCTTCTCTTGTAATTTGGGTCTTTTCAGTGACATATTTTGTACCGTCTAAATGGAAATAAATTGTCTTTGAAATTAGTGAGTTATTTTTACTGGAACTGTTAAAAACAAAGTTGGGAAACGTTATTTTGCCCTGGATATGCTGTACAGAGGATGCATACATCAAATATAAAATGATATAAAAAAGTAGTTTTCAAATTGCATTCTATGAATTTTAGGGATTCTTTTCTGGTTGCCAAGGGTCTTCTTTGAGAATAAAGAAAGAGCCAAGCAGACAGTGCACCAGGACCTGCATTTATGTTTTGAGCAGGGAAAATTGACTTTAAATACTTTATGTATTAAGCTTCCATAAAGGATTTATCCTGAGGAAAGTAATACATGGTTATTTAAGCTTAATAGCTGCTGTATTAAAGACCCTTTGAGGTCCTTTTTAACTTTCAGCTTCCATAATTTCATAGATACACAAAATAAAGGTATCATTCAGTTGCATATATATATTTCTATGTTTTACTGCAGACTATATGCATTTAAGATAACATTCTTATATATGCATATATTGGACAATAAAGGAAAATATATCCTAAAAGGGTTAAATACCAAATTAATAAAAGGTAAAATAATTATTCAATGCCTATTATTAAGGTACTGTGTGAAAATGCTATGCATTTTTAACGGTTTGTTTTTGAAGAATCTTAAAATCATAAAAAAGTTGCAAGTACAACACAAAGATTGTGGGGTATTTTCTGAAACATTAAAGTGTATTTTGAGTGTATGTTGCTAGTCTTTCACCCCCATATTCTTTAATATATATCTCCTGTAAGTAGGTAAGCATTCCCACAAAGTCACAATAGAAGAGTCAAAACCTGAAAGTTAATATTGATACATTATAGCCATTTCTTCCCTAGGTCTCACTCAAGTTTTATCACTTATCTTTGTATTGTTCTTTGTAGCAAATTGATCGGGTTCAGAATCACCTGTGGCATTCACTTGTTATGACTCTCTAGTTTCCTTCAAACTAGAATACTTCTCAGTATTGCCTTGGCTTTCATAATTTTCAAATTTTAGTGTATAAGAAAAGAATTGTTTAGAGTTTTAATCAGAGTTTGTCTGATGCTTCCTCATGATCATTTACACAGGTTTTACATCTTTTCCAGGAATATCACAGGAGCTATGCTGAGCTCTCTTTGCAATTTATTGGGTAGCATATAACTTCTATTTTTCCTAATACTGATGACGATCAGTTTGACCAAATGATTAAGGTAGTGTCTGTAAGGGTTCTCCTTTTTCTTTTTAAATTGACAATTATTTTGTAGACAGGCACATTCAAATAATGTAAATATCCAAATCCCTTATCAAACAATTTAGTCAATTTGTTCATTTCTATCAATATGAATTCATGATTATCTATTTTATTCAATGAGTTAAAATCAATTAATACTGTTTGGCCAGGATGAGAGCCCCTTGAAGTTACTTCTTTAACTTTCACCTCCTATGATCTCTGTTCAAGTTCCAACACCCAGATCTGGTAACCTACTCTCATCCTCTGTGCTTCCCCAGCTCAGACCCACCATGTATACTGATACATGCCTTCACTGCCACGTACCACTTATAGTTTTAGAGCTGAATTGCTTAGAATGGTAAAGGAAAAAAAATGGTAAAAAAGAAGAACAATTTTTAAAAAAAATTTTTATGATTAAAAATGCTATTTTGTTGCTGATTTAGAAAGTTAAATACTTTTTAAAGAGTTTTCAGATGTTTCAAATATTCCTTAACAAAACAATGAATGTGATGGTGGTAATGGTGGTATGTGGGTGTATGCATGTGCAATTTTTCTGAAGGAAGTAAGTGTGTCACAATAACAAATGTTTTCCTTTTCAGATTTATAGAGAACTAAAATTTGAAATAATTAGAAAAAAAAAACACTCTGTAGCCAAGTCTAATTTTAACCTTATACCTACTGCTCCTATGATAATAGAACCATATTCTCACTCATACTCTAAAAACATCAGAATCATCTTTGAATCATCTTCCTCTCTTTTCTTCCACAAAATCCATCAGTTTCATGTTTGCAGTATTTTTATATTTCTTTATATTTTCATTTACTTTATATGTTCTCTTTCTGAGCCTCCACACTTTCCCCTGGTTTGCTACAATGCCACAAAATGTGTCTTCCTGCTACAGTCTTTATGCCTTTATTTTATATTGTGCTGCCAAATCAATTGTCTTCTGCTTCTTATTTCTAGAAAAATAAAAACATTCGGCAATGACTAGGATCTCTTTTCTAAGCTACCTTTTCAATCTTGTGTTTCCCACTCTTGCAAAATTGGTCGCTTCAACTCAAGTAGTCTTGTTAATTTTGGAAACCCTTAGATTTCCAAGTCTGTACCTTTTCATCTTTCACACATGGCATTATTCTTTAATACTCCATTTGCTAAATTAGTTACCTACAAGGGAGCTTCCATAAGACTGTCAGTCAGTTTCTCAACAGAAACTTTGCAGGCCGGATGGGGTTGGCACAAAATTTTCAAAGTGATGAAAACCCAGGACCTACAACCAAGATTACTCTACCCAGAAAATTATAGAAGTGAAAGACAGATAAAGAGCTTTCCAGATGTAAAATGTCAAAGGAATTTATCATCACCAAGCCAGTATTATAGGAAATGTTGGCAGGGACTTCTTAAGAAAAAAAACATACGTATCAAAATATGAATAAAAAATGGCAACAATTACTATCAACAAGTACTTCAAGTAAAAAAGAATTAAATGCTCTATTCAAAAGAGAGGTTGGTTGAATGGATAAGAACACAAGACAACAAGACCCTTACATATGCTGCCTACAAGAAACTCATTTCAGATTAAAAAACACAGAGAGATTAAAAGTAAAGGAATAAAAAAAAATATTTCATAATGGACCTAGAGGATACAGTGCTGAGTGGTGTAGGTAAGATAAAAACAAATGTCATATGATTTCATGTTCATGTGGAATCTAAAGAAGAAAATAAACAATAAAACCAGAAACAGATTCCTAGATACAGAGAACATTTTGAGGGTTACCAGATGGGAGCGGGGATGGGGTGGTAGATGAAAAAGTGAAAAAGGATTAAGAAGTACAAAATAATCATGGAGAGATAAAGGAGAGCATAAAGAGTATAGTTAATAATATTGTAATGACAATATAGGATGTCTGATGGTTACTAGATTTATTGGGGTAATCACTTTGTGAGATATATAGATGTCTAATCACTATATTATGCACCTGAAACTAATATAATATTGTATGTTGACCATAATTAGTAAAAGATATTATAAAATATATTCTACTTGCTAAGATCTTCCCCCAAATTTCAACATTTAAAGCCTTGGCCAAATGCAATCTCCTGTATTAAATGTTATTTGAGTCTCCAAAGTAGAATTGTGTCCAACAACTACTTCCTAACCAAATAACATATGTTGTTTTCCACCATATATTTTATTTTTTAATTTATTAACCACTTTACATTTGCAATGTGCCAAACGGTATTCTAAGTGATTTCCAAGTACTGATTTAGTTCCTAAAACAACCCTATGAGATAGGTACTATTGTTACTCTAAATTTAAAGGTTAGGAACTTAATCCACAGAGTTTATAAACAATTCAAACCTACACAGTTTAACTCTTGAGACCATGTATTTAAACTTTATTCTGTGTAGCTGATGTTACTTATACATAATTTTACCTCTTTTTTACATAAGTGGAAAACCTAGATATTAGTCATTTTCCTACAGAGAATCCAGCTCATTGCAATGTATTCATAAGGCATTCTATAAATACTTGTTTAATACATAAAAGTAATAATATTTATTGAGCATATATTATGGAGAAAGAAGTACTATTACAATGTAATTTGCATTTATCAATTTCTTTAGTCCTTTAGTAACCTACACGATTTGTACTAGTACACTGTATAATATAGTAAATATAAAAGAGTGATCTCTGTAACTTATTTTTTCACTACCTGCACCAGGAAGTACAGATTGGGAATGTTTGAATATGTGATCTTGAAGTTATCTGACAGTTTGAATAGATTGTCTCAGTTTAGGCTGAAAAAAGCCCAGCTGAAAAATTGGGGAATGTTGGCCTTATTTATCAATGTGGAAATTAAATTTCAGAGAGGATGCCTAAATTGCCCAAGATCACACATTTATAATAAATATAGGTTGGATTTTAACTCTCAAATCTGAGTTTCATTTTGCCCCCTTCAACTCCCACAATTGCTCCATGAAAGAATAAACAAATGGAGAAAAAAATTGTGCTCTCATAATATAGTTTGCCTGTGGGAAACTAAAATTAAAACATGAGCAATGAATGCATTATCAATCAAGAAAAACATTCTACCGTGTTCATGTATAAAAAATATGGTCCACACAGAGTGCAAAAATGTTAACCTATCTTGCCTCCACATACTGAACATTATATAAATATCAAATTGGCAAGTGGTCCATTTCTATGAGAAGCTAGAATCAATATTTTATATACTGAACCTATTAGTAGTTTTAAAGAAATCAAAATAAATTATATCTAAAATAATAATGGAAGTAGCTGTGAAGATGTGATGGAATATATCATCTAAATTCTCAAAATTTTATCTTACAAGTTAATTAAATTGGTGAACAGGAATGCCCATCTACTTTCTTAAAGATAGTTTTTGGAAAAAGAAATGCATACCCAGCCAAATCAATTTAATTGTTAAAGAATGAGAAAAGAAACTAAACAAATAATTCATCCAAAAACAATAGACTTAAGTTGTAAACTTGATAAACTTTATAGCTATCATAATCGAAAAACTAAAATTAAGATTATGGCCTAGAGATTTTAAGAACACAATATTAACACTTTACAAGTATTAAATATGGTTTAATACATCATAAATTGTAGTTAGTTTTAGCATATATTACATCCAAATCAAAGGTTTACAAAACAGTAACATTAAAAACACTCCTTTCTATGGAAGTAAATCTCAGTGAGGTGAAAGCATTCAGAATCAGTTATTGTGTATTATATCTCCAGTGAAAAAAGATTGGCATTAAACTTTAATCTACCTATCCACCTTTTAAAAAAACTATTAGTGTTTGTTTGGGACAGAAGCCTTCCCTTATGCTGAATAACCATCCTGTTTATCTAATTTAGGTGCTTTTATCCCTGTTCACATGACCTATTTTACCGAATGAGGGTGTTTCCTAATTTTTCTTGTTGCCAAAACTTACTGTATTGATCATTTTATGCCTATATTATGAAATACATAAGCAAAAAAGTCCATAATTTTTCAGTAGATGGAGTTTAAAAACTCAAATATATGAACATTTAAAATGCTCTTTCAAATGCATTTTTAAATATATTCTAATCAAGTGTATAACAGTATTTTCAACACACTCTGCAACATTTAATGAGATATAAACACATTTTTATTTTTGAAGACCTATTGAGTAAAAAATGATATCTTGATATTGTTTTAAATTCTGTTATCTAGATTATGAATTAAGTTAAATATTTTAAAAATGTTTGTTATCAAATTATATTTCTTCTTTTGGGAAATACCTGTGTATCTATAGTATTTAATTTTCTTTTGGATTACTTATCTTTTTTTGTTATTTTTCAAGTCACCTTTATAATTTCTAGATATTTCTATTTTTTAATATAAAAATTAAGATTTCTTGAAAGTTCATTTTTAGAAGGACATGGGCCATGCTAAGGAAGGCTGCAGCCCTGTGGAATTTGGGCGGTGAAAAGGTAGAAGATGAAAGAGTATGCTCCAAGGGAGGAGTGGGTTTTCAGAGACAAGAGCTGTAACCTAGATATTTCTATTTTTAATTTATATGTTACAATTATATTTTCTTTTTATTTTTTATAATAGACAATTGTATTTTGTGCAAGGAGTGAGGTTTTGTCCTTTCCCTTCTATTATTTATGCTTCTTAGTCATTGTTCTTATCATATTGCTGTGTATGGTAAATTACTGGGTGTACTGCTTGTAACCATAATGTCAAAGTAGCACACCTTATAGAACATGCATGTATTTAGCATATTTTTTAATAAAAAAGAGACATTATACCATAAAAAAGGGTTGTTTTTTAAAAAGCAATATAACTTCTCAAGAGTCTTATAGAGAAATATCTTTTACTAAATAGTTATATGAGATAAATCTGCAATCTAATATTTTGCAGTTTGTGAAATTCACCTCTCCCCAAATCCTGCAAATTTTATGTATAAAATTTGGAAAATTCATTTTCAAAATAGAATATTAGTATAAAGTATTAGTTCTTAACAATTTTTTTAAATGACATTTAGAACTCTAATAGTTTTCTGGGTCTAGGTATTAAATTAGCTTGAACGTTACATTAAAAAGTTTGCATCGAACTTTCAACTAATGATTTTAGGATATAAATTATTTTTACATGAATCAATTATTTGATTAGGAATTGCAAAGTGCTTAATTTCTAACTCCAAATTTCTATAAGAATGTATTATCATTACCTATATGTTTATTTTAAATACAGTTAATTTCAGAAAGTCAGAATAGTTGTCTGATTTTTAAAAAATGTTTAGAGTAATTAGTTGGTGCCGCAAATAATCTCTAATTTTGCTGAATAAAAATTAGTTGCTTTTATATTATTGTTAAAGACTCTTAAATTTTTACATATTTGCAGTACTTTAATAACAATCACTGTCATTTTTTGTTTAAATTATACCATTTTAGGAAAGCTGGAGCTCCTTCCAATTGGTTCATGTGTCCTGTGGACACAACTCTTGTGGTTTTATAGCTTTCTTACCTACTGGCATGCACTCACGTACACATGCATACACGCGCACACACGTCCCGGGATTATCTTGTATATTCTTTGAACCAGATTTAACCAGATGGATTTAATTACTTCTTCTAAGAGCCCTGGTTTCTTTTGAAAATGAGATTTAGAATCTATAATTTGGGTAGTGAGGGATGAGGAAGGCTCATTTACTGGTTTTTTACTGCACAGACATAGAAAAGATATTTAAATGCAAAACTAAGAACAAGTACATTCTGTTGATTCTAGTTCAAATGTAAGAATTAAAAAAACATAACTTCATTTCTATAGGACCTAGGATAAATTATTTTATTGGTACTACTTTGTTGTCAGTTGTTTTTTTTTTCTAAATAATGACAACAATAAGCAAAGGAAATGACAACTGGGTGTATAGTCTGCTGACTATAGCACAAATAGTCCATTGCTTTAATTATTTCTATTCTGAGAAATTAATCCAACCTTATAAAAAGTACTCTACTATTTTGTTAATTCTAGGTATTCCTTAGGTATACCTAACCTTTTCATATTATTAAGAGAAAATTAAAGAGCAAATTTTCAAGGATAACCTTATTTAGTATATTTTTCAATATCAAAAGATAAAATATATTTTTCAGTATTATATACCTAAAGATTATGTTATTTTTCACAATGTGCTTTTCAAATCTTTAAGCTACTGAATTCTTTATTGTGATAAAATTTTATATAAAAGTTTAATATACAAGTTAATAAAAGCAGAACTACTCTAATAGGGGAAGTTTTTATGTAAATTTTGTTTAAATAAAGTTGCCTAGAACCTTTACCACCCAAAGAATCATGTTACCAAAATCACTTCAAATAGAAAATTAAAATAAAAAATAATCCTTTGTTTTTCCAATTACAATTCCTGTGGTCTGACTTGTTCCTTATATTTTCTAGCTCTGTAAATCAAAGAAAAATAACTTACCTATCAGGGGCATGGCTTACTTATGTGTAATTTGAGAATCTCCAAAAATTGAAAACACAATAAAATCATGGTTTTTAAAGTATTTTATATGTATTGTAAATTACATACAAATTAATATTGTAATGTTTATATACTAAATTCTAATTTTTATTAACTACGTAGCCTAATTTTAATACTGATCTTCCAGAAGTAAGAATCTTCCCTTAGTTCTCTGCAAAAGAAATCTTACAGGATTGTCATATACACTCAGTTCCCAATTAATCTAAAACAATTTTGACTATCCAGGGCATGTATCTTTTAGGTTGAATACGTGAGGAATTATTTGTAAAAGATGTTCACTCTCATCACTGACTAAATCATTCCATGTGAGTTGTATAGTCAGATTCAGTACTGTATCTATTTACATTTTAGGACCTCAGTTATTTCATATATTCCTATAAACTCATAACATCTCTAATATCTTATGTAGCAGGAAGCATATGCATAAGCTATTAAGAAAACCCTGACCCATGAGATAATTTTATCCTCAAACATGATTTAAATCTTTGATAGAGGATATATTCTGCATAAAATGATAGAACCAATGAAGCTTCTTTTAGGATAATTTAGTTTACAAGGTGATCTCACATTATAGACATTGTGAAAGACATTTTAGGGAGGCGTCCTTGTCAGTGTTATTTTAATTACATCAGTGATATAGGCTAGATGTGTAAATGTTTGGTTAATAAATACATCTAGACATAATCTGGATAATGGTTTCTAATCACTATCTACTGTCATCTTTGCTTGTTAGCACAGATTTGTTGCATTCAGAAAAAGTAGAAGTAAAATTACTCTAAATAGAAGTTTAGAGAGATTTTTCTGAATGTTATATTTTGAAAAGGTGAGAAGAATGAAGGATTACAAACTGAAAGGTCAACAAACATGAGTCCTACTTCACAGAATATTTAGCATGCCTACATTTAAGTATAGATAATTGAAACTCCATAGCATTATTTAATAGTTATTTATTCCTGAAGAGGAAGTGGGTATAGAATATTTAAGTAATGAAGATGGGACATTGTAAATGTAAATATAGTATTTTTAAAGAAGATGATGTAGAAGTCTGTTTTGACCTTTGATATAAAAACAAATAGCTACTTTACAATGTTATTTACCTCATAATCTCTTGGAAGTCTTGTGCCTTAAAATGAAGTCTTATGTTAGGTTATAATATAATCCCAAGATTAAAGTTATTTTGTTTGTACATACCTGTTTCTACAATAGACTATTATTGTTACAAATGTTTTAGAAGGTAGCAGGAAAATTTTTGTGTAGTAATCTATGTAATTAAGCAAATAAATGCTTGACCTGGAATCGATATAGTTCATTTACTTTTAAAATGAAAACACAACTTTATTTTCATGTTTATTTTTGAATCTCAGGATTTGTTTATTTGTTAATTGTTAAATTTGTTTAGTAACTGTAAAACCTTGTAAACACTTGATATAAACCAGTTAAATAAATATAACAGATTATTTTTGGTAATAATATAACAATGGTAAAAACAATACAAAAGAATAAACATTATTAAACTTATCATAATTTATTATAGTCTTTCTTTT
Organism: Macroglossus sobrinus; assembly: GCA_004027375.1. NCBI lineage: Eukaryota > Metazoa > Chordata > Mammalia > Chiroptera > Pteropodidae > Macroglossus > Macroglossus sobrinus. The sequence continues at coordinate 575,377 of PVKZ01000379.1, read as the reverse complement.
GACCATATCTGATGCCAGGTAAACATTAAGGGAATAATGTGTAGAAGAAAAAGTATGTGAATAGAAAGGGGACTCTCTGAGAAACAGGAAACTTCTACTTTGGCAGATAAATAGCATGTGCCTGAAAGGAGGAAAATAAACTTGCTTGGTTGCTAAGAGCAACCCTAAATGCTACTTCTTCAAGCATAACATTGTATTGGAAGATTCATGTCACTGCCTCTGCTATTTATCTATCTGCAAGTGATTAAGATGATGCTATTTTAAGTCAGGTGTTCACATAACTGTCAGCAATCATGAGTTGTGGAGCAGAGAGCATAAGCACATTGGCTTAAATTCTATACCTGATGTAATGCCCAAGGCAAAAAAGCGAAAGAGTGAAGGCTGGGGACATGAAGAAATGGAGGCCTCTTATCAAGTGTAATGTCGCCCTTGTCAAGTAAGGCTGACATTTGCTGGAATGTAACAGGACGCCCATCTGTTTGGTCAAAACACAGTTGCTGTGCAATGGAAAATTACCTGAGATTAACTTGACAAATTTGTTTTGCAGTTCTTTGCCCTGGCACCCTACCTATACAAGGTTTGTAAAGTAAGTTACAGTTGCAAAAATAAATCAGGTAAAAGTTATAGTAAAAAAATTTATAAGGAAGATTTCAATTTATACAGATATTATTATGACTACTAAAATTTTGTAATGTTTGGCTAGAGATGATTTTAAATGATATTTACAATTTATATTAAATAATACTCATGGCATGTAAACATTTATAGTCATAATTTTATTTTTTTCAGCTTTATTGAGGTATAATTGAAAAATAAAAATGTACATACTTAAAACATATGATGCCATGTTTTGATATACACATACATTATAAAATGATTACCACAATCAAGCTGATTAACATATCCATCTCCTTGCATAGTTATCTTTTTAGTTTTTTGTGCGGGAACACTTAAGATTTACTTTCTTAGCAAATTTCAAGTATACACTACAATATTCTTAACTATTGTCCTCATGCTGTACGTTTTAGCTCCAGAACTTAGTCATCCTGCAGAAGGGCAACTTGATGTCACTTAACACACCTCTCTCCATTTTCCCTACATCCTAGCCCCTGGCAATCAGCATTTTACCCCCTGCTTCGAACTGTTTGACTTTTTTAGATTCCACATGTAAGTGAAATGATGCTATAACTATAATTTTAAATCCTAAGCATTTAATGGTGTTGTTCTTATAGAAGTTATGATGTTGATCTGTGCTTAAAAAAAAAACAACTACCAATTTTATTTTTCTAATGAATTCATGGTTATTGGAAAAACAAAGTTTCATTATAATTTTGGCATCTGGTATTTTCTATTTGTATAAAAGGTTTGGGGTTACACAATGGAATGGTAATTGTCTGTAGACGGTGCTTTCCATTCTACCACTAGAATGTGAATAATTTAAAGCAGGACCCCTTTTCATCTTTGTTTCCCTACCACCATGCTACAAGTCAATGTTTTTAGAGAATATACTTTAATTTGTAGTGCTTCAGCTACATTACTATAATATAGACATTAAAATTTCCAAAAATAACTTGACTCCTTATTCACTATAATCTAAAAAAACAATTCTGAATTCTTAATGTAAAAAAAAATGATATAAGGAATGCAGAAAGGGAATTACTCAGATAAAGAATAAAGCTTAGTCTGTATTAGCACAAATAAACTTAACATCAAAGCCATCATCACTTTGCTTTGCATCTGCAAACAGATAAGTTGCCAGCAGACCACTGAGCACAGGTGTTGTATATGCTCTATTCACCTGAGACCCGAAAACAGAAACAACTGCTAAATTTACTTATGAAGACTCTGAGTGGATTTTTATGAAGCTCTTGACAGTGAGCTTTTCTACATTCCTAAAAGCAGTTGGTCCAAATTCAGTCCCACTGTTTGTGCCAATGAGATATAAAAAAAAGTCTGCGATATTACTTGGTACATCAAAATCAATGGATTTGTCCTCAGAAAGCTGATGCAAGAAGAAAATTATTAAATAATGTTATGTACTTATTAATAAAAGAGGTGGTGATATCTGGTTCCAGTGAGACATGGTGAATTGATTTTCTTTAATGAGCTCAGCAGGTAACTCTGGTCTTCGAACAATGAAACAAATCCTTTTTTAGAGCAGAGCCTTGGAGGGGTAATTTTAAAAAATGTGGCTTCTCAGGAACCACACTCAGATTCTTTTTAAATAGGTCTGTTTGGTACCCAAAATTTGAATACTTGACAACCCTAGATCCCCAATTGTTTCTGAGCAGTTAACCTATAAATCGAGTTTTTCTTTTTTTTTCTTTTCCTTTCTTTCTTTTTTTTTTTTTTAACTCTAAATAGATCTCAATGACTAGGGTGTGTTTTAGGACTTAAAGGTTGAATGGTGTAAGCCATGGGACAGAACAAATTAAACTTGTTTTTAAAAGTAAGGTTTACTGAGGTATTATATACACCAATAAAAGTTACTCTCTGTAAGAGTCCAGCTGGATGAGTTGCATAAACACCAACTTTAGAAATATATAGAATGATTTCATCACCCTAAAACTTGTTCCCTGTCTCTTTGCTTGAATCTATTGACATAAAGATGTTTTTAATAGTCATCTATTATTTTAAAAATGTGTAGAATTGATAGTAATGTCCCATTTTTGTATTTTTGATAATGGTAATTTTTGTCCTCTCAATTTTGTTTCTAATAAATCTAGCTTGAGCTTTATCAATTTATTCATTATAACAAAATTTTGATCCAGTTAATTTCTTCTGTTGTTTTTCTGATTTATATTATATTGATTTTTAAATAAATCTTTTATTTCATAACAGTTTTGGATTTAAAGAAATATTTTAAAGTAAGTATTGAGAGTTCCCATATATTACAGACTCAGTTTTCTCTATTATTAATATTTACACGAGTATGGTACACTTATCAAAATAAATGAACAAATATTGATACATTATTATTAACTAAAGTTCAAATTTCATCAGTTTTTCTAGGTCAGGAGCTCATCTAGAATATCACATTATATTTAGTTGACATGTCTCCTTAAATCTTGGCTGTGATGATTTCTCAGTTCTTCCTTGTTTTTGACGACCTTGACAGTTTCAGAGTATCGCTCTGCTCAGCTATTTTGTATAATGTTCCTCAATTAGCATTTGTCTGACAATTTTCCCCATGAATAGACTAGGGTTATGGGTTATTGGGAGGAAGATCACTGAGGTTAAGTGCCATTTTTATCACATCACAGCAAGGGTACCTCACTTATTACTGTTAATGTTGACCTTGATGAGGTGGTGTTTGTCAAGTCCCTCAACTGTAAAGTGAATTGCCAGCCTTCTCCCCGACAACATACACCATACTGTACTCTTTGGGAGAAACTCACTATGTGCAGCCCACACATAAGCAGTGGGAATTTATGCTTCCCTTCCTTGAGGAGTGAATATTTACATAAATTATTTGTAGCTTGTGCTGGGTTTAATAGCGGCCCTTCCAAATTCCTGTCTTTCTCAGAACCTCAGAATATGACTTTATTTGGAAACAGGGACATTCCAGTTGTAATTTAGTTAAGATGAGGTCATACTAGAGTAGTCATCCAATATGAGAAGAGACACAGAGACAGAGATACACAGAGGGAGCAGAAACATGTGATAATGAAGAGAGGTCGGAGTGACGCATCTAAAGTAAGAATCTCTGATTGCTGGCAACCACCAGAAACTAGGAAGAAGCAAGGGCAGATTCTTTCTAAAGTCTTCAGAGAACACATGGACCTGCCAACAGGATTGTGAGAAAATAAATTTCTGTCGTGTTAAGCCACACAGTGCATTATGATTTTTGCTACAGCAGCCATAGTAAATTAATAGAGTTCTTCTAAATAAAAATTTGTCTCTTCTCTCATGTTTATATATTTATTCAATTGTTTAGTTTTAAATGAGCTCCCCAAATGGTACAGTGGTAGCCAAGTTTTCCCAGGGACTGAAAGTAAGGGGTTTGATAGTGAAAAAATGTCTGCCCTTCACTTGCTGGCAGATAGTTTTGTTTGTTGGAGAAAAGAATTCTATAATCTGTTCATGTACTGTAAGTCAATCACCATTTATTCACTACTGAGTCAAGCTCTCTCAGATAACATACCCTGAACCCAAACATTCTCACATGCATCTAGTGGAAGCCCATGGAAAAGGTGTAACAAGTACTTGAAGACTGTTGTATCTGTAGCTAAAGGGTCATAGATACAACTATCCAAACCCAGCATCTAAAACAACATATAACTCATCATATTAGCCCATACTTGGTCTTTAAACTTTTGGTAATTTTTTGTTGTTGTTGTTTTCTTCTTCCCCATGTTTATAGCTGCCAACCACCTGCTTTCAAAGACAAAACATGTCTGTGTGCCCTGTGTCTCTTATGAGAGACTTATCAGCCCTTGGGTTATGACTTAATAGATTATCTGGCTTTTTCTCTTCATTAGAGCAGGATCAATCTTGTCTTGTGTCTTTTAACCTCTTAAATGGAAATGGAATCTGATGCAGACAGAACTCTAACAAATACTTGTCTTAAATGGCTTGAAGGAATTGAGCACACTGAAGAAAGTCATAAAGTTCCATTCCTGTCAGTGGTTATGTATGTGAAAAATTAAGATAACTTCAGGTATATTACTCACTAGCTTAGAATAGTGGGTTAACTGATAAACTAATATATATGGAATTACCTATTTCAGAAATGTAGTGGAACCATCTAAATTGTATCATTAGGCCACTTGCCAAAGCTCTAGTACATGAGGGATCAATGTTTCAAATAAAAGGAAAGTCAGAGTTGGGAGGGAGGAACTGAAAATGAACTTCAAAATCACAGGTATTTTTCTAGCAATAAGAATTATATATCTGTCTTCATCTTCAACGATGTTTATATTTAAAATATATATAAATTAAAGAAGTTTATAATCAGAAAGGGCTTTGTAATAGCTTCCTTTTCTTTTTTTCTAGCCTATCTTTATCATGGAAAAATATTTACAGTCTCTTTATTCTCCATAGGAAACTCTAAATCATTAACACAAATACATTAATTTTAAGGAGAAAGCAACACTGAAATGTTTATTGAGATTTAATAAAACTTTCCTGAAGCTAAAAAGTGAAGATGCCTATCATTTATGAATAAAGAATAAGTTGTTATTATAAACAGAATAACAACTGTAGGACTTTAGCATTCTTGTGTGCATGTGCTCAGAGGTGTTGAAAGTTTTTAGTAATTGAAAAAAATAAATAAATGCATATCCAATTTTTTATTCTCTCAACAGACTGATAAAACAAAAACTTAGTTGAGCTAAAAGTAATGAAATGAAACTGAGCCAAGAATTTAAACTCCACATAAAGAGGAAAAGACAGTAAGCAGATTTGTTAAAGTATGCAATTGTTTCCCTATAAGGTATTAAAGACCTGAGCTGAATAATTTTAAAAGGGCCTGGGGAAACACAAACATACCAAAACATAACATGAAGCCACGTGCTAGAAGAACTTACCTGCAATAACGGGCAAACCATCTAAACTTTACTTACCTTCAATATTTTGAAAAGCCATGATTACAAATACAAGTTTTATATAGTTAGAAAGTAAATTGTAAGATTAAAGAGTTAAAACTATATAAGATATGAAGAAATGTTAAATACCTTTACGTGTCACATTGGAAAGAAAAAGTCTTTTTATACCAGTGCACACAAACTATACGTCATCATGAAAAAGTATGGTAAACTTCACTATTTAGATTTGAATTATTCTCAGTAGGTCATGTCCACAATAGGAAGTAATTAGAGAACATGATAAATATGGCATTCAAAATAATCAATAGAAGTAAATCAATAATTTACTGGACAATTATTACATGTCAAATGCTCTTCTACCTACTTTACAAATATTAGTTCATTGAAATTGCCTAACAATCAAATAAAGTGAATAATATTACTGTCTGCATTATATAGATATACTAACTCCTGGTTAGATATATGGACCTCTTGGTGTCCTCAAGGCCATTGAGTATTCATGCAGTATAATAAGATAAAAACCTAGGCCTGAGTACCCTAAATCAGAGCTTCTTGGATTTTAATGTGCATTTGGATCAACCAGAGATCTTGTTAAAATGAAAATTATCATACTGTATGTCTATATTGGGGCTCTGGAGTCTGTATTACTAATAAGCTCCCACATGATGCTAGTGCTGCCTCTCCAAAAAAGCACACAATGACTAGCAAGGCTACAGAGTAGGACTTTTTACTACTGAAGTATACTCCCTCACAATGGATATCAGTTGAATCGATCATAAATAAAATATGTAATAATTATGGAGTGGTGAGACTCCATTATGTGTGATGAATGGGTGGTGAGGCTGGAATTAGGAATTCTGTATAGCAGGGGTCACCAACCCCCTGGCCATGGACAGGTACTGGTCCTTGGCCCGTTAGGAATGGGCCATACTGCAGCGGGAGAGCCAGAGAAGCTTCATTGGTATTTGCAGCCACTCCACAGTGCTAGCATCGCAGCAACAGCTCCACCTCAGATTATCAGGCATTAGATTCTCACAGGAGCACTGGTCCCTGGTGCCAAAAAAAGGTTGTGAATTGCTGCTGAATAGGATAAGAGCTTAAATTGGTAAAAGAATTTTGGAGACATTATAGCAAAAGCTTCCAAAATTTAAAGCACAAAAACGCAAAACTCCTTTGTATCCAATTATATGTCTATACATTTATTATAGAAACAGATTCATATATGTACTTAAATATATATTTTAAAGTATTGATGGTAGCATTATTTGTAGTAGCCAGAAATGAAATTTTCCAAAATATTTAATAGTAGAAAACATGTTAAATAAAATAGAATAAATCTATCCAATTAAATATTAAACCACATTTTAAAAAGCCATTTATAAAAATGATCTTATTAGAAAAGAACTCCATTTGGTTTGTAAGCCAAGCATAGGTAAAGATTGTCCTATGTATGTCTGTAACAGTCATAGAGATGAAGCATTTCTTTACATAGCCACTGTTCAAAACCCAATAATTTCTTGTTTCCTGAATAAATGTATACCTCCTAAGATACACTATTGAAAACTTATAATAATATTTATAGATTTTTGGGGGGAAGTCTATACATTTTAGATAGAGCTAGAATTGTACTGTTATTTTTACTTTCATCTATGATTTGATTATTTAATGTTTGCAAATTCAGGTTTTGCTATTACTTAGAAAATAAAATTAATTAAAATATACAAAATGGAACATAAGAAATAAGTTAGCAAGTGAGTCCTCAGATTCCAATCTCTTTCTTTTTCCGTGGTTCAAAATATAAACACAAAATTTAGTGTCTTAACCATCTTTAAGTGTATAATTCATCAGTGTTAATATTTGCACATATTTGTGAAAGTGATCTCCAGGAATTTTTCTTCCTTTAAATCTGAAACTCTAGACCCATTAAACAACAACTATAGTCTCTTTAAAAAGAAGGGCTTCAAGCTACTATATTGATTCAAAGAAAAATATTCTTCTTTCACATATTTTATTCATACATTTAAGTTTGCACAGTCAAAATTAGCCTCAAGGCTTTTCCTTTGTTATCTTCTTAGGAGTCCACTTTGTTTAATGCTGTTCCCCACAACTTAAGTATAGACCAAAGAAAATTAATGTTAATAAAATGATTTGGACTACTATTTAGATCTGCATATCAATTTTACAATATTAAATACATGCTGCAGAAGTTGTGTGGCAACTGGGGTATTAAAAAGGGGGATACAACCAAAAGAAAACGTTCTATGTTTTCTAAATCTGTTTGAGTGTGCTCATAGCAAGGTCTACTTTTATTCTTCAATTCTGCAAAATTTAGTTGTAAATAAAAAAGAAACTGCTTACAGTCTAGCAGAAGCTAAATCGTGAATCCAGATCCTAGGGCTTTATAATGCAATTCAAATATCAACTATCATGCTTTTTTTTCAGTTTTTGATTATGTAAACACATCTACTTCCGGAGATTGAGTCAAGTACTTCTTTTACTCTTTAGACTTTTAACTATTTACTGGGACATATGAGTATTGAGATGTTTCAAAATCTATTCTAAAGTCCTGATTTATGTCCTTAAACATTTGAATCCTGCAATTTTATATTCTCCCGAGATGAGTTCATCGCCAGATAATTTGAAGAAAGTCACTCCAGGCTAAACACTAATACATGATATGGCGATATGGTCAGTACTCATGTATAACCAGAACTGCTTCTCCATTCATTCTATTTTCAATCTGTCAAATTCCTTTTTTGTGAAATGAAATACAAATGCAATAGAGATATACTTTTCACAGAGGAGACCTTTGGCAGGGAGCAAGGGATGTGTAATAGGTCGGGAATATAAATTGATGGCATGGTCTGGAGTGAGGACATGAGATGTCAGATATACCTATGGTCAAAATGGTTGACTTCACAGAGATCTCTTATTGATAATCAGGGTTCTGTTTTCAGCTAGGGTGCTATGGGTGAGGGCTATCTGCAACGTTCTCCACAGTGGTTGCTCAAATTAACCTTGAAATTCTTTTCATATTTTCTTACATTTGTAATCCGCCTTATAGTGTACCAATTATTTGATCAATGACTTATATAATCAGCAGATAAGCTATAAATTTCTAAAACCTAAATGTCAGGTATAAAAGAAAGGGTGTTGAATTTTAACTTTATTCAAATTTTTTAACAATATTGATAAATTTGAAATCTTTATATTGGAATAATAATATGACACAGAAAATTATCTGGAATAACATAGTCATAAGTCATTATGAAAGATTTGTAACTAAAGTAATAGAAAAAATAAACAGTTTCAAATCAGTAAAAAGAAATTGAGTTTGCAAACTAAGGATAAATTAGATTAACCAATCATAGAAGTATACTTTCACAGTACACATTAAAAGTAGTAATTCTCCAGGTGTGATCTAGGGTCCAGAATCATCAGCAGGATAGGGGAAACTTTAAAAATGCAAATGATAAGGCCATTTGCAGACCAATTCAATCCAATGACAGAAGTTGCCCACCAGCTTCTTTTAAAAAGTCTGCCAAGAGATTCTACTGCTTCAGTTTGCAAATTACAGCTATAAACCATAGCATAAGTTACAGTACATTATTCACCATTCTTTTGTCAGTACAAGTAATCTTAAAATAAAAGGAGAAAAAAAATCCACTGCCTAAATTAGACATTTCCTTTTCTAGACCTAGTACAGTTTTAAGTGATTTCTAATTTAGTGTTTGTCTCAAATTTATAGCTCAACTTGTAGCTTTGATAATATTTCAATGGATTTTACTACATATTCATATATACTCTTAAATTGAGTATTTAATGATCATGGCTTGTCAAGGTTAATTGTGACATCAGTAATTTCTATTTCTAATTCTCATCACTTGTGAGGCTGCAGGTGTGGCTGGTGTCTGACAGCACTCCAAGTGCAGAGGGCCCTTCTCTCTCTAGCTGAGCCCAAGATGCTGACAACACAGGTGCAGGAAAAGGTCATTCTGAGAAGCTAATTTCAGGTAGCTTTGTGAGGTAGAGATTCTTTCCACAAAGTGTCTAAGTATGAATACTATGGAATTATTAATACTCTTTTTCTTCCAACTGTTACCTTGCCTCCATGCTTGTGACCATATAAAACCCCAGTACTGCTGATTGGAACTTGATATGAAGAATCTGAATGGTTCAGAAGAAATGCATCATTTGAACTAAAATATCCATGAAATTGATGTAAAAGCCAATTTGAGGGTGGGCAATTTCAGGCAAATGAGAATGTGAAAACAATTTTTGTTATAGTACAATACCAATAGGATTTATGTAGTAGATCTAGACTAGGATTTGAGAAGGTTACATGAGAAATTATTTTCTAACATCAGACACAGGCTGTCAAATTACCATTCAAAGCTTAGAACAGGTAGTGGTGGTATTTATTTAGTAAGTGAGTGTGTGCAAGATTGTGGTGTATGGATGGAATTTTATTTTTTGCATTCATGTTTATACACTCAAAACATTCATAATGCTAACTTTTTTTTTATGATACCCACTTTCAGACTTTTTCTCAGCATCTCACTAGCACTCACAGTGGCAATGGTATATTCACCTAGTGTTATTCTTCTTATAGTTTAGTTTGGAGTACATATGAATTTGTGAAATGGCCAGGTGGGATTAGATTTATTGAACTTTTAAGAAGATATAGACCAAAGTGAAGTCACGTATGCAATAATTAAACTTGGCATTGTTTTTATATTACAACACTGGCTTTTCATTGAAATACAGGATCAACCATTCACTTGTTGAATTCAAAGACATATTATGTCTTGCTATTCAAAGTGTAGTCTGGGGACCAGCAGCATCAGCATGATCTGCATGTTTGTCAGAAATGCATAATCTCAGGAACCTCCCCAGACTAAAGTAGAATTTATATTCTAACAAGATTTCAAATTATCAGTATATTCAGCGGAATTTCAAGTGTGCAATAATGGGGAGAAATGAATAACATTTGATTTGTCCAGTATATTGTTCTTTACCACCAAAAATGAACATGCTTTTTGATTTATTGAAGGTTTTAGCAGCCATGTTGGGACTTAAAAGCACAGAAATTATCTTGCTATCAGTATAAATCTCGCAGATCTAAGCATCTCATATATATATATATATATATATATATATATATATATATATATATATATACAACCAACCCATTGTTTCGTTTTGTTTGTTTGCTTTTTAAGCAAATCATAATAGAATATATTTCTGGAATGGGGATAATATTCTAAAAATGAATGTTGAAATTCAAGATATATGCATGTAAATTTCTAAATTAAAAAATAAAGATTGAACAACAAAATAAAGGAAAATATTTGTCCCAAATATGATAAATTCAAAATTTCCACTAAATAAGCAAAAGACATATCAATCCATTTTTTTTATCTATTGTGCTAGGGCTCCTTTAATAGTTTTTTAACATTGAACAATTAATTTTTCTGTTCATTAATTTCCTCATCTATAAAATGGGGACAATAATAATTCCATTATAAGACCCTTATAAAGAGTACATAAATTATGCATATAAAATAGTTAGAAGAATGTTGGACACATAATAAACACTCAATAATTATTTACTCTTTTGATGTTAGGCACAGATGTTGGGCCACTGGTTGCATGGGGTCTTTAATCATAGGCTCCAGAGAAATTCCCCCTCTGAGGTCAGCCATAGCTCAACCAAGTTTAGCCAGGGCAGCAGAAGGCATAGTAACAACATTCATAGCAACAATGATCAGTATTATACCATCCTTCACCAAAGAGGTAAAGCAAATCCCAGAATATTTGCTGATAGCATTAAAGACAAAGCATGAAAGAAGTGGAACTTTCTTAAAAATGTTTTTCTTTTTCTTTTTATTCTTCTAAAGAGAATTTACAGAAAGTATGGTGTACTTGAAAAGTCTGGCCAGAGGGGATAAGCTTTATTTGGTATTCTGACCACACTGAGTATTGGCTTATCTTTTGATTTTTAAAAGAGTGTTTTTATTTAGGATCAGTTTTCTAGAAGGTTTACTTAAGATTCAAACTTCTAGAAATGTGATTATTTTAGGATAAGTATATACTTTGTTTAAATGTAATAACAGAAAAAAATGTACAGACTGGAATCTTCCTTGAAAAAGCAATTTTAGATAATGTTTCACAGAGATTTTAAATCAGTGTAACACTGCTTCTTAAAAAAGAAAATGAGAAAGAAAAGAAAATGCAACTAAAAATGACTCTGAAAATGAGGGCACTTTTTAAAATTTGCCATGTGAAAAGTGAAAATAATTTATGGAATATCCAAGACAGTCTATAAATACGAAGTGTGTAATAATAACAATGGTGATCACAGAAATAAATGTTATTGTATATTGGGCTTTGTGAAGTCCAAATGATTTATGCACTGCTTCCAATTGTAACAACAAGCTACAAGATAGGTATTATTGTTATCAAGTAGTATTATTTCTATTTTCAGAATGTTCAGAGAAGTTACATAACTCACTCCAGGTCTCAGACAAAATACTACCAAAAGATAAATTAGGTTGGTTGCTCCCATTAGTCTACATCAATATTTTCCATAAGCTAGCCAGAGAAACTTTCCATTGAAAAAATAATATTTCTGTTTTTCCCCAAAATCTATATCATTCCATTAATTCTTATATCAATATCCAGAACCTCCATTGTACTGGTAACAGAGTAAGTAAACATTCAACCCAAGTGTATATGTATGACTCTGAAGTCCTTACTCTTAAAAATTATTCTCTTACAATTGACCATAGTAGATAGTGGCCACTGATGACATTCTCATTTGCTAGACAACCATTTTCATAGAGAAAACAAAAAGTCTATTTCTGTTAGCATTGCCTGTACCCTAGGTCAGGAATATGTGTAACAGCATTAATTGTTTCTACTGTCAGAGATGATGTGATGTTCTTCCAGTTTTCTTCTGAAAAAATCTGGCTCCCTGATATATAAATAGTTGGTGTTTGATAATAGATTTTCTATTGGTTAAAAAACACGGTCAAGTTTCTACCATTAAAGGTACACAATGCTGCTGAGAAAGGGATTTTTCTTTACTAAAATTAAATAAATGGAAGGTAGTGGTAGAAAATTTATCTTTATTCTTAATTTTAACACAATCTCTTTGTCTCACAGAAAAAAAAGGAAAGTTGAGCCCATGATGCTTGAATATGTTCTCACATTTGCAAAATATGAGCCACCACATTTCCATTTACATCAGAACAATTATATATTTGTTCCTAAGTCCTTGTAAGACAAAGTTCATGATGGCCATTTTGCTAAATCTATAGTTTTTATACAAATTATTTTCTATCTGCTCTCATTGCTCTGTGACTTTTCTAAGTAAATTTTTTTCTTTAAAGTTTTCTAAGTGTTATTTTTTGCAGCCTGATTCTTTTTTTTTCTTTTTCTTTTTTTCCTTAGGTTCAAACCCCAGATTTGGCAAAGTTAAAAACCCAGAACTCCTAATTCACCTGAAGGCAGAAGAAAATGGGAAGACAGAAGAAAACAGGATGTGTTACCAAAAACAAGATGCATTACAAAACACAAACTGCATAATATCCACAACGTGTAGTGAATGCTTACTGAAGGTAGGATACCTGTATAGGAAGACACAGAAAGATATATAGCTAACATTTATGGAAACTACTTTGAAACCTCCGTATGTGTCTCTAGAACAATAACACCTTGGGACTGACACTCCTGTGCCGACTTCCTAGAAGCTGTCACTATGAGACCCAGAGAAGCTGGTTTTGTGCTTTGCCATAGGGGACAGACTTCTGCCAGACAGGCACATGCACTACGGGACACACAGCAGTGTTGTGCTGTGTTCGTGCTCTGTTCCTGTGTGCATCATGCTGGGCAAGAGGTGATGATGTGCTCTTGACAAGGAAACATGCCTATAAGGTAAATATGACTCAACTTTGCAGATATACTGGAACAAAAGAAATGAAAGAAGTACAAAAGAAAAGCTTGACACATTTGGCCACATTATAAATTTAAAATGTCTACATGTTGAAACACATGAAAAGGGGCATTTCAATAGAAAAAAAATAGAGTTAAGAAATAAATATAACCTGATAACAATACTCTCGACATAGAAGACAGCCAATAAATACATCTGGAACATACTGAACTTCACTTGTAGTCAAATAAAAGGAATAAAATAAAATTGGAGTGCTCCTTGGAAAAGGCCAAAAGAAAAGAAATGCTAGCAGCAAGTAGTAAATAGGCACTTTCCTATATTGTTATTGAGACTGGAGGAAACATGATAAATATATTTGAAAGAGAAATTGTCTGTCTTATCTCTCTTAAACTTAAAATGTCTATGATTTTGATATAGTAATATCATTTATCAAAATTTGCCACAGAGACAATTAAAAATATGTTGAATATTTTATGGCTAATTTTCATAAAAATAAAGTATTCAAAATTATAATTTTAAAAAATATATAGGGATGTGGAAGAATAATTATAATTACTATTAATTAATAACAAATACTTTGCAAGACACAATGTACCTTATAAGGCCAATTATGTAATTATGCTAAAACTCAGCATCAAATATAAAAAATAATTATGTCATGATGATGTAAGTAAATTTAATTTTTTCCTTAACATTTTTATCAAATTCATATAGGTAAATGTCTCTAATGTACAGAAAGTTATATAATTAAGTACATAAATTTCTTGAAATGAATCTCCTAACCTCCAGCTTACCAGCAGAGGTGATAAAACATCCATAACTAAATAATATTCTTACATCTCTCTCTCTCTGCTAGATGAAGATTTAGCTCATTTATATTTCTCTCTACCTACTCAATCTACTCAATCTTTTTCCTACCAATATAATTATATAATTCAGTTTAATTTTTTAGTTGGTTGAAATGCTAAAGTAAATAAAACATTTAAGCCACATTTCATATCATCTCAACTACAGAAATTATCTCCTGGCTTCTCACATTGTTCATATCTCTTTCTCCCTTTTACCATTTAATATCTGATATTTATATTATTGTTTTATCTGTAAGACAACAGCTATTCTGTAACCATGTTATCTTTTATAATTTGTATGGGAATTGATTTTAATATTTGAAAACAATTGGAGAGTATTAACTAGATTATTGACTCTGTCATGTTTAACCTCAAATCCAGGTGGTATGATTCTGCTTTAACTACAGTGTCATGGTCATTGGGCAGTCAAAAGAGAATATTCCCAGGATTTTCTTACATACCATGGGAGCCGTGAGAAAGAGCTCTATAAACTTTCAACTGAAAGGTATGTATTAACCAAGGACCGTAGTTCTTGTGCTCCTAAATAGGTGCTGGAGTTGCATTTGCAACCGAGGCTTTTAGGGGCTGCTCCTAGCCAATGGCTGAGCATGAGAAGGTCGCTAAGGCAAGCCCAATCCTGGGCCACATGGATGCTCCTCATGGCTGCAATTGGCTCAAGGGCTCCCTAAAAGCCTTGTTGTATCTTCTTCCTTAGACTGCTCAGAATTCTAGGATGCTCCTATTCTACTTTCCTTTTCTCTCTTCTTTACTGGGACTCAGACTTCCATTGCCCTCTGAAAGCTCTCTTAGCCTTCTAGCTTCTTCCCTATTTTCTCACACAATCACTTACCCTAATAAAACACTTGCAGGTTAATTCTGTCTTGGCATCCGCTTCTCTGGCCACTGGACTCATATAGGGTGTCATTAATTATTCAAAACCATGTAATATTTAATTTGCTTTATATTTTAACCATTGGTTCTATACATTTTTATTAATATTAATTACTGTATTCATTGTTTATTATTTTATATGTCAATTAATATATTGATATAGAACTAATGTTAATAATTATCAATTAAACATTTTTCTTTTAATCTATCATTTTATTACATAACCATTTTCAAATTTTAATTATATTGTCAATTCTGGATGCATACTATTTTCTTCATGTCCATGATCTCCCTCCCAGAGAACTGTTTTTCTGCTTTAATTCTTATCCTAGAACTTTCACTAATCTCTAGGTTTGAAATCATTATTGATTGGATCTCAAGATCTTTCCTTGACTTGTTTATCATTTCTTCTGAGGTATATACTCAACTATTTTCCTAAGAAAGAGTGTACCAGAAATAAATTTCCCAGTTTTGAAGTTAGTAATGCCTTTGTAGTGACTTAGATATTATTGATAATCTGTCAGAGTTTATCATTTCTAGATAAAACATACTTTTCTCTCATAATTCGGAAGTTCTTGCTTCATTGTCTTCTAATACAGTATTACTGATAAGAATTATGAGACCCGTTTGTTTTCTTTACCTTCTTGATAATCTTCTTCTCTATGAATTCTCTTATAATCTTTTCTATATTATTCACATACTAAATTTCATAGCATTATGTAAAGGTATAAATTTTGTGCATGTAGGTAGTTGGTAATAGATCTGTTTTTCTTTAGCTTTTAGTAATTTTTATTTCTTTCATAATTTCCTGTCTTTCTTTTTCTTTGTTTTCTATTTCTCAAATATTTTTAGCTTGAGTTTTAATATCCTGAGTTTATCCTTTATTATTTTTATTCCACCTCCATTCTCGGTTTAGTTTGTATTTTGTCAATATAGAAAATGTAGCTTCTATTTATTTATTCCATAGCTGATCTGATATTTCTCATGAACCTCATGCCACTGGTAAGAAAGCAGATATTTCAGTAACAATATCACAGTTGTTTCCTTTTAAAACAGTTACTCTATTCATAGTTTGACTCCCTACCAGTGGTGGTTTAAATAGTTTCTTTTATATAAATGAGTCTCTTTTAGATTGTGTTCCCTTTTCCCAAAAATGACAGTTGTGTATATGTGGGGTCTTACTGTCTCCTTGTTGTAGTTAAGAGTATAGATTCATAAATGTCCTCTGTGCTGTTTTCTACTGTGAGGGGCTGGTCTGGTGTAAGTACAGGACAAAAAACCATTACCCTTAGACAAGTCTAGTTGGGCATTTTGTAGGACATGCAGACACCTATGTTAGAATCTATCATTCTTGCCCATTTGTTTTTCATCTTAAAGTCCTCACACTCATAGGTTTATTTTTTCCAATCCTAGATCTTTAACTTTTTACTCATGTACTAGACACCTTTTTACTCAACTGCCTGCTCACTGCACATAAGAGGGATAGAGCATTATCTCTGTATTTTAACTTACCGCTTCTCCCAAGTTTTCACTCTTTATCTGTGTAATTTCTCTGACACATTGGCAGGATGGGCTGGGCCCTGATGTGGAAGCCAACGTTCTTCAGTGAACCCATGATTTTCTTCATGTTATTTCAATGGTAACAGGCCACTTGCCATATATGCTCAACTTCTCCAGTGCATGTCTAGTTGCATTTAGAACTTATGCCTTGCTAGGATTAGGACCAAATGGACAAAATGACAACAAAGTAGAGAATTATCATCATCTCCCTTCTTCTTTGAGGTTAGAATGTAGCAGTCTATTTTATTTATTTATCCTAAGTCCAATCTCATAATTCAGCTTAGTGGCATATAAAGTCAGGAGAGAAACTAGCCCTGTGATAGAGAAGTACAAATCAGAAAGCATTTCAAGAATATTGTATTTACTATTAGACTTTTCAGTAAACCCTGAGAAACACTTTCATCTTCCCCTCCTTAGTTTAGATCTTCTTAATAAATAAAAACAAAGGAATCAGATAAATGGTGAGAAAATTACATCATTATTACTGATAAAGGTGTTTGGTCAATGTAGCTTTAAGGATATGACCGCTTGAATTTGAAATGAATTATCCGATATTGGCAAAGCTGAACAAAGATGGTCTTCTTGACCGGGGAAAACTTACCTTCTGAAAGAGGGGAAAGTAGGTATCCTGCAGGCTAGATAGTCCCATAAAAGAAGTTGGAGTGCCCTGAACCAGTAAAGCAAATGTGTCACTTCTCTGTTCTTGGCTAGAGAAGGAGGAGGGAGCAGAGTGGAGCTAGATGTGTTCTTCCCATACATTTACTCCTTGATTCTAAGGTAGAAATTTCTTTTCTTTTCTTTCTTTCTTTCTTTCTTTCTTTCTTTCTTTCTTTCTTTCTTTCTTTCTTTCTTTCTTTCTTTCCTTCTTTTTTTTTTTTTTTTTTTTAATATGAGGCATGGGAAATAAATGTCCTTCCCTAACAATTCTCAGGCTTTTTTTGTGGGGGAGGCTAAAAAATTAATTCTATGATCAGTCTTGATTGTAGCTGCTCACTTTTGTAGAGGAGAGGGATGATTGATCAGGCTAACCCTGTTTTAAACTTCAGGATGCCACTCCCCAAATGCCAACTGGCTTCTGCGTTAGTTCTCCTGGATTCACTGGCAAGAAGTTAGCTTCTACTCCTGAGGGTTTTGAAATGGGTTAGAGCCTTTTATTTCAGATCACAAGCATCAACATTACCTGGGGGTTTGTTAGAAATGCAGAATTTGTTAGAAATGCAGAATTTCAGACCCAGTCCAGATCTACTTAATCTATACTTAACAGGATCCCAAAGTAACTTATATGTACATTAAAGTTGGAGAAGCATTGGTTCATAACAAGTCATGAATTAAATTACCTCAAAGGCTTTGCGAAACCCTAAACTGAATACTTCCTCCCAATTAGCACAAATTACCCACATTTGCTATCTTCAATGTGCCTTACTAGAGATGATGGGATAAAATCAAATAATAGTGGATGAAATAATTAATGAAATTAAATAATATCTACTGATAGCAGTCAGTCACACATTTTCTGTATTTGACTTTAAATTCCCCTCCATTCTGGAGTTCAAAAGAAAATATTATAATCCAAAAACTGAATCCTGAGTGTGAATATAAAACTTGAAAATATATCAAAGTTTAGAGTTTTTGTCAAAGTAAAAAAAAAAAATGAATTCTAAAAATTAGACTCTGGTATGGTGAGCTAAAGTCGCTTTCTGATACACAGGCAGATAACCCACTGTGAAGGCTGGGCAGTGGATAGCTCATCAGTTGCTGGTGCCAGTCCTGTCATCCACTTATTCATACTGTCTCCTCACTCAGGAAGTGATATTTGAGGCATATGTGCCTTTTAGCAATGTGTGAAAGCTTGCACTTATGGCGGCCCAGTTCCCAGATCTTGAGATCTCTTTCTTTCCTGTGTTATTGGGCATTGCACAGAAAAAGGAAGAAAAGCCTCCTTGTGACCAATACATCTTCACCATACTTCCAGGTCCTGGCCATCTTTCTTTCATCTTTTGAACAATTTAAGCCTTAAGTAGCATTTTGTTCTGCCCTCTCTTTCTCTACAGTAAGAAGGTATGCCTTCATCTATTTTTTCTTTCTTTTATTGCTATACTTTGAGGAAGTCTCAGCTGAGTTTTTAAGAGTTTAACTTGAGTTTACTTTGTTCCCCCCACATATAGGGCAAACAATTCTGGTAGGTATAAAAACTTATTCTTCTCTTTCCTTGGTGGTGTCAGACATTTGAATTTTCCAATAGATTCTCTAGTTGTTTTTTTTTTTTTAAGAGATCTCTTAGTTAGATAAAGCAAATGAAAAAATTAGGGGGTGTTCAAAAATTAATAAATATCAAAGAAATATTCTATATTGCTACATTCCTTATCTGGATATTTTGACCATTCTGTTTGAGACCAAATGAGGAGTTCTGATTCAAGAGAATGTGCCTGTTACTAAAAATTAGTGCCCTAAGATATTTTTCTCTTAACCATTAATTTAGTTAAAAACTACATAAGACTAACAAAATGTGGGACATTTGATTTGGCCCTATAAAACTCAAACAAGGTCACTCTCTAAACTTCTCACTGAAAATTTAACTGTCTTTGCAATTTTAAGTTCTAATCTGAGGTAATGGCTGAGAAACAAGAAAAATAGAAATAAAGAAACCACAATTTAATGACTTAAAGGGTAGTTTAATTAATTTTTCTTGTTAAATCAGCATAAAGTAGACATCAAAATCTCTTTTTATTCAATATAACTTAGCTGCTAGATAATATCTGTGTCAGTTTAAGTGGGGTCATGTTTAATCATAAGGGATCATTCCATGCCTTAGGTCAGATCAGTGTCAACTGCAGAGAATTCTGTTCCTGCTTATTAAAGTCTGTACATATAATAAGTCAAAAGCCCATTAAAAACAGCATTGAACCTCTAGAAACAGTGAATCCCCAATGGATACTCCACTGTGGAAGCCTGAATTCAAAATGCCATACGACCTTTAGTCTCTAAGGTATTTCATTAGTATTATGCCAGAAATTTCAATTATATTTTGTCCGCAAATATCAGTTTTTATATATTCTCAAGCCTTTACATTAAACCATAGGATGCTGGGCTCTTCTGGATCTAATAAAAAAAAATCCCTTTCTACTTTTCTCAAATTTGAAATGAGACATAGAATGGAAAAATGAAAGGTAAAATGCTAGATTAATTATTGATAACACTAAGTATCAAAGAAGGAGATTTCAAGATCTGAGAACAGGATAGTAGTTAATTTGGCAAAATGTACTTGCATATCCTTCACCCTAGAATTAGGTATACTTAGTAATGCAATATCTAGTGCCCTTGGTCACCTGCACACCTCTGTAAGACAAGAGCGAGACTCTCTAAGCTTTATATCTACTTTATAGCCAGTTATTTTGGAAAATAATTGGAAAGAATAAATATTGCCGTCTCCAAAGCATGAAAATATTTATTATTTTTGTTTTGGCAATTTCAATTAATTATCATTGATTGTTGTTTTAGTTTGTGCTCACTGAGTGAAGAATTGACTGAATTTTTGATAGGCCAGCTAGATTACTGAGAAAATTTGTGTTTATCTAAATAATATCGGAAAGGAAAATTTTCTTAATGAGGTCAAAAAGATATGGTTCCAGTCTTAGCTTGAGTACTTGACTTTGGGCAAATAAAAATCTTTTTATGCTTTTTTATTTCAATTCTTTAAAATGAATATTAAAAATTTATAAGATTATTATTATGATTAAATGATAAAATACATGTAACTTGCATAACATACTGCCTAACATATTACTTAGGTAAAGTTGGTGTTCTGATTATTAATAATTACCATCATCATTAAAGACACAAAGGTGCTTCACAATCATGTTTAAATGTTAATATTTTCATATATAATATGCATAAAAACTGATAATTATTAAAACAATGACATAATTATCTTATTTTAAAATCTGTATAAGTTATTTTCCTATTTACATTTTGCTATTTATCAATATTGCTATTAATCACTAACTTGCCCTCCAAGGAGAGTATTTCTTTTTGTATTTTTCTGTCTAGGCAGGTAAATGATAATAGTTAAAATGGATGTCGCCATAGTTTTTGTCTATTAAATCATTTCAAAAAAACATATAATCATTCTGCCAGTATTCTTCAGGGCAGCTGTGAATCCAGGGGCACATGGTGCTGTGACAGAATGTGTGTCTCTGTGTCTCTTTGAAGAGGTAATGATAACTGTAAAGATGAAAACAGGGTAAGAGATTTAAAAGAAAGCACAATTTAATCATGGTAAAAACAAGTAAACTGTTTTAAAACGATAACTAGAGGATGATAATCTTAGTATTTCTTAGTTCCCCTATGGAAACCAGAGACAATATTTCCAAAAGTTATTTACTAAACTGCCAACTAGTTTGACTATTATTTGGCAACCTTAGTTTGGGTACATCTACCTGGAGACATGAGGGTACAGGTGAAGTAAGAATTTGAGAGTAGGATGTAAACAGAATTCTGAAAATTTCTTCTAGATATGATTATAAAACATGATGATTTTTGTCACTGCATGAGGCCCAGAGATCCCTAAGCAAATATTAGTTGTAGAAGATTGTGAGGCAATGATTTCTGTGATTATTTTGAACCTGTGGTAAAGTCAAAGATGGTGTACTTTGTAGTGAATAGGTAAACTGAACACTCCTTCAGGCATTCATGTTTGCTACACAAATAAATATTAGCCAAAAAATAAATGGAGAAACTCCTTCAGAAATATTTGTATGTCCTCTAGGAACATATACTTGGAAATTTGTGCATTATTAAATTTAAAAAAGATGATGCCAACTATTCTTAAAAATGTATACTATTTCACATTTTTTAAGTAAAATATAAAATTTCAGAGATCAAAGGACATAAAGATAACATTCTCTTGTTTTTGCTACTTTTTTCACACTTTTAAAGAAGCTGGTAGGACTACTTGTCTCTCATTATATCTGCCAATGATAGCTTACAATGGGAATAATGGTGACCTGCCAAAAGTTATATTAGTGTTATTTTTCAAAATCAAGATAAAAAACGCAGATGTAAAGACAATACATGCATTTATAGAAAAACCTCTATTATGTACAGGCATTTTGTTTGAAGAGGTTTGAATCCAATTATAATAATCTAAGATTTCTATAGAATTCTATCAGAAAAAAAATTAAACTTCTGTCAAAAATCCTTGTAAAGCTAAGCACCTGGATGAGACATCATGAAATAATTGTATTGTGATAAGAATTCTCTTTAATGGACCCTTTTCTGAGTTTGCCCTTTTACTGAAGGTACATACTATTTTTGCCATTATTTGGTGATATATTAGGAAATGTAAGTCTTGACTTGGTGTTAGTCGAAGTTTATAGTTCCAAGACTTAACTAATTTTGTTTAAAATTAGATTTCAAATACTCAGATGCAGATGAAAAAGCATGTTGATAACATTGCCCTTTAGCTCTAGCTGTTGTGCTAAGAAAATAATAAAAAAAACAATTGCTTTAGATAGAGAAAAATACACTGAAATCTAGTCTGTTAACTCTTGTACAAAAACACGTTATAAAAACACTAAAGCTATTAAAAATCATATAAGAAAATAATTTCTACTATTCTAGGCGATTTTAAAATATGACATATATGGAATGTATGGTTTAGTCAAAATATTTTTGTTTTCCAGCAGAATATTTTGATAGTATGACAGAGAGGCTACTATTTGTTAATTTATTGTTTAAGATTTTGTATAAATAAACAAAGCCATAATTGAGAAAGTTATCTGTAATCCATGAACATTCTGGCTACCAAACCCTGGATAATATTTCCAATGTGTTCCTTAGGGTTTGGACAAAGTGAACTTTCAGAATTACAGTGAAGTTAACAGGCATCTGAGCCCCTAAAATAAATTTTTGTTGGAATGAGGAGATTATAAGTATACAAAGAAGCTCTCTAGCTTACAGTAGCAATCTCTCCCCAAAGTAATTTTTTTTTGTGAGGGGCGGGCTGGATTTTAAAAAAAATCAAGGACACAAGATCCTTACTTGAAAACCCAGGATTAAAACATAGATATAGAGCAAAATGTAATAAACCAAATATTCTGAAATGAATCTATCCGACCCTAACATTTACAGTTTATAGGTTAATCAGAGAGTCGATTGCCACTGCTCACAGATTATTCTCAGAATGCTCTCTGATCTTCACGTTAGCCTTATGTAGATCAGTAAATTTAGGACTACCTTTTTATCTCTGCTTCACAATGCCCAAGATTAGAGGCTTTTACTTTCTCTTATGAGGCTCCTCTTACAGGAAGATCATATATGTCATAATTTGTGACAACAAAATCGTCAAAGTAAATGGGAAG
The DNA here is from genome assembly GCA_004027375.1 of Macroglossus sobrinus. NCBI lineage: Eukaryota > Metazoa > Chordata > Mammalia > Chiroptera > Pteropodidae > Macroglossus > Macroglossus sobrinus. The sequence continues at coordinate 552,216 of PVKZ01000379.1, read as the reverse complement.
ATAACTTGTAGAAAAATCGTAATGAAATATGTTTTATTTAATAGTGACTTCTGAAGTATTTTATCTGACAAAGTGGGCACCTGAAAAAGAAATTAGTTATGATAATTATGATAATCAACCACAGTAAATATAAATTATTTTATACAACTTCATTTACTCATGGAATCTTAAAGACAGCCTTAAGGAGAACAGAATTCTACAGTAACAGTAAGATGAAAAAAGGCATAAATCATAGGGGTAGTCTTAATGTCATGTTCAAACTAATCTAAACAATATGAACATATAAGCAAACAGTAATATGGTTTTTACCTGGAAATAGAGTTGTGTCATACTTCAATGTCACAGATATAGATTACAAGAAAAGCTGTTTTGATGAATCCCATTTCACTCAGTGAACATTAAAAAAAAAATTTGTGGCACAAAGAATTAGCAACAATATGTGTTTTTATTATTCTTGAGAGTACATATAATCATATTTGTCTTTTATTTTAGCACAGTACTGTGTTCTTAAAACAAGGTATCACCTTTTAAATAAATATTTGTATCAGCATGTCATTTGTAATGTAGTTTTAATAACAAATAGTAATCTTTGAAGACAATATATAGGAAGCAAATACCCTTGATTATTAAAGAAATTCTCTACTTACTAAGAACTTGTAAGGAAACTGATGTCTTGATTAATAATGTGAGATTTAAATGAGAATGGTGTGAAATACAATGAAACAACAGTATAATTAATTACATAATGTTAATAAAAATATGTAGATATTTTATTAAGTGAAGAAAATGTAAAACCATACAGCAGTAGAAATTAAAATTAATTTTGAAGTAAAGATTTATTCATCAGATAAAAATTAACATTTTAAGGGCACTAAAAGAGAGAATTCATATTAGCCAGGTGATTCTGAGTATTATTGAAAAAAAAGAAAAATCTTCAAAAATGCATTCCATAGAAAAGTCATAGAAAACTAGGCTGTATTATTGTTTCTAAAGCAACATGTACACTTAAGATTTTTAAGCATAGTTTAATTGTTTCAATACTTAAAATCAGCAAGTACATAATTTTAAAAGTCTAATATTATTCTGGGCTGCAGTAAATTGGGGATACAACACATACCAGGACTTCAATAGGAACTCTTTTCTTTTATATTTTGATTTTGTGTGCACCAGGGGAAATGTATTAACATTATTTTTTCAAAACCAGTTTTTACATGTGTTTCTGAATTATACAATTCTCAGAGTAGAAATAACTCTGCCACCATTGAAACAAAGAAATTTATGCTGAGAGCAACGAAGTGTTAAATAACTGAAATTCAGGTATACTCTAGCAAAAACATCAACAGATGTTAGACTCTTCAAAGTTTAAATGCAAGAAGGCTCATTCACTTCTCTGATACCTTAGGCAAGCTATTGAACTTCTCTTTTGGAACTGTCACAAAATTTAGATATAATATATGCCAACACACCTTCTCCGACATTTCCAAAAACAGCAACTACTGATTTATTGTAATCTCAAATCCACTGCTTCTTTATTGTGTTACCTTGGCAAAGCTGACAGTTTCTTAACTCTAAGAATAGGAAAATAATGCCTATCTTTTATGATGAGGTGAAGATTATGTAAGGTAGCATGTGTAAGCATGCCTGGCACTAAAAAAGTGACATCCTTTCCCTGGGTCATCTTGCTGATTCTTCATCTCTTTATCTAGTTCATGTTCATAATAATAATAATAATAATAATAATAATAATAATAAATAATAATAAAAGCCTTCTCTTCTAAAACATTGCTTCCCTTCATTTTTTTCTTTAATTACTAAGAAACAAAGCCCAAACTACTAAATACAAGTGGCTTAAGAAGTCTGTTATGGAATAAATCACCTTTTATAATTCTATGTTCTCTGAAAGTAAATTGTGTCAGAACAGAAAACAAAATACTAATTAAGAAAATTGAATTCTTTAATCCCTAAGAGATATATAACATTGAATAGGATACATATTTTTTTGTATGGGGGAGAATCTGTTTACCAATCAGTTAAAATAAACTGATTAGCTATATGATCTTTAAGACTTATTCCAATTCTAAATTCTATATTATCAAAAAATCAATCTCCACATCAGTAGATATCTATTTTCCTCTTCTGTTATTCTTAACTTCTCACCTGATAACATTGTCCTCAATTTTGTTAGCTTCAATAATAAAATTCTGACATTAATAAAACCATGACTGTGATTTTTAACCTTGTACAGACTGGAGATTTTGCTCCATTCTAGAAGCTACCACTAATGTATCCTTTAATAAGAAAGACAGGTTGATAAAATATAGATTTATCAGCAAAAACTCATTCCCAATTCTAGAAAAACAACTTCAAGTACACACTCTGCTTATATCATCATCATTTATGTAGAATTGTATAATCATTACAAACTCAGTAATTTCTCATAATAGCATTTTGTAATATTTGAAATATAACTCTAAATAGTGTTCTTCATAAATATAATAATAAAATTGCTAGGATATACTGCATACACATATACTTATATAATAACACATTTGTCAATTTTCCTCAATGTATATAACTTAATGAGGAGAGATAAATTGCTTCTTTGGACAATTTCAGTACACAAACACTGAATTGTATTTCAAGCATCCTCTGAGGACATACATATTATTTGATGGTTATTATGAATAACATTTTTCAGAAAACCAAATATTATAATTATTCATATTTATACAAAGATATAATAATTGCATGTGTTATATTTACAAGATTGCTTTCTAAATCCTATTTTGATAAAATCTGGTGAGTTCGAATTTTGTGTGGCTTGATTTGAATCTTTTGTATTTAGAAGTTGCAAAACATAATTAACTACTTATTGAACTTGCTAATGTTTCAGTGTCAGAAAAATATATATATAAGAGAACCTAATGTTATTTATTCAAGGATTAATGTGAGAATTGTTTATGTAAATAAATGACCAGGAATGAAAACATGGCATAGTTTGTCAACACATCTGAATGATTACATTTAACCATACCATTCATTCATCCCAATAATTTTCTTAAAAAATTTAACCATCTATATTCCAGGAACTTTGCTAAGATAAATGCAAATGCTTTCTTAATAATGAAGTTTAGCATAGTTTGTAGAAAATTCGTATCCCAGTTTTTAAATTACTTTCAGAGAAATGCCTGTTCTTATTTTGATAAATTAGTACATAAGGATATGTAATGTAAATCTAAATAAAAGACATACATAGGGTGAAAAGAGTTATAAATAAATGATGTAGTGTGAGGATTTAAAAAATATATTTGATGGGAAAAAAAGAAAGAGTAAGATGGTCTCTGTATCATGGATGCAGTGTCCTGCACATCTGAGAGCTAAATTGTCCTATAGTTCTGTAGAGAATCTGCTTGAGTGAATCCAGGATAGTTTTGTCTATTTTCATTAGAACAGACTGTAAAAACCTGTTTTTCATGTGAAATGTGGGAGAGAACTAAAATTTGGATTACAAAGTAAACAAACTGACATTTTCATATGCAGTATCTCAGGTAAACTTCATAATAAATGCGTTTGGGTAGATATTTTCCCCCATTTTTTTAATATGAAAAAATAATGGCTCATCTCTATTAGATATACTGCATCACAGGTAAAATTAAATTCTAAGTTTTCTGGGTCTAAAGCCCATTGTAGTTTTGCATTCTACTGACTTACCTCATTTGACAAGAGTGGAATTATCATAGAGTCAAATATATCATGAACTCCATTAAATATTTATACTGTATTGCCTAACAGATGTATAAACAAAATATACAAATTATATGATATTAAGTTCTGAGAAGATTCAGGATAAAATTATATTTTATTTAAAAAAATATTTCCAATAGACAAAAAATAAAAATCAAAGAAATCAATCCAAAATTTATATTTATGTACTCTTAGTTAAAATGTAACCAAAGTATGCCATCAAAAATAAATGAAAGAGTAAAAAAATAATAAAATATATTTAAAATGATTTAATACAGTAATTGGTATTTGTTGAAACTACTAACATGTTTTTAGGAGACTGCACTATGTTGAATATAAATAAATTGAGAATAAGGAAATACATCTAGCTTTATTAGACAAAAATTTTCATAAATTATTCTTCTACTAGCTTTTAATGATGCATAAATAGATATATAAAATTTGTAATAGATTAAATAACATATTTAAAGCCAGCATAACTGATAATGATATACTAAAAAAGAAAAATGTGTGTGTTCTCATACCCTTTTGCTTTATCAAAATATAAAAAATTCAATAATTTCCAAAGCTAACATGTTTCAAAATATGCTTTATTAATATACCTAGAAAATCAAACTAATGAGTACATGGTTCAAATTAAAAAGATAAATTTCTAAGCACAGAAATTTAATTAAATGTAAAAGTTCTTATGTGCCAGTGTTAAAAATCCAAAGTTTAATTGAGAATTACATATATACATATATAATTACATACTTTTAAGTTAAATAATACAAATAATTTTTATTAATTTAATACATATGATGATAAACAATAGATGTTTCTTCTTGAATTTTGATTGTCTAAATGAGTAATCTATCAAATTGGGAAGGCAATGATAACTGATGGCATATAATTCTTTAATGGGTAGTATCTATGCAAATATACATAAATATAAAAAATAGTTACTTTGGGAATTCTTAATCACTAGAGTGTCTGCTTACTCTGCAATAAGATATCATATACTCATGAATTTGTAATCCAAATTGGTATTTCAGTATACAAAAATTGACACTTTCATAAATAATTTAGTTTTTTTAGTCTTATAGATACAGTCATTTGCACGATATGGAATATAAATGTATTTCCTGGCACTATCACTTGATGTTAGATTTTCTAATTTGATTCCCAGAAAAAGATACATTTTTATAACATTCTTGACTTATTTATGAGATAATAATTTTGTTGATAAATCATTGTCTTAAGTGCATTTCTATATTTAAGATGAGACCACTAAAACAATACCAATATATATATTTCTAATTCATAATTTATGAACAAAAAGTCCCTCTCATGTTTTGAGTTTTTTCCTGGGATTTTTGTAAGATCAGGGACTTTTGATGCACCTGGTAGGAAAAATCTCATTTTTGTCTCATTTTGTTAGTATAAAGGCTCTATGTTTAATCATACACATGCCCATAACCCAGACTCATAGTAACTATTGAGGCAGTTAGAAGATATAGAATAATGAACTGATATAACAAATAATGATCTTGGAAAAGAAGAAAAAGATTAAGTTATGGTTCCCTTAAGCAAGATGTGTAAATCTGGTATTACACCATTAAAGCATAAGTATTTTTTTAGCTTTGGAATATGCAAGGCGGCAATTTAGACTGATTCAACTGAGCAGTTTTTCTGGTCACAACTGAACTCATCCACATGTGGACAGTTCTGAAGACTAGTTTAGAATCAAGAGGTCAGTAAAGGTATACACCTTCAGAAATCTATAGGAGAAAACTCATCCTTGCCTCTTCAGGTTTCTGGTGTTTCCTGGCAATCTTTAACATTACTTGGCTTGTAAATCTGTCACTCAAATCTCTGTCTATTATCACAGAGCTGTCCGTCCATGTACTCACTCTTCACATGGCCTTCCATTTCTTTGTCTGTGTCTAAGTTTTTCTCTTTTTTTAAAGGACACCAGTCATATTGAACTAAGGACCCACCCTGCTCCAGAATGACCTCATCCTAATGAATTATATTTGCAGTGACACTATTTCCAAATTAGTTTGCATTCTGTGGTCCTGGGAGTCGGGACTTCAAGATATCCTTTTGAGGGACACAGTTTAAACAATAACAATAGTTTCATTAATGAAAATAAGGTGTTTATAGGAAGAAAAAGTTATTCCAGGAAGGCATGAGAAAAAGATGAGTTTGAATCAGAGCATTCCAAATCCCAGTGTTCAGAATAATATCCAGTTTAGAAAATGAAAAGTTTAGAAATGCAAAATTGGTTTAGAGATGAAAGTGGGAGTAGAGAGAGAAATATGAAACATTGTCAAGGCAAAGTTTTGAGCATTAAACCTAAAGAATAGCACAAGAGAGTAGATATATAAAGCCAGAAGAAATTTTGGAGAAGAAAGGGGTAGGAAAAGATACAAAACATGTATTATTATAAAATTAGGAAGAAAGTGTTTTTACTTAGTCAAATAAGGACCAAGCACAGTATCTGCATAAAGTAAACATTAGAAATTATTCAGGGTAAGCCAGGCAACAGTTAAACCTACTATAATTTTAATAATTATTAATTTTAAAAGGGACTCTAAAAATTTAAAAATCTAAATGGTTACTACCAAATTAAGTAATATTCGATTTGTGAAATTTAGAATTTAGGCAACAGCATTGAACATAATTTGACCAAGGAGAATTTCAACTAAAATCTTTATAAATAACATTTGTCATTTTTCAAGTAAGGATCTTGAAGGATGGGTGTAAAGAAGACCAAACTAATTTATTCTAGTTATAGAACTCTAGCTCATGGAACATATGGCAAATTTTGAAGATTAACATAAATATTCCCTTGAAAGCCCTAGTTTTATTAAAGTATTTATTGGAACTGAAATAGAAAATAACAGATAAAGTACATTTCATCATGCTTTTAAGAAAAAGCAAAAGTTTTGGAAGAAGATAGTAATCCTTTTCTGAATCGTTTTACTATCTGAAAGAAGATTACTCAAGGAAAATAAGAGCAACAAATTTGATGCTGGAACACAAATAAGTTTATCTCCTGGAAATACTTTTAAAAAACAAGCAACTAATTAAAAAGAATCCAGGGTAAGTAAAAGAATGCCAGTCATTCATGTGAAAGTTGATTTAAGAACAGCCATTTTTAAATGAGGCCATAGCAGCCATTCCAGAACTGCTTTATACATCTTGCTCCTTGAACCTTTGGATTCTGTGAACTGCCAAACCTTTGTAGTGGGCCAAACCAAGATGGTTTGTAAAGCCAGAAGGACTGAGGACAGCCTGACTACAAGGACTGATGATTATGGACTCTCTATCTGAAGACTGAGTAACCAATCACGTATAGCTAAAGAGTAACTCACCTTGTCAGCATCAATAGGAATTTCTTTCTTCTTTTTATATAATTATTCCTTTCCTTTTGTCATAAAAATCCCTTGATTTCATCCTGTAGTCAGAACACTTTTTGAGTTTCTGCCTAAATCTGTGCTTCTAGGATTGCAATTTTTTTTATCCTAAATAAATATTTGTTGACTTACATTTCAGCTTGTTAATTTTAGGTTAACACTCAAACCCCCACCTCTGGAAGTTATTCAGTTTTACAACCTGTCTTTTCCAAACTACTCCTTGAGGATATTAATAACTGCGAGGGTTTTGTTTTATTCTAAGCAATTTTATTTGGAATGCTGGCACCGAAATATAGCATTAAAGGATTAAAAAGAACGATGATGCCAGTATTATTTTTTTTCAAACCTAAAAAGGAATTTAGTAGTATTTAGTGGACACATGAGATTAACAGGCTGCAGAACTAATGAGTTACCTAATTTGGAGCAAGTTAATCTTCTGCTTTGTAAAATGGAAATGCTAACAAACTGCTTACACTATTGTTTGAGTAGCTGAATGACACTGTTAAGTGCTTGATGGTATAAGTTCAACATTTTTTTGTTAGATTTCTACCTTTTAACTGAGAAACATCAATTTTATACCGAATACAATAAAGTTAAATAATTTAGCCTATAATCTATTTTTGTGTCTGGTTAATTATGAAAGTAGGTTAAAAGGTCATAATTTATTTAGTTTTATGTTATACTTTGTTTTACTTATTATCTCCCAAGATTTTATTTAGAACTCCTGTAATTTCATATGTCTTTTATAACTGGATATTCCATGTAAAATGCAGTTTCGTTTCGTCTTGTATTCATATTGGAGGTTTGATATTCTTAAGAACGCCAAAAAAAAAAAAAGTCCTGCGTAAAGTCATTATATTTACATCCTCTAAGTAATTATGTGTATTGTTGTCATATAATTTGGAAAATTAATAAATAGTTGTTTGCCTATAAAATTATAGGTGTAAAAAATGATACAAAGACCCAAAGATAACTAGAATCCAACACATGAAAATTCTGGATAAAAAAGAAGTTATATTTGCACTTGTACCAATTTTCTTATAACTACAGGGTTTTCTGGGGATTCTGGTGTTGGACTAGAGCCCAGGTCACTCTTGGCAGCTGCCCCATGACTGGGGCAGCAGCTGGTTCATATGCTTATATATTGATTACCCTCCAGATGGAGTAAAAAGATGAAGTAATTATGAATTATTACAGAAAATTAGGTTTTAGATTTTGACAACATGATGGAAACAAACTCTAAATCATGATATTTTTAATTAAAATGATTAAGGATATAGTTCACTTAATATTGATAATGAATATATTTTAAAATAATAACCTAAATCCTGTAGCGTTTTTATTCATGTCTCTGAAATTAAATTGAGCGCCCTACCAATCTGTGTGGAGATATGACAGATGTTCATGCAGACTCCTCCCAACTCTGAAAGCTTTGTGTCCCTTTCTGCACTTGAGTGATCACAGAAGTTTCCTGCCTGAAAGTTACAGTGATCAGGAAGTCATTTCTTCAGATTTTCTCATTCCATAACTACTTAATAAGAGTCTTGATTGTAACATATCTGCACAATATCTTCTCAAGAAGAACATATCATTAAATGGAAGCAGGGAATTCATAAATTCACCTTAGCTTTACAAGTTTAAATAGCTTATAATTATGTTCAAGGTTTTATTCATATATTCATTGTTTCACTAACTTGAGGAATGGTTAATATGTATCAAACAATATGTAGGTACTTTGGAGAGTGAAAGTAGATAAAACACTGCAAAAATGTTCCTATTTTTAGTAATAAAATATACAAACATGATACAACAGAATAGCAATTACTAAACAGAATATTAACAAGAACTGTTTAATATGTTGAAAAACTTTTTTCACATTTGCTAAAAGTATCTCAGTGATAAGAAAAAAATAAATGATTTATTAAGCATTTCTCAGAGAAAGAAAACATGATGTGGTAAAGTAGAGAAGAAAGAATCATGAGATACATCTCTAAATTTATTTGAATTAGTCACATTTTCATTCAGCTATTATCTAACTTCTATGAGATGTTAGGAAATCTATTTTTCAAAACATTTTAAAAATAAATATTTCTGTTTTGTAAACTTTTTTAAAATTTACCCATTGAATACTCACTAGATGAAAGACTAAGTCCAGTGAACATATAAATAAATAAGACACAACCTTTCTTTGAGAAGCTTGATGTCTAAATAATAGACTTAATACTAATGCTAAAAACACAAATATTTGAAATTATGCATATATATTCATATACATATACATGTAAAACTATTTACATGTTTGCATAATGCTTGCATTTACATATATATCACAATAATTATGGTAACTGTCTCAGATTTTCTACATGCATAACAAATTGCTCAGAGTCTTGATTATATCACAGGTCCAACAGTATTTCCTCAATAATTACTTTCTAAACATGGAATGGATGCAGCGATCTTAAGAATGCACATCAGTTTGTTCTGCTCAATCAATTATGATTAGGGCTCTCTTACCTTATTGATCAGATTTCAAAGACAAAGAATATGTCATAAGACAAATATAATTAGTATTCAATCCTTCTATTTTCATTTTCATATAAAAATACCCGATCAACTTTCACAAGCGGGACAGAGATTACTCATCCCAGTGATAGTGGATCTTCCTACTGAGAAATAATCTGTGCTACAAAGATAATTTCCAATAATCATTTTATAAAATTCTGTGCTCACGTAACACCCTAGCAATCATTTTAGAACTGAAACAATGAGATTCTAGAGACAATAAATGTGTTGAATAACTGGTTGATATCAGTTATAATTATTCTGCTCTTTATGTAGACCAGGTAGAGTATGCTAAAATATTCTGTTAATATTTACCTTCTCTGAATTACAGGTACATTAACCTCATATTTTTGTCTAAAAATCTAAATATTATTTTATAAGTTTATGATCTTATTTTATCATATTTAACACTGATTTTAAACCTATACATCGATTTCATCGAGAATATCTATATTGAAAGGCACTTTTGTGAACAAAAATGATAAAAACAAAAAAAATTTAAGCATTTTGAGCTTTTTATTCAGATTCTTGTCTCACTTTATATGAATAAATTACATATCCTTTACTTTTAATATAAATATATTCCATATATTCTGTTCTAAATACAAAGTCATATAATGATATTTACTATGAAATCTCAACTTTTAATGCCCTAATACAAAAACATTAAACGGAGATATTAAAATAATTGAAGTATCTAAGTAGAAATATTCTGTAAAATTCCAAGTCAAAAACAAAAAAGACCACTTAAATTCACAAAACATCACTTAAAATTCCAGTCATTGTTTATTTTTTTTGTAAAGAACTGTTTTGACATAATTTTACTAGTATTTTGTAGATTTTATTTAACAGATATCGTTTCAGCTCCATAGGTAATATTTGTTCTAAACTTTGAGATTTTACATATATTTGCCTTTTAAACACCAGGCACTTCTCTCACCTTGCACACTTGAAAAACCTTTGAATTTACTTTATGAACAATAGAATATCATTAAATAAACACTTAGATAGTTTTTGTTAGATTTAGAAAGAATCCATCTATATATTGCTGCTGTATTATTAATTTTAAACACTTTTAGGGAATATTTCAGATTTCTAATTCAGGTGGAAACAACGTTTGCTTTTCTTACATATGTGGTTATATTTACATGTGTTTTGAACCATTACCACCAACTATTGATATACTGGTTATAGAAAATTACATGCAATTGAAAAAGCTGTGTTAAATAATGACACATTTATTAGCTAGCTTTGGTTTAAGACATTGTTGGTCATTACTACATGAAGGTTAAATAGACCATAGTAAATAAGTTTTATAAAGATATTCTATTGATGACTTATCATATTTTCCTTAGAAAATTGAAGCAACCCACTAAAGAGTTTTGCTCTTTTTTTTTTCTCTCACTCCTGCAAGGTAGCCAGCCCCGTCTTGCAGCCAAAGGAATCTTTCCTAAATATACTTCAAATAATGTCACACTATGAGTAAAATGTGTGGATACATCTTCAATGTTCTAAAGATATAGTTTATATTCTTAATCATGTCTTAACAACTGCATTCTCATCTGGCCCCATTTTCTCTCTTCATCTTTTATCTCTTGCTTCTAGAATATGAAGCCACATGAGAAAAAAAAATGAACTACTTTCATCATTCTCTCCTGTCTCTAAGCTCTTGCACATTATTCTTTAGGCCATCAATACTCTTTCCTTTTTATAAATATCACTTTTTACAAAAGTTTTCCCTAATCCATCAAGTCCATTCAAATGTCCTGCCTAAATATATTTTCTGCTTAAGAGTTTCACCTTGCTCCTGAGGTCTGTGAACTTGGAGTTTTAAAATACCTGTATCTATATTATAAATAAGAATATCAATATAAGGTATATTATAGGTCATAGAATGCACATAGATTTTTTTTAATCACACTAGTTTTGAAGAGACACTCAGGTATATTGCAAAAAAGTAGGGGAGGAAAACAATCTTACATCAGAGTATTTCAGAGTAGAACAACATTTTATAGATTAAATCAGTTTAATCAGCCTCTATTTTGTTTAATAGAAAATAAAACTACAAAATCGTCATCTAAATGTCTAGGGAGTTATAACTTTTTTCTATCTAGGTGGTTGCTGGTCAGGCTATAATGTTAATTGATTTTTTTTTTTATATTGAATTCATTGTTATTTTGATGTCCCAAAATATTTGCTGTGCCTTACAGTGAAGCATACTTTATAATAAGATTTTTAGAAAAATAAGAAGAAATTTTTTGCATTTTTTGAAAACTCATATCCAAAAAGATATTTGCACACCCATGTTCATAGCAGCATTATTCACAGTGGCCATGACATGGAAGTAACCTAAGTGTCCTACAATAGACTATTGGCTAAAGAAGCTGTGGTACATATATACAATGGAATATTACTTAGCCATAAAAAAGAAATGAAATACTGCCACTTGTGACAACATGGATGGTTCCTGAGATAATAATGCTAAGCAAAATAAGCCAGATAGAAAAGTTAAAAATCACATGGTATCACATATATGTGGGATATAAACCTAAAAGCAACAAGTGAACAGGATAAACAAACAGAGACTCATGGACATTTTCTATAGACTAGTGGTTACCAGAGAGTACGGGGTAGGAGGAAGATAGACAAGGAGAAAAAGATTAATTAAAATCATTTCTTCAATAAAAATTTTAAAATAATAAATAAGGAAATAGAATAATCGGGGCAATGAAATATACAAAGATAGTTGTAGTGTCAAAGAACAAACTGAAGAGTGTGAAAACAAGTACCATTTTTTGAAGTGAGTAGAACTGCTGGTTATTGAATTCCTAGAAGGTAAAGTAACATGTTTATCATTCATAATCAGATTTTTGGTTTTCATTCAATAACATGAATTTTTCAACAGCACAGTTTTTTTTAAAGTTTTTCATATACATGTAATTTCATAATATAGAGAACTATTCCACAGCATTCTTAAAATAAAGACATTGGCAAGTTTCAGAATTTTCAGCCTGATAAAATTTCTCAAAATAGACTTTTGGCAAACAGAGATTGGTAAGTGCACACCTGCAAAAGGCTTATACAAGCAACTCTGTTTTCTTTTGCTCTGGCTTGAAACAAAATTAAGAACTGATAGCAAATGGAAGGGCTGTATATCTTTTTAAAATTCCCCGTGAATATTAATTCTCACAAAAAAAGATTTGGTTAAGAACTAGATAGACTAGATCCAAAATGTAATATGAACTTACCAAAATACTTATACAATGGAAATTAGCAATTTCTAAGATTGAAACTTATTTGGAGTGGAAAATAGGGAGTAGTAATGGCATAACTTTGTCATTAATAATGCTAAATATTTTCCATATTACCAAACTAGCAATTAATGAATAGAAAAATATATATGTTGCCTCCTCCTACCCTCACAGGCAGAAGTTTATTAGGAGGTAAGGTTAGGATCAATGTTTGGGAAAACAGAAAGCTGAATGGGCAGATGGGTACTTTAAACCATGATACCTCAGCTGATTCTATAGTACATTGGATCCGTGTTGGCTCTTAAGATTTCTGAAGAATTAATATATTGGGGCTGTTCTTTATAATCTCATATAAATGCAATATTGAATATAAGTAGAAATTTTTTAACCTAAAATTTTAATATTTTTTTATAAAGCAGTATATATTATTTGCAAACTGTTTAATATTCTCCATATCTGTGCAAACTTCCCTGCTTTAGAGCTTGTGTACTTTTCTCTAGCTTTTTATTATCTGAAGTTGCTTTTTTGTATTTAAAGAATTGTCTTTTGATTTTTAAGTTGCTTCTTTTACAGTTTTTATTCATATCTGCTACTATTTATTTTTTCTTTTCATTAATTAGATTTACTTTAATTTTGGCTAAATTTTAAGAGAAACCAGTTTATGTATTTTATTAACCTTTGTTTTCAGCAATATTTATTAATGGTACAGCTCAGTTTTATTGGAGATAATTTATTTTTCATATTTTAAAATATTTATGAATTATATCTCAAATTTTAAAATAATAAAATTGGTGTTTTTGATGCTCATTTAAGTTAAATGTTACTACCTGATCATACTTTAAAATAGAAATAAAGACTTTAGGCTGATATTGTTAGATAATTGTTTAGAATTTTTTTAGTTTCTCTTTCAAGGAAAAAAAATCCCTTTATTTGAGTTTTGTATACTTTTTAAGGCAATTCTTTAGTTTTAATTAATTTTATTTATATACTTGAAACTTACTTTTTTTTAATTTTAACATAATTGTGGCCCTATTTCATAGCTCTTATTTTGTTTTAGTTTTCGTGGATTTAGTATAGAAAATTTTTTTTCTAAGAAAAGCAGAAAAGAAATATATGCACAGCTAAAATGAATACTATATCAAACACATACATATATAAAATATTACAAGGTTTAAATAGGTTGTATGATTTCTTCCACTTTATCTGAGAATTTTTTAATTTTTAAAACACAAGTAAGAAACCATTGACTGTGAAAATATTGAGTCCTATAGTTCTTCAACTCCATAGAAATATTATTTAAGGTATAGATGCCACTGGGTGTTTTATCTCAGTAAACTTATTTTGATTTCTCCTGTTTTTCTTTGTAGAATTTTTTATTTCTTTAACTTTTGCAAGTCCAAAAATTTGCTGTGATATATCTGGGTATGGGTTTAGTTTTCAATTGTTGGGGCCCGACACAATCTGCCCCCCCAAATTTTCCACAATAGCATATTGATTATTTTGCATTAAAGTCACATTAAAAAAACTGCCAATTCAAGAACACTCTGACCTCTCTTTCTCTTCTGGTGAAAGCAGGAGATAAATCTCTAATGTAAATTGTGCCTTTCCTGTGCTTTGAGATACCCTTATCTTGAGAGTTAAGGATTCCAGAGCGGAAGAGCCTGACTAAACAAACTTTTTGCCTCTTTTAATTTACTATACAAGTACTTTGTTAAGATTTCTCACTAATGAGCACTCAAATCTTGCTTGACTCCTATCTAATTAACACTTTTTTAAAATTTTCTGTCAATTCTTCACAAATTTAGTGTTTCTTTGTCTCAAAAGTATTACGAGCTGACTGGTTAAGCATTTTTGAAAATATAATTTATGATTTTCCAATTGCATGTGTTAAATTGTTTTCCTTTTCTTTCTGTTAATCTAGTGTTAACTTTATTATTAGTCCAGCTGTAAGTATTTAAGAAGAGCAGAAGAATTCCCCCCTCCTGAACATAATCATGTTTCCTAGAATTAAGTTTCTCTCTTCATCTGCATTCTTTCTTCAGGAAACATTCTTTCTATAATATCTGGTAATTTAATTTTCAATAGTTCTTTGACCTCTTCTAAGGAACACCTATTATATCTATATCGAAAATGCATTCTCTTTGGCACAAACCCAATACGTTTTCTCATGGGTGTAAATTGTGTTCTTTATTTGCATTCAAAGAAAGTTGGGCCTTTATGTATTTTATAAGCTTTAAAGGTTCTTTTGATAAAGGGACACAACACAATGACTCATGAATTGATGAAAAACAGTTTTTTGTTTTTTGTTTTTTTTTAGTGTACAGCTTTAAAATGATAGATCACAGGCAAGGCCACACAGGGGGATATACCATGGGACAGGGTAATAGCAGACTGTAGCTGTTAGGGCAGCTTATCTATGGCAAATAGGGTAGGGTTAGTTAGGGTTTGATGGCTTCCTTTGGATTGGCTAATTCAAATAATTTCATAGGCCCTAGAGTAGAGAGACTGTTCCTGTTCTCTGTTTCCTGGCACTGGGGTAATCAGGGTGAGTGCACAGAGGCCCAGAATGTGAAAGCTCAATATGGAGAGTGATTGATGTGTGAATTTAGTCAGCTTCTCAAATGGGATAGACCAGATTCTAGTGAGAGCCTCAAAACCAGGTCAAGACAATATTTAAAAAAAATGATATTACAAAATGACTAGTAATAAAACAAAATAAAAATTATGTTTTTATCTGTCTTTAATGTAAATTTTAAAAATTATTTATATTTTATCTTTATTAAAAACTTGCTATCTTGCTAATACCTTCTTTTATCTTATCACATGTTATTTTCTTTTGCTTATTTTTCATTGGGATCATTTCTTCAGTTTTATTATGTATGCCAGACCATGTTCTTTTTTTAGAATATGTGGTGTAAATTTTTTCACTAATTCTAGATATATTAGATATAGGAAGAAAAATGTTTTTATCATAATAGTATGTGGGAAGACATTCAAAGATAGTAACATTTGAGAATGAGTTCACTAGACATTTTATTAATAAATTTAGAATTACAGAAGTTCGAACATTGCTATTTGTTAAATTATTTTTAGTGAATTTTGTGATTGAGAATCTTTTGAATGAAATTGTGAGTTATATACATTGTTATTTATCTCTTATTTTCTGTTTTCTCCTGTTACAGATAAAAATTAAATACTGTATAATCAAGAACGTAAATAATGAAATGTTACAATATGTTGAAAAGTTTGCATATTTACATAAATTGCACATTTTAAAGCTCTAAGAGCCAATTTGGAGCATCCTAATACACAGGTCTAATCAGAAAATTTATGTGAAAGAAAATTATTTTACTGTTTGTAGTGATCAGTGAAATCTTTTATACACAAGCAAAATATTTTAGACAAATTAGTGAATAAATAGACAAAGTATTTTATAAGCTATAACTATGTCATACAAGTATTAGACATTGTCATTTTGCTTACTTGCTTTGGCACATGTAAGAAAAATTAGATTCAGCATGATTTGCATTTAATTTAGGCAATGATAATACTCTTATTTCTATCAAAAAACACAAAGAAATAGAAAATTAAATGTACTATCATTTTTCTATTGTCATTACAGGTATTCTGTCAGATAACTTGGATGTATTCCAGGTTATACAACTTAGTAGTTTATTCAGTAAACCATTTATCGTCTGTTTTGTTACAGCTTCTCAGAGATTTAATAATTTCAGAGTTAGCAGAGATTTTATAATCATGTAAAACATCACCCTCATTTTTCAAATGAAGTAAGCATAAAATGGAAGCCTAAATTGGACGAATCAAACGTGACAGCATTAGTAGTTACTGAGCTGAAGCAACTTATCCTCTTATCTTTCCATGTTCTATTGAATACAGTCATTTTGTTTTATAGTTGGACTGAGGTGAAATACAAAAAATATAATGTGCTATACAATTCAATGGTTTATTTGCATTAATAGTGATAATTTGATATTCCACAAGAGGCCTTCACCCCATCATAGTATTTCTTTAGTATTTGTAGTTATTCTAATCAATCCTAGTCAAATGAACATTTCACATTTTAATACTAATGAAAGGAAATCAAGTTTTAGAGAGAAAATTTACACAACTAATTTTTTTTAAATCTAATAAAAAAAATGTTAAATTTGTCCTTTAATCATGAATACACTTCAGTTATTATGCATTTAGTAATCTATATTGATAAATGATAGTTCTAGAAAACCACCTACAACTTTGCAGAAAGACTCTTATAGCCATCCTCATATGCAAATAGTGACAAAAAATAAAACTTCTAAGTATAATGAGAAAAACTGGATATATTTAAAATCTCCACAGCCACACTTAAATATGAATAAGAGTAAAATGGATTGTAAATTACTGATGGATAGAGTTCATGCTGAAAATGATCCCTCATATTTTCAATGCATATTTAAAACTTTTATGGAAATCTACAGGCTGAACATCAGCTATAAATATCACATCTAACTCGTGTAAGTTAGCAACTGCTGATCCTATTTTTTAAAATTGTATTTTAACAAGCAAACCTCTTTTCTGTTGGAAAAGCATTTTCTTCTAGCATGTGCTCTGTATGCTTCATTTCTTTCTTTACACATTTTCAACAAGAGTGACCCAGATGTGAAAGTTTTAGCATTATTTATATATATGCATATAAATATATACATTTATATGTATATAAATGTATATATGTACATATTATACAATATATACAATATATTATATATTGTATAATATGTACATATACAAATCAGCACAAATTAATGGCTGACTTGTATAATTTTTATTTATTCTTTATGTCAGTGTGTTATATAAAAGTCAATCTTTTATATTACTAAAAAGATGATTAACAATTCAGATTTGAATATGTTAAGGCCAATTATAATATGCAAATCATATTTGTGTGTATGTGATTTCCTAATGTGTTGAAACACATTATGTTTCAAAATTTTGAAATATTTAAACTCTTTCTTAAGCATAAAGTAAAACTCTCTAGCAGGTTGGATCATTTAAAATACACAAACCCAAAAGGCTTTAAGAGTCTTATAGGAGGTCTTAAAAATGTACATTAAATTGGAAACCTAATTTTACCACTACTTACCACATCAATATATATTCAATAACTTATTCTTACGTCAATTGACTTTTCCAAATGTTACTAAGGTTTCAGAAAATGTTCAGGGCCCTTTCTATGTTTAGAATTGTTGGAGCATTCAGAAATGAAAAAGGCCATTCATTCCATAGCTGTCTATAAACATCAAAAAAAAAAGAGGAAAGAAGAAATTTAAAGCATAGAATTTCTAATGTGTGGTAAATAAAACTTTGGTTTCAGTTCTTTTTATCCCTCTCTCCATTCCTTTCAATCAATAAAAAATTTTGTGTTGTTTTGGCTTAAAAAAGAATAATCTTTCAGAAATACATTTCTGTATAAGAAAGTAGATCTTGTCATTCATTTATTAGTCATTTATTGCACATATTTTCTGTGGTAGGCCCTTTTGGAGCTAGAATAATATTAAAACATTAATAACAACATTAAAAATGAAAGGTCTTTGTCCTGAATTTTTCTTTTTAGTGAGACAGACAAACATCAATTAAATAACTACAAAAATACATGTAAAACTGTAACTGAGAAAAAATTTTGAAGAAGTGACTATTTCAATTTCATTGTAAATATATTTGAACAAGGAGTCAAGAAAAAATACTTTCTTAAAGAAGTAACAATTGAGCTTAGTTCTGAAACCAAAACAGGAATTAAATAAGTAAAGAGCAAAGTAAGAGTTTAACTAGGGCATAGTACCCTCTATCTTTTCTCCCATATATCTCTCTTTCCACAATAAAATTCCCATTTATATATCTCCTCAATTTATCTCTATCAAGTTTTCTAGAGGTATTTTCACTGTCACTTCTTTTATGTAAGAGAAAAAGAGATTTGCATGCTTCTTAGACATTGACACCCTTAAACGTTATTTCTGATATTCAGCTTTTTCAATTCTGATGTGACATTTTGAGTACATTAGCATACATTTGCGAGTATTTGTTGCATTATTTTCTTTGAAATTCTATAAATTAAAAATCAAGAGGCAAAAGTAAGATATTCTATTGATTTTATCTAATTAAATATAACATCTCAGTTTAAATAGATTACTTTGTATATGTAGATGTGACTTTGAAGGATAGTGGATCTCTTATTCATAGATTTCACTGAGTGTAAAGATTTTTTAAATAGTGATATACATAAACTACATCTAGGTCAGGGGACATAATTTCTTTTTTTCTATCAGTTCTTTACTAATATATATGTATATTTTTATATAATAATAAACCACAGGATACATTAAAAAAAAACTTCAGTACTGAGATTCTTAGACAATACTTCTCAAAATTCTAATTAAATTGTTAAGATATATTTTATTATATAAACAATTAAATATTTTAAATAAATATAGGTCAAGAAAAAAACTATATAAACTTTCAGAGTTCTTGTTTTCTAATCCACAATGTTATAATAGACAAAAAGTCATAATATACTATATTATTTAATATATATAATTTAAATATATATTAAATATTTCCATATATATTAAATATTATTTTTGTTTAATATATAGTAAATATATGTTCTATATTCATTATATATACTATAATAATTAAATTAGATAATTTATTCTAAAATCTTATTGTAGCATATTTTCTAGCAAAAGTAAGCTCTCATTATTTATAGTCTACAATATATTTATAATTCAATATGTAAATAATTTGTGTTTTAATACATTAAGGCTGCTATAACAAAATGCTTTAGAGTGGGTGTCTTGTAAACAACAGAAATTGATTTTTTTAGTTCTGGAGGCTGGGAAGTTCAATATCAAGATACTGGCAGATTTAGTATTTGGTGACAACTCATTTTCTGGTTCATAGACAGCCATCTTCTCTCTGAGTCTTCACATAGGAGAAGGGAGAAGAAAGCTTTCTTGGGTCTCTTTTTAAGGGCACTAATCCTTTTATAGAGATTCAGCCCTCATGACCTACTCACCTCTCAATGGTCCCACATCCAAATTCCATCACATTGGGGGGAAAGTTGACAACTTATGAATTTTGGAGGATACAAAATTCTATCTATGGCAACCCATAACATATGTTATTATTATTATTGATATTTTTATTTATAATTAAAATAAAGTCTAGCATAGTTATTAATAAAAACAGAAAAATTCTTGTGAATATAAGAAACATCATAAGCATTTCATTAATTTAATATTAATTTAGACATTCCAGGCAATGGAATTAGATAAGCATAAGAAATTGTGGTGGTAATATAAAAACATTGAATGCAAATTAATATTTTTTTGGCAGAAAAAGTATTTTTGTATGTAAATACAATAGAGCTGCTTTTTAAACTTAACTATCACATCATTTCATTGAACTCAGTAAAACTTTAGCCAAAGTTTACTATATATCTAACTATAACAAGTGTGAATTTTAAGTAGTTAGCTCTTCCCACCTCTAAGTTCGTGACTTCATAATAATAGTTTGGAATTGGTCATGATGGGAGTATTTACTCTATGAAAATTTACAAATGCCATGAATCAGTGTCCACTCCTCACCTCTAACCCTACAGAGCATGTTGGCATGTTGTTAAAATTTACCAACACACCACTGAACTAGACTCCTGTTTAGCCAACAAGAGTGTTCTGTACATCTTTCCACTATAATCTTTTTATGAGTGGGATGTGACCAGAGATCCTAAAATGTCAGAGAAATTCTTGGATTTTTTTTTTTTTTTTTTTTTTGCTAGGGCTTTGGGAAAATGTGATCTTTTTATACGTTAAGGTTTTTTAAGCAAAATGTTTGCAATCTAGGCTACTGGTTCTTTTTATCACTATCTCATGGAGATATCCTTGCCAAGAGATGAAATATAAAATTCTAATAATGCTATTAGTCTTTCTACGTAAAGTTGCACTTGAAGTCAAACTAACTTCAGACTGTCATATATGTGACCCATCATTTTTTTTTGTTTCTTTATAGCTATTAGTAATGGATTTATATCTCTTTTAAATAAATTTTTTCTGAATACCATTTATGTATTGGAAACAAACACTATAATGTTACTGCTCCAAGTCTTTGTTGAAATAGGTAATATTGTAAACTTTTTCCTGGCACACTCTCAAATAAATATCAAAGACCACTTTTCACCTTTGTTTTCTGTTCTGGAGATAAAAATCAGTATATTCTCATTTATAAAAATTTTTTTGTAGGAAGTATAAGTTATGGAATGCCCTTGAACTCAAATGTTTAGTTTACATATCTGAAATTTTTCTAGCTTATTTTCATCTCTGTCATCATCTTTTCAAAACTCAGATTTTTTATAAGAAATCAAAGTAGGTTATTTGTGGGGGAGAAAAAGTTGCTTTGAATTATTCCCTGTTGATCTCACATACTTAACACAGTTTCTACAATGGCTAACTTTTTTCCCAAGGAACAACTAAAACCTGTGAGAAGCTAGTTCTTTACACAGTTCTAAACATCATGATTTTTTTTAGCAAAAGGAAATGGACTGTGATTATTGAAGTATTGTTTCCCATGAGTCCTTAATAAGATACACCAGAGAAAGCTAATCAGCAGAGTTGTCTGTTTCTTATAATCAGTGTGATCACATGATGCGTGGAAATTTACAGGTTGTTTATGAGGGAAAAAGTGACATTTCTCTGGGAAAAGATTCTACCTATCATTATAGGATCTCAAAAAGTTTATTTAAATTTACAATTTTTAACCAATAATATTGCCTTGGAATAAAGTAGGTTATATTGACAAATAGGATTTCAATTAACATAAAACTAAATGTACGGGTTCATGATTTTGGGTTATGATGATAAATCCAAAGTAATTCTGAAAAAAATAATAGATGATATATATTGTGGATGGTTATTTTAAAATATTAGAATTATGGAATATAGGCATACCTCAGAGATATTGTGGTTTGGTTCTAAACTAATACAATAATGCAAATTTGCATCAAGTGAGTCACACGAGTTTTTTGGTTTCCCAGTGCATATAAATTGTGTTTACTTTATACTACAGTCTATTAAGTATGAAATAGCATTTTGTCTAAAAAGAGCAGTGTATATATTTTAATTTAAAAATACTTTATTGTTAAAAATGCTAACCATATTTGAGTCTTCAACGAAGAGTAATCTTTTTGCTGATGTAGAATCTTGTCTGATGGCTGCTACCTGGTTAGGGTGGTGGTTGCTGAAGGTTGGAGCAGCTGTGAAAATTTCATAAAATAAGATAACATGAAGTTTGCTGCACTAATTGATTTTCTTTTACAATTTCTCTGTAGCGTGCGATGCTGTTTGTTAGTATTTTACCTGTAGTGAGACTTCTTTCAAACCTTTTTCAATCCTGCTACTGCTTTATTAACTAAGTTTATGTAAAATTCTAAATTCTTTGTTGTCATCTCAACAATCTTCACAGCATTTTCACCAGAAGTAGTTTCTATCTCAAGAAACCATTTTCTTTGCTCATCCATAAGAAGCAGCTCCTCACCCCTTAAAGTTTTGTCGTAAGATTGTAGCAACTCAGTCACATTTTTAAGTTCCTCTTCTGATTCTAGTTCTCCTGTTATTTTCACCACATCTGCAGTGACTTCCTCTGCTGAAGTCTTGAACCCCTTCAAGTCATCCATGACAGCTGGAATCAACGTCTTTCAAACTCCTGTTAATGTTGATATTTTGACCTCTTCTCATGAATCATGAATGTTCTTAATGGTGTCTAGAATGACTAATTCTTTCTAGAAGGTTTTCAATTTACTTTGTCCATATGTATCAGAGGAATCACTATCTATGGCAGTTATACCCTTATGAAATGTATTTTTAAAATAATAAGACTTGAAATTCAAAATTATTCCTTTCCTAGTAGCAGTTCTCAACAGTGGGCTTTAAATATTCAGTAAATCATATTGTAAACAAATATGTTGTCATTTAGGCTTTGTATTTCATTTATAGAGCACAAGCAGAGTAGATTTGGCATAATTCTTAAGGGCTTTAGGATATGGGGAATGATAAATGAGCATTAGCTTCAACTTAAAGTCACCAGCTTCTTTAGCCCCTAACAAGAGAGTCAGAACTGTTCTTTGAAGTTTGAAGGCAAGCATTTATATCCTCTCCAGCTATGCAAGTGCTAGATGGCATCTTCTCCCAATTTAAGTAATTAATAATATTACAAGGTAAATCCTTCTGATTTTAATAATGTAATAGTCAATATTCATTTACATGATATATTTTTATATTGAAGTAGTAGCCAAATAGTTAAAAGTCTGCAAATTTTAGAAATACATCTGTATTTAAATTTTAGTTTCTCCACCTACAAGTTATGTGGTTTTAGGAAAGCCCCCACATCTCTGCACTTCACCTGGAAAATAAATATGGTTCATAACTTACAGTGTCATTGTGGCTGTTAGCTGTATAATAAAGCACTGGAACTGACTTAAGATTAAAAACGTGATCTACACTTTTGTCTTAGTATTCAGTGAGACAAGCAGAGCAAAATTATATCTCTGATTTACCAATGAGACAAAAAACTTCAAGCAGTTTTTCTGGTTTGCACTAATGTTATCTACGAGCTATTTTCCCTTGATTCCTAAACAATTGTCCACAGAACTCTACCAAAAGACCTGAGAGGCATATAGGATTTATATGCAATGGGATTTCCTGGTTGAGGATTGAGAGAAGAGGCATCATGTAATCATGATACTTTTATGTGTACTGTCTCAAAGAGGAGGGTGGATCAAGTCTCATGACAAGACAGGAATTCAGAAAATTATTTATAAATATCTGTTAAATTATTGATTAAATAAGCATTATTTAACTTTATCTTTTATCATTTGTCAAAGATTTCTACCAACTGCACCATGTTCAAAAGCAGCAACAACAAAACATAAGACAACAAAATAATACAAACTGAGAAGAGATATTCCTCAAAAGAATTCTCTGGGAATTATTATGATGAAATTGCAACAATTTATCAAAAGATATAAAAATATCTCAGTAAATGCTGACTCCTATTTTTGCTGTACATTTTTAGAATTGCCATTTTTTCTATGAGGAACATATATTATTGATTTAATAATAAATATATGGATAATCTGGTAGCCAATGTCACACCTAATAGTAAAGCAGGAGACATTTTTATAAATAAAAGGATGGTTCCTTTACCATTATTAATAAACATATTTTACAAATTCTATTTATATAATCAGTAAATAGAAATAAGTTTCATGGTTGAAAAGGATGAGGCAACAATCTCATTTATTATCTTACTTATTATGATCTCTACTTATTATCTTACTATTTATGTACATTATTTCTTAAAAAAAGTTCCAGTAATCATTAACAATCTTTTAATTCATAAAAAAGTAAACATAAAAAATTTAAAGAAATATTTCAGCTACCCATGAACTACTGAGATTAAAGAGATATTTTTTCTATTTTTGCTCATATCTCATTAAAAATAATATACAACTGACACTTCTCTTTTCACTCCATTCTTCCCCTCTTTTCACTCACTCTCTCCTTTCCCTCTTCTTTCACATTCATTTGCTTTTTCCCTTCCTCCCTTCCTTTTTCTCTTTCCCTATCATTCTTAATTGTTATAGTGTTAGGAGAAATAATTTCCATGCATTAAAGCAAAACAAAACACAGAGTTTTAATAAGAGAATTGTGAATATTTGGGAAGCTACTGCATTAGCTCAGATGTGAGATAATTTGTTGTAAATATGGAAATAAATAAATAGATTTGGGGAATATTTAGAAGATAAAATTAACCTAAATTAATGACTGATTAAATATTGAAGATTAGGGAGGTGGGGATGTTTGAAATGACACCAGGAAGTTCCTTTAGCATGGAGCATCATGTGAACTATATAGAGTATTGGATAAGACCTAAGCATGGTGGAGGAAGTTTCTTGTTCTGCTATCCTTCTAAAATTTTTGCTATGTCCTTAGAAGGTGTCTCAGAGATCACTCTTTTAGGAGGCAGGTAGCTTTGAATGTCATCTACCTTTCTCTTTTCTACCAGGTATTTTTTGAAAGGTGGCAGCTTTAAAATCAAAGACTAAAACTTGCTCATGAGGATCCTATGCTATTAATGGCCTCCCCGACTCTTGTGAAAAGCAAATATACTTTTTTACAGACAGAATTATTTACATATGTTTTGCCCCAAAAAGCAGAAATTTTAAATTTTATTGGAGGAAAAGAAAGGCTAAAAGTTTTAAATTATAAATAAGATACATTTGTATATAAAATGCAATTTTAAATTTTTCTGTGCTTGTGAGTGTGTGTACAAATAAAATATGCTCTAATAATATAAATGACCATCTCTTGGAAAGGGAATTTGGTTGATATTATCTCTCTTTTAACTTTTCTTTATTTTAAAAAATTCCTAAATTGGTGTTTCCATTACAATCAGAATAAAAATAAGCTAGCCACTCCCCAGATACATTCTTACTATATCAGTTACCTGGGTCTACTCCACTAGTCTCCAAGCCCTAAGGTACTCATCTGTAAAATGAAGATAATCATAATATTTCTATTATACATTTGTTGTGAGAGACGATTAGATTCCACATGTAAAGCATAAATCTATGCTGACTTACAAGCACACACTAAATGATAATTGCTGCTATCTCTGATGTTTATTATTATTACTATTAATATCATTATTATTCAAAATTTTTATATGACTTTAGCTTGTTATTCTATAGCTTAGCTATGAAACCTGAAGGATTTTAACCAAGGCTTCTACTTGAGATATGAGAGGAAGGTAATTTAAAGCAATTTAGTAAGCAAAACATTTTTAAAAACCATTTAGTATTATTTATCACAGGTATATATATTCGATATATATGGCAAAATATCAAGAGACATTTTATGGCAAACATAAATTGTCAAAGATATCTCCCATTTGCAGTGTACTGCTTTAGACTCTAGCTTGAACAATCAACATTTTTTTTTTATTTCTGACAGTGTTTATGCATCTGAGTTATTTTTCTAAGGTAAAGCTATGATTATGTTTCTCCCTTACTTCAATAATATTTTCAATGACTTTCAAATTTCTATAGAATAAAACTCAAATTCTTTAGTGTGGAATTTGATGTCCTCCAACTCTGCTAGCTTCTAGTGCCATATCTCTAATTATACTTAACTCAGCGTTGTTTTTGCTTTCATTATAAAAGCCTTGTATGTCTTAGTTAATGTGACTTTCTCCTAAAATATTACCACATCTTCCCAATCTTTGCTTATCAAAATCTTACTTGCCCATCAAAGTCTAGATCAAACATTACTTCCTTTACCAAATACCTCAGAATTTTCCACCATAGGAATAAATATCTCTAAATTCAAATAGTCCTTTTTATTTTTCTATTATTGCTTTGTTGATCTTAAACAAATAGACAGATATCTCTCCAGAAGTTTTTTGTTTGTTTGTTTGTTTGTTTCTGGAACAACAACTCATTGCAATTTGAGACATTCGGTGTAATGGCAAACCACATGCAAGTCCCAAGAAAGAAAGGAAAGGAAACTCTTTTATAGAAGAGAAGTGTAAGTTGGGAGAGCTGTTATTAACAGAGTTTTTCCTGCCAGCCTTTGTGATCAAGATTACTCATGAGAGCTCCCGCTACCGGCCCTCCCAAATCCAATATAAATAAAATTTCTTTTCATTAATCTTCATAGTATGTATTGTATGTATTTTACCTTGTCAAATAGAATATTAAATATATTGCTTTTTTAACTTCATCATAAACAATTTAAAATTATCCCTCTTCCTCTGTGCAAACATATGCATACTATTTTGCATATTTAGTCCCACAGTGTTGTTACATTATTTTCATAAGTAATTTATCCATTTACTTTATCTTCCATCTTCATAATGAGGGAATTGAAGATTATCTCTAATGCTTCTTTCAAATTTTGTGTAAAATTATAGAAATAGTGAGCTGTCTTCTCTCCAAACAAGAACTGGGTAATAAGATTGCCTCTGAGAACTGAAGCACCACACAATAGATGTAATTAGCCATCTGTTGGGAGTGACTGAAATTGTCTTTAAATGTACTACTGAAAAGTTTTGGAATTCCTAAACCCCCCATCAAAGTGGACTGTAACCATCTCAGGAAGCAGGGCTGGAATGGGACAGTAATCTAAGTAGAAAATTAATTGTCTGTATAAAATTTGTCTGGAGAAAAGCAATTCATACTTGTAGCAACTAGATGTTTAGAAAAAGTAAATCCAGAGAGTCAAATCTTAACAGAGTGATTAGCACTTTTAAGATCAAGCTCATGAATTAAATATATTTGATCCTATGGTATGTTATTAGCAATATTAATTTTTTTCTATTTTTCTCTTTTTTAAAATTTTATTCTCACCATGCTGTTGAATTGTAATATAGATTTTCATTAAAGGATAAAATGTAATGGTAATACTAATAAAACTACTAAAACTATTTCAGTTAGTGAAGAAACATTTATATTGCAGAAGCTTAAAATGCAACTGGAATTAACATAAACCTCTGTTGACAAATTCAGTAAAACATCTGATATCCCTCTCCTCTATTGCCTCGCCCACATGAGGATCGGCATTTACCATAAGGCAGAATAGTCTTGATTAGCCAGGTATTTGCTTTAAAAATTTCCCTTTGGTTTCTTCTGTTTTATCCAGGTAGTTATGTTCAGTCAGACTTTTCAATAACTTCCTTCAGTCAAAATGCTGAAAATATACCTGAAATTTTGAGGAAATCCCCCAAAATGGAACTTATTAACACTACAAGTTGGGTATTGTTGGGAGGGGACGAATTTCCCCCTTCCCTTCTTTAGTTCTTACATCTGGAATTGTGCTGGCTGGAAAATTACTGTTTGGCTATCGCCCATGGGAACATGAGCTGTCACCCATAGGAACATAACATTCTAACAATAAGCTTTCTGCTTCTGTACCCCCACTTGCACAACTGACCTGTGGGTCGACAGGTAGTGAATAGAAGAAAAATAGACCTTTGTGTTCAGACAGAATGAAGAATGGGATTTGGGGCTTAAAAACCCTGTATCTCTACATTTCGGGGCTGCTTAATTTGGGGTCTGCATACCCCTGGCAAACTCATTTGGCTGAATAAAGAGCATGTTTCCTACACCTCACTGAGTTCTGGTGGTCCGTGTGTCTTTCGGAGGCTGGCGCTACAACAAAATAATGAAAAAATAATAAAATTGTCACAAGACTAGATTAAGAGGAGAAAAATCAATTTAATATGTGTACACAAGAGAATCATAATATGATGCTCAGATCATAAAACAAGGCTCAAAGAAATTATCAAACCATGCACCTTTTTATATTTCGGGGGCAAAGAAACAATAAATTTGTAAAAAAATTGACAGAACAAAGGAAGTTAGTGCTCATTAGAAAGGAATCTAGGCAAGGTTTGAATATTCTTTAGTTGGTCAGAAATTTAAACCAAGTTTGGACTTGTGTAATAAATTAGTAAAGGTATAACAAGGCTTGTTTATGCCAGCTTTTGACTTTGGATTTTTTTTAATTCTGTGATAATACTGTCTCTCAGCCCTCGGGAGCAGAGGAGGCACCTACCACATGAAAGATTTACCTTTTGCTTTTAGGAGTAACAGAGAGGTCAGCGTTTTCTTCTTGCGTAGATTTCTTAAATAACTTTAATTCAAAATAATCAATATACCATTGCGAGATATCTTGGGGCATCCTGCCCAGACTGTGTGAAGAAAAAAGAAAAGAAGACAATTCTCTAGAAAACAGATATCAAATTTCCTCTCCTACTGCTCACTTAAGATTTCTATATAAACAAGTTCAATGAAAGTTCAAAATGCACTTCTTTTAGATAAGCTTGAGATCATACATTTATTCTTGGCTAAACAAGGGTAATAATAACACCCAAATTATCATGAAGTGCTTGATCTATGTTGTTCCATCTTGGGCAAATAGTCTAAAACCTGTAGCATCATTCAAATTATAATTAAATTTATGTCTATATTCTTGTGATAAATAAGAGTGTTCTGGCTTATATATGTTTGTTGTAAATGTATAGCTGCACCAGAGAGACAAGAAATCAATATTCTTAACTTCATATCAATATCATTTGAGAACTACTGGCTGGGTCTTGGTGAGAATTCAATAAATATTTGCTAAATGAAGGAATAAATATAAGATTTTTTTTCTATAACCCACTCCATGAGATACTAAAATTGTCCTTTTAAAAAGTATTTTACAACAGATAAGCAAACTGAATTTTATGGGGGAAAAAAGAGTTTAAGTAGTCAGCCTTAGGAAAAATAACTACAAAGTGGCAGGGTGTAGTTTCAACCATAGGTCACCCGGATATGAAGTTTGCTTTCTTTTCTCAATGCCCATGTTTCAAAATTACTACTTTGAACCTTTCTCTTCAAAACACTCATCTCAACAGTCTTTTAAATAGAGTACTAGGAGATAGTAATTAACAAATTATTTATGTGCTATTTAAACATCACTATAAATGGCACTGAATTCAGTTCTTCAGCAAATTAGGAGTGATGCAAGAAGGTGAAATTAAGCTGTATCCAAGGTAAGTCTCAATTGTCATACTTTTTGAGCATGGATTAATGACTTAATGTCTTTAATAAGATACGTAAATGTCTTATTTAGTCTCATCTCCTGTCATCATCATTATCAAATCTTACATATATTTATTGTATACTATATTTATAGTTTATAAAGTTATAAATTTTTAATAGCTTATAAAAAATTGTACAGGTATTTGGTGTCATTCTTACCATAACTATGGTTCAGAAAAAACAATCTCCACTTTATAGATAACAACTTTGAGATTCAGAGAATTTCAAATACTTAACTAAGATTTGTTAGGTTCTTATAGGATTTCAGAAACTCACTCTCCATGTGTTCACTGCCTCTCATTAGTAATACATGAAATGTATAATAATAATGTTTTATAATTTTTCTTAAAAGACAAGATGATTAAAATCTTAACATTTGCTTTTTTATGGACAAGTGGATTTGGATATAGAAGAAACATTTAAAGGATTAGCCATTTCATGTAATCATGAAAAATTTCCAAAGCCTGCTAACAGGGTAAAGTCTGAGTTCTCTAGATTTCCAAGTAGATTTATTTTTTCCTAATACTAAGCAAACCAGATTGTTAATTGTGGGGGTTACACTTTTTTTATTTTTTTACTTTTTTATGAGAGGCTGAGTGTGAAGATGATATGTTCTTATCCATAGGCCTCAATGTCTGTATTAGATCTTCTGAAATTACTTGAGTGAAAAGTTGAAGCTACTACTGATAAACACTTCCTTCAACAACCAATGGTTAATCACCAGTAATGACTTGTGCCCCCAATCCCCAATGTCTTTGCTTTAGACAATGTCCAAGATTCCTGTCTGTATCTTTTTTTTAGCCCTCTCAACACAGAATAAAGGGAAAAATGGGGTTGGGGGGATGGTGAGCATTTAAGTCAGGGTATTTTGTCTCTCTAGTAGCTATTCAATTTATGTATAAAAATACAGTCACATTCATTCTTCCTGTGTAACAACTTGTCATTTTCAAAGATTGAAACTTTAATACAGTTTGATTTGAAAGTTTTCTTGCAAAGCTTTTTTTTATCTGAACAAGTTACCTTTTCTCATGCATTGTGTATTGCCATGTTTCTTTGTATAGGGGATGCAGCAGATTCATCATACTCATGCTACCAAATATGTATCAACACATGAAAGTTTAATTTGGCTAGAGCTATGACTAAATTGTCCTATAGGGATATCTGTCAGATGCTATATGTTCAGCATGACAGTTGTTATATGCAGGAGAGCAAAAGTTCAACCAACTGAAAATAAGAGGTTAGAAACAAACTTAACATGAACCACAGCCAAAGAGTTTCCTGTATTTGGTAGCGGTCATTATGACTTGCCTCATCAATACAAAAGAAAGTGATGTCAGTTCAGTAATAGATTTACTTCAAGAGCTGCCTATACAAAAAGGCCACAAGGTGAACATGAGATCATGGTAAATGTCTTTTAAAATATAATGAGACATGTTGTATGCTATACCATAACTCCCACTGTTATCATTTCTAAGTAGTTTAGTGTTAACATTTCTTTATTTTTTAAGTACATTGTCAGAGTATTCAAAGAGACCTAAAAATACTAGTGTTATTAGGCATTATAAAAACCTCATTGTAAACTAATGTTCTATTTTTAGCTGTACATTAAAAAACAAAATACAAAATAAAATGAAAACACCAGGGATGCTGAAAAAATAATTTGTATACAGAAGAAATCAAAGTAAAGTAGTGATCTAAATTATGAAATATTTTGAGGGTGCGGGAAATTTTCTCAAACACCATACACGGAAGTTGTTATAATCTTCTTAGAAAGCCAACTGGCATATTATTTTTAAAAAACTGACAAAATATTCATTCTTTTTCTCCAGGGTGTTCAAACTTTCTGAATTTATCAGAAGAGAAAAATTAAGATTATCTTCACATTTTAATGGATGATGATTATGTTCTTCTCAGAATGATGCATAATAGCAGAAAAATAGAACCAATGTAAATGTTAAAAAAGTAGAGGAAAGTTTGAATAAATGATATAATGATTACATAAATGACTATCAGGCAAAAATATCATATTCTAAAAAATATTTAATGACATAGAGGAAACATAATAACAATAGGAAAAATGATATTTTTTAGTGACATTTGGAAAATGAATATTGTCAATACATTACACATATGTGTACATTAGTATATATGTCTTCATAGTAAGATCACAAATAAGTTCAATTTTCTTTACATTTCCATATTTTTCAAATTCTATAATAACATGTATTCCTGTTAAGAATAGTAAATATAAAGTGATTTCTAGAAGACTTTTACATGTTCACATGATCATGAGCTAGATAGTACTCATAGGAATGACTCCAAGGTACAAGTAACTGGAAAAATTACAGTCCATTAACTTTGGCATAGGTGGAGAGCCAGAGGAGAGAAAGAGCAATCAGGGGGATCATTTTATAAACTATACAAATGTCAAAGCAATGTACTGTATACTTGAAACCAATAAAATAAAATCTAAAAAAATATCTAGAACAATATTCTTTGGTGTTGGTTCTTTTAAAGAAAAAACAAGATGCTTTTCTGGTTATTAATTGGTTATTATTCCTTATTTTTTATTGTCTAATAATCTCAAACCTTGAACTGATAATACTTTTGATATTTAATTATCTATATTCTCAACCATTGTTCTTTAAGTGAGGCAAGTTGTTAGTTTCAGGACACAAACACTATTCAGTCTGAACAGCTTTTGGACCACCTACAAGATAACAAAGCAAACATTTGATTTATTCTAGTTCTATTCAAAAGAAGAACACATAATTTAGGTAACACTTGATAAACTATAGAGATAACAGATTAGAAGAGGAGCCCAATATATCACCAGAATAATTATAATTTGGTTATTTGAGGTAGAATCATTAAACCTAAAATTGGAACCCAAAGTGAGGTAGAAGCTGAGATATTTTGAGATATTAGAAATATGATTACATAGAGAATCAGCTTTATTAGTTTGGATTCATTCCTAGAATGACATTCTTTCACTGTCTTGTACAGTAATATAAAATATTTCTGTTATATCAATTCAGAGTAGTGACTAAGAGGCAAAAAGTCTAGTATAATAAAACACACACACACACACACACACACACACACACATCTTAGGTATTATTGGATCATCCCAGATAATATTAGACTATTCTGGATAATATTGCATTTTCTGGATAACATGTATTATTCTAGATAGCATCTGTAAAAAGTTAAGTTGTTTTCAGAAAAAAAAATACTGGCTATAGTTGCTAGTAGCCATGCTTTCCTCATATGTAATAGTATAAAATTAATATTTGTGCTCTTGCTTTCAGTTAGGTAAAAAAAAAAAATAGAACAGGATGAAAATGTGTTAACATAATGTTGATTATAATTAAAAGACTAAAGACAAGTGCTTTATACATTTTTTCCTTCTTCTAAGGGGTAAATATATATTTGTATACTACATGTGTTTGGGTATGTGTGTAAAATAAAACTGAGGAATGAGAGATAGAACACTCTAAACCCCTGCCACACACTTCCAGATTCATGTATTGCAACCTAATCCCCAAAGTGATGGTATTTGGAGATGGGGCCCTCTGAGAGGTGATTAAGTCATGAGCATGAAGCCTTCCTGAATGGTATTAGTGCCCTTAGAGAGGTCTGAAGGGACCAGAGTTCTCCCTTTCCACTATTTGGGAGCACAGCAAGAAGAGGGCTCTCTATGAATCAGAAAGTAAGTCCTCACTAGACAACTTGTCTGTCACCACCTTGATCTTGGATTTCTCAGCCTTCACAATTGTGAGAAATTAATGTCTGTTATTTTAAGCCACCATTCTATGGTATTTGGTACAGCAAAAGACATTTAAGATCATTTTGACACATTACATATAAATGCATTCTCTTATCCTTCAAGAATGGTATTTTAAATAGGAAATCTGAACTAAGAAAGAAGTACACAGTTTTGTCTTAGACTAACAATTAAAACATAGATGTATTTTAAATATACACACGAGTTTGAAACAATAAAATTATTTTTAAATTAATACATTGTTATATTTTAAAAAGCAAAATAAACGTGTTTAGTTTTATTTATATTTTTTATTCTGATTACATATGTATATATGGATATGTTTGTATATACAGACACATATATAATACGTACACATTCATGCAGAACCACACCAAGACATAGAGAAAGGAGAAGAGAGTCAGAAGGTAGATATTAAGAGGTGAAAATACAAAACAAGAAAAAACTATGGTTTCCTGTGCTGATGGATTTTTCCTAGAAAGAAAAGACTCTCATTTATTTTTTTTATTCATATTTTCATTCATTCATTCACTCATTCATTGATAGTATATTATTAATTTTATGGTAAGTGATGACTCAGGCTTTGGAAATATAATGATGAATAAAATTTTATTTTTGTAATCAATACATTAGTTATAGTTCTGAAA
This sequence comes from Macroglossus sobrinus, assembly GCA_004027375.1. Classification (NCBI taxonomy): domain Eukaryota; kingdom Metazoa; phylum Chordata; class Mammalia; order Chiroptera; family Pteropodidae; genus Macroglossus; species Macroglossus sobrinus. The sequence goes on along the minus strand of PVKZ01000379.1, from coordinate 518,137 downwards.
ATCAATGTGCAAATTAAAATTTCAAATATTGGCTCATGTTTTAAATTATATGAATAAAATAGCTTGTAATTTCAGTATAATTTACTTATATATAATATAATACATATACACATGTCTGTGCAGATACATCTAAAGTTCAGCATAATTTTTCTATTTTGTCAATTCTGATTCTCATATTTTTCTTAAATTTGCATATATTTATGTTACACAAATTTTGTATATATTTGTGGATAAAAGTAGAAATTAATGATAATTTTAGTTTGTTCAAAATAATGTTAGAGATATAAAACTACTTAAGGCAGAATTTTACTAGTAAACAATTAAATGGATCACAAAATTATATGGCTATTAGTGTCAGTTATCGATTTATTATTACCTTTTCAGCTCCAAATTCAAATTTGATTGCTTATTCTGCAAAAGTGGCCCTGAGCTTTTAAAATAGTTTTCTTTTGCTATCTGGCACAATATTAAACTTCTTCAGAAGAGGATGCCGGAGCAACATTGCAGGACCTTCTTTCCTGGTTCCAGTGGGCTCTCCTTAGCAAATATGCTTCTCCAGTGCCCAGCTCCTGCACTGCATTTGGCTCTACAGTTCTACAATGCATACTTACTTGCTCAACAGTAGACTCCTGAAACTTGCAGTGCTTCTCTAGCACTAGCCTCCTGCAGAGTGGGTGCCTTATCCAAAGCTAAACACCAGCAGCATGCAAAGCTTCTCCAGTGCTGCTTGGTTCCTACAGAACTGGCAGTTTCTCCAGAGCCTGCTTCCTTTGGTGCACAGGTTCCTGTAGCACAAAGCCCTTGAGTGCCAGAGGCTACTCCAAGATCTGGATTCTGGAATAAGGGTGGTCTGCAGAACTCCAAAGCCTACATATACTCCTGGCACCCATCTTGGGTTGTCTTTCAATGAAGTGCCTACAGTGAGACACTTTTCCATGAGCACCTAGATATCAGGATTCCAGCAAGTTCTGCCAGTGCTGATCTAAGTCCTAGGGGAGGGGAGAAAATTTTCTTTGAGTGCTCCAGCCCAATCCTAGAGGTAGTAGTGGCCACACCTTCTATCTGTTCCCATATTCTTTGGAGTTCTTCTTTCTTCTCTTTACTTCTTGCTGCCAATGATGCTTTACTCCAATCCTGTTATAATCATTCTGTATATTAAACTTTCCCTGTTTAAGTAACTGTGTGGTTTCAATCAAGATCGGACTCTAGTTAATATACTGTGAATAATTACTTTGGCTACAATAACAAGACTCAAATGTTGATCTGGTTAATTTCTAGTTATTAATTTTGCTTCATATTCCTTATACTAGACAAGTCATGAAATGGCTGAGTTTGATACAGTTCCATGATTCAAATTTCTATAGGATTATTGACAAACTAAGTCCTGAGGATAGCGGCCAGAATGGTGAAACAGGTTAAAACCACAATATGCGTTTATGTAAACTCAGGCTCTTTCACTGGGAAACGTAGGAAGAAATCATGACCTTTAAATATTGGAAGGTTTATTATATGTCTGAAGAATTAGATTTGTTGTATAATCAATTTAAAATGAGTATAATTTATAGAAAAACAAATGTAAGAATAGAGAAAGACTTCTAACAATTGGTTGGATTTAAATGGAGTAATAATTTTTTTGTCACTAGAAATGTTTAAATTAAGTCCAGATGCCTGCTCTTTTTTATATATTAGTGAAGAGTAATTTGTATCATAAAGTAGATGCCCTCTACAATTATTTTTCACTGTGAATGTTATGAATCTATCTACTTCTGACCATAATGTGATTGATAACTGTTACCAAAACTGTTTGTGAAGAATTTTATCTGTCTTTCAAAGAGTGCTATATTATTTTGCAAATTTATATTTATATATTAACATTTATATTTTTCTTCTGATTATTTATAGTTATATAGTGATGAAAAGCAGGGTGGTTATTCAAATGTAGTCTTCTTAACTGAAATTATTTTATCTGAAATATAGAGGCTTTCAATAACAACAATGAAATGAAAACAAAAAATTCATATAGGATTTAAATAATAGGATTTCATACTATAAATACAAAGCTTTTCTTCCTGGATATTGTAATCTCAGTATAATCTCATATACACAATTATTTCTCTTTACATTATTCTCTTGTCTTTATTGAAAAAACAGGCACTGGTGGAGCTCATGAGACATGTAGGCTGCTGCTTAAAGTGTTAGCTAACAATTCAAGCACAAGAATGTTTGACTAAATTTTATAAGTAATTTAAGGTTACTGAATAAAATGAACTAAGCTAGTATATGTCCCACGTACTAGAGTGACATGAGAGCTTCATGAGCACAGTCAGGAATCTGACTTCATTCTTTATTCTTGTCACTTGTAAGATTCTGAATCTTTGTATAATTCTTGGTTATTGATGCATTTCTAACATTTGTGGAAAGGCCTGATTCATCAACAATATAATGTATTGCCTTAAATGTTCTTTTATTTTCTATTTTATTATCAAAATCAGAAATTTAGCATTTTTTTGGTTTTATGTATCTATTTCATTAAGGCTATTTATTCTAAACTAAGTAGGTAGAGATGTCTAAATTTACTTGTGAAGTTGATCAGTATAAATAGGCAACTTAATAATTCAGAGCTTACAAAATATTTTAAAACTGCATTACGTACCTCATATATATATTTACTTAGCTATGTGATCAACTATTTTTTATTTAATGCCTGTTAAATATCAAGAGTTATGTTAAGTTCTAGTTATAAAAAGTCATAATAATGTTTGTGTTCCCCCCCCCAATGGAAAGTGTCATCTAGTTTGAAAAATGTACTTGAATACCTGGATTATAGAAAAATCAGGGTAGAAGGGTTATTTTTAATGTGCTATGGGTTAAAGAGAAACATTAATGGTCAGTTTCAGTAAGTCATCATGTCATTTGAGCAGATATTATACAGACTGCTCAGAAAAGGAATAGAACAGAGGAAACCTTACAGACAAAATTTTGTACATGCAAAAAGTATGATATAGTTCGAATATGATGTAGAAGTGAGAAAGTGAGACAAGATGTGTTTGGGAAATTATAGATATTAGGTAGTGAAGCACCACCAAGACTTAAGAAGACCTAAAACCATATTGCTTTTTGATGTCTTTATATAGGGACCAGTTAGTATTTTAATTTAGAAAAAAATTAATTATCTTCAAGTCCTCCTTTCACCTATATATATGACATAATTATTACAGGAAATATATGCTACAAGTAAGTTAAATAAGCTGAAAAAATATTTTTAAAAAGAGAGTATTTAAAGTTGAAGACAAGGTTTAAGTGCAACCATAGATATAGTGCTGTACTGAAAGGCCAGTCTGGTGTAAAGAAAGGTAAGCATGCTAAGGATCTTCACGTGAGACACAAAATCAGGGCAAGAGGAAAAGCTGAAAAATGTATAACCCAAATCATCCTTCATCTTTTTACTTATTCCTTAACAGTACCACTCTTTCACTTGTTAGCCGAACCCACAGGAAACCAAAGGATTAAAGGGTCTATTGACCATTATAGTCTATTTCCAGTGCAGAGAGTGAGGTGGAAGATGGCAGACAGTGATATCTGAAGGAGCAAAATATAAAAATAAAAAAGATATAAAATGCATTATCTTGCATGAAATTAAAATCAATAAGAACTTTTTAATTTACCTCCTAATTTTATCTGTTATCTCTGCCTAAATATACACTCAGAGTTAAGAATTTGAGTTTTATTCTATACATAAATGGGTTCATTGAGATTTTATTAAAAACAAAATGACATGTTTAGATCTATATTTTTAAGTCATCTTTCATAACCTCTCTAATGTGCAGGGTGGATGAGGAGACAAATCTACTGGTAGTTAATAGTCCAAGAAAATGAAAATAATTATATGAATTACATTGAGTAGCACTGAGGACATCAAGGAGGGAATAGAAGATTATCAAGAGGTTAATTAAAAATTGTTTGCTAAACAGCTTTGTGTCTGCATCTGAGTGAGAGTATGTCTGCGGAAAGGGCAATGCTGTTAGTAAACTATGAAATTAAAATTCATTCCAAGAATTTATTTTGGAGTTATTGGTTATGACATTGACTAAATACAGAGGAAGAAAAACATTTAGTTCTTGGGGAGATGAAAGGAAATTCAGTTGTGATAATGAATTAGAGTTGCCTATGAAATGTACAAATGATTATTAGTGATAAGTAGTTAGAAATATGTGGGTAAAGCTGAAAATAAGGGCTTGAACTAGGAACATAAATTAAATTGAAATCAAAAGATGGATAAGATTTCTAAAGGAGAACCACTATAAAGAGAGAAGTGTCATAGTTGAACCATCCACATTTTCAAGTTTACTAGACGGAAGAAAGAAATACAAGATAAAATGATTTAAAAGAAAGAAATATAAAATTTTCATTATTCACAAATGAGACAATACAGGCAAAAAATTTTAAAATTGCTAGAGGAAAAAGAAGACCTACTAAGTAAATTCAATACTGATGTAGAACACAAAATCAATTTTGTAACTATATGCTAGCAATGAAAATTTGAAAAATGAAATGTAAAGAATACCACTTAACGTATATCTAAAGACATAAAATGCTTGGGGTTATATTTTATGAAAATCGTTTAAGATCTTTACATAAAATCTATAAAATGTGGCTGAGATAATTTTTTTTAATATATAGAATTTCATTTATTTATTTATTATGGTGACATTGATTAACAAATTCCAATAAATTTCATGTATACAATTCAACAATAAGTCATGGATATATTGCATTGTGTGTTCACTGCCCATAGTTAAGACATCTTTCTGTCATCACATATTGGGATAAATTTTTAAAGTCTTAAATAAATGAAAGACATACCACATTAATGGATTAAAAGACTCAAAATTATTAATATGTTAACCGTCTCCAAAATGATATACAGTTTCAATGCAATTCCAAAATCTCAGCAGGTGTGTGTGTGTGTGTGTGTGTGTGAATAATGGCAAACTGATTCTAAAACTTAAATAAAAATAAAAAAGTTCTAGAGTAACTAAAACAATCTTGACAAAGAACAAAATAGGAAGACTCTGACTTTTAGTTTTACTATTAAGCTACAGTAAACAAGGCTGCATGTTTTAGCAAAAAGACTAATAGATCAAACGAACATAACAGATGGTTTAAAAATAGATCCCCACATATCTATATTACGATCAAATGATTTTTTTTTCAAGCATATTGAAATAATCCAAAAGATATTCTCTTCAATAAATGGTATTGGAATCACTGAATATCCATATGAAAAATAAAACAACAAATTTTGACCTTTAACTCACACAAAAGCTTTGAGGTGGAAGATTAATCTTTGAATGGCTTGATCATTGTAATGTATTTTATATACATATTTCCTTCTATAAGAATGCATACCAACAATAATTATTTACTCTATAAATACATATTGAGAGGGTAATATTAGCAGTGGTAGACAGACTTCCATTACATAAGATAAAAGAAGATATCTAGAATGATTTTTGAGGATACATTTGAAGTGTCAGTTAAAAAAAAATTGAGTTGGGTTTGAATTATCAGTACATCTAGATCTAACTATGCTATTGCTTCTATTTCTCTGGAGAACCTTGATACAGGGGTACTATTCCAGAACAGCAAAACCCTGTACAAAAGACAAGATAATAAGCCTAAGTACCTCTCAACAGCATATTGAAAACACTGTTTTCTTATGTATTTTTCACCTCAAAACAGATTCATAGACAGAAACTGTCTCTATTTCACTGCTCTTAACAGGTTCTAGGAAAAGACAGTGAAAGCAGTGAAAGCAGAAGTGTGATAGAAACTTAACTGATTATTCACAAAGAAAAGATTCATGTTAACAGAAAAATCCCTAGTATTCTTTAGAATAACACCAAAATTCATTCAGGCATAGACTGCTTCATCGCAATACCCCTTCCATTAGTTATTTTTTATGAAATTTATTGAATGAGAGTGACTATGACTTTTATTTAGTTCATTTGAAGATCATATGTATCATATTATAGAAATAATATAACAGTTAGAAACTTTCTACCAGATTAAGAAGTAAAGATTAAGTCCAAGTCCTCTGGCTATCTCTCCGAGTCTAGTTTGCTGCTCCTCCACTGCGCACTTCCATATAAAAGGCAATTATCATCTGAAATATTTTTCTTTTAAAAAAATTAAATTTATTGGAATAACATTTGTTAATAACATGTAGAATTCTATAATACACTATCCGTATATTGCATTGTGTGCTCACCACCCAAAGTCTAGTCTCCTTCCTTCACTATGTATTTGACCTCCTTTACCATATTCATCATCCTCCCAGCCTCCTTCCTCCCTGGTAATGCAACAAATGAACCAAACCAACCAAACAAACAATAACTTCATCTGAAATTTGGTATTAGTTCTGTAGGTATTTGCAAATTTTCGTACATATTTACCACAAAACAACACATAGTACGGTTTTGGTTGTTTTTAACCTTTGAAATAAATTTTATTATGTAACCTATATATTTTTGCAACTTCTTTTTTATTCAATGAGATGTCCTTGTTAATACATGTTACTTGTGTTCATTCATTTTCTCCACCTTAGTTTTGTACAACAGTGATAGAGATAAGCTTGTGAACTTCCATTTTGATAATTTTTGCATTTTTTTCTTTTTTCCTTTAGTGAAATTTAAAGTACCCTGATGAGTATTTCAAGCATTTCTGGGTGAGAGAACTGACTTTGGCAAGAGTTTGTATGCCACAGTTGTTTTCTCCTTTCAGAGCTGAGCTGAAGTGTTAATTACTTATTCCAACTGGCAGTCTTGCAAAATTTCTTTGAAAGCAAGGGCTAAAATTGTGGAGATAGTAGCTGTAAAACAGGAGCATGGCAACCCACATTTGTACCAAACAAGGTAACAAAATTGACGAAAGCATTGTCCCTAAAACTGACCCCAAATTTTAAACAGAACAAAGGGAGATATATACAGATTACAAAATGATTAAAAGTGGTATATCGATAGAATAGGCTTCTATAGTTCTGCCATTTAATGCACATAGAGACAACACTTTTCACATTTCACAGGGTGGGATATTTTTGGAGTTGGTACAAAAATATCTGAATGCTCAGGCTTCCATCTTTATGTCCAGATAGTATATGTTTTCTATACAAATGGAGTGATAATAATAATAATAACAAAATTATCTGAGTGCTAAGCTTATTCTGTATTCAGCAGCATTCCAAGTACTTTACATGTAACTGATTTATTCCTCACAATAATCCTATGAAATAGAAACTATTGTTTTTTCTATTTACTAGCGAAGAATTTGAACACAGAGATTAGCTACCCGGTTCAAATATCCAAATCCAAAAAAAGAAAAAAAGTCCAGTTGAAATCCATGCAAGAATTTGCTAATTGAATTGATTAATATCCCTCTCCTAATTATTTCTGTTAATTCCTGGTGAAGAACGCCACACTGTAGAAACCATCACATTTAGATTCCTTTCCAACATGCCCGAATATGAACCTTGTAGATGTTCTGAAGGCTGAGCCAGTCTTTCCAGATATACCAAGATGAGTGAAAAAAACTTAGATTTGATTAGACTTAAATTTCTCTTAAATTTACATCTATTATCTACTATTTGTAGGACTATCAATCTTCTCATGTTTAGATTGGAACAAGTGCTTCATGCATTGTTGTTGTGACTAAACAGATTGTATAGAGTTGTGTTGAGCACGGTTCTTGGAACTGGATTAGAACAAAACATGTGGATGGTCCAGTGATGTAAGTGTACAGAACTACTAGCTATTAGAGATCATTAAATCTCAAAGATTATCTCAGAGGTACAGTTTCAAAAGAAACAGCTCTACTACCACCTCTGTCACCATCTGAATGAATATAATTAAAAATGAATAGGGACCAGTGACAGCCTTTGGAATGGGCACAGTTTCTAAAAAGAAGCCTATCGATTCACCGTTCCTTCAACATGAGAGAAACATATGAAGAGAATATCTTGTGAAGTCAGTGACTGACTGCACAGAGTCTAATGTTTATTTTCTGGTCGAATGTCTGCTTATTTACTAAATGTGCTAATCTTCTCAGGGATGCCAAAGATGAACAAGACCATGGGTAAGACTTGGCAGGTGGGATAGTGAGGAGAAGAGAAGGCAAGTGCACCCAACCACCAAAACTCAATGTCAAGGAGTCAAAGATAATTGATCTATCTCTTGTTTGTATAGTTCAGGCTTGAGCGTCACAAAGAGGAGCAGCTATGAGAGACAAAACCAACATAAGACTAAGAGGCACTTGCTTAATTTGATATGGCATTTCCAGTGGGGACAGCCATAAATGTCTTTGAACTATCAATAAACCAGCATTACCTGGTCAGGTTGCTTAGAATTCAGCTCTTATTGGCAGGGCCTTCCTATATCACCATTGGCCTCAAATGAAAAATAGAAAATGAATTAGAAAAGTAAGTATGAATAACCAAGAAGCAGACATCTAATTTACTACAGAGAGTCATAAAATTAAATAATATTTGTTTTCTCTTAATAATTTTTTCTTCAGAACCTAAATGGGAAGCATAGAAATGTAAGGAGGCAGGTGAAGGAGCAGATGTTTGGATTTCAGTGAACTCGTCTCCTTTAGATATCACTTTAACTTGCACTGGTAGGAGACTGGATCTGAGAGAGGAAAGCTTTGAATAAAATGTGAAACGGAAAGTATGAAACAAAAAGAGTAAAGTTTTAAAATCCAAAAGTATCTGTTTCTATAACTATAAGTATATAAAATGTATAGAATTAAACTGATGTGTCATTAAGGAAGTTAGCTGCCCAGTGGTAAAGGTGAAGGTGTTGATAGAACAGTGCTGCTAGCCATTATTGGAGAGAAAACATAGTTGAATCTTTAAACATCTGCAAGTTAAAATTGAATATTTAATCAATGTGCCAATTATTAAGCAATTGCCTTGTACTTTGGATACAACTTTCTATGTTCTATATCATATTGCTGGGACTGTGACAATGGAAACAACAGTTCTAATTTATTACCTAGTTCCTTATGGTTTTCTCTTAATAGGGCAACTGGAGGGACACTGGAAGATTGGAAGAGGGAAGAAAACTGCCCTTCCTGTTTGCTTGTTACATCTGTCTGCATTACCTGGCAATATTCCTTCACTTTTTCATTAACTCTATTTTCTAGCTTTCTTGGCATTCTCAGTAGATTTTGGACAATGCCATCCCTCCAGAGGTATGAGTCATAGATCCACAGGACCCCTCCTCTCAGCTTCTAGGTTCTGATATACTCAACCTCTTTTATGTCTTCTTCTAATCTTAGAGGTGATATTTGCTTCTTAAAGTTACTATAATTGTATTAACTCAGTGTTTCATTTACTAGTTTTCTAACACTAGTTTAATCATGTTCTTATAATAACCTGTCTCTTAAAATAACTGGTGTTTCTCTTGCTTTCCTGACTGGTCCTTGATGGATAGAAGGTATAGATAGTAGCTACAGACTTGATACTCAGTTAATATCAGTTTCTGCCCCCTAGCTGGAGGAGCAAATAAAAGTTGGAATTCTATAGTTTTTCTCTTCTCATGAGTATTTACTTGACTATTAAAAGAAATATTGTCTTCATAATAGAACTATGAGGATTTTTACACAAGAAATAACCCTAATATGCTAGTGAATATATATTCATTATACATGTGCATATATACATATATTTACTCCATATCATATATACTGCTATATATGTATATGCATATATGTATATATTTATTTATATATGTTTAAAATATATAAACACATTAACATATTAAAATATAGAAATCTCATATATATGTGAGAGAGCAAAGAAAAGGGCGGACATCACCTTTGATATTGGTAAAAGTATATTCTAGTTTAAGATTTTTATAGTGATTTTGCTTAGACAAACAATGTTAGAAAGCCATATGTATAATTTGATAATCAGAGATGTCATGATACCTGCATTTTAAACCTTATCCTAGTAATTGTAGCACCCTCAATTTCTAAGCTTTCAAAGTTACTACCTAGGTTACTCCATAAAGGCTTTAAATTTTAATCAATACATAATTAAAGAATGTGCTTTATAATTTTGTCTCTGAGCTTGGTACTATTTTCCTGTCAGATTGATGGCATATTCATTGAAGAGCTTGGCTACCTCTACATATATTGTGACTTTTATATTGTTATATTTTGATCTTTAATATTAAATTAGACTTTAGTACCCACCTTAATTTACTTTCCCATTTTACCTTATGATAATTATTTTTATTCTGATGATTTTATATGTCTTAAAAACAATTCAGATATCTCTTGATTGAAATCTCATTCTGCAGCAAGAAAACAAATGTTGCTTATGTCACCCCAATGAATCTGAAGCCTACAACCTTTGAGCATTTTAGATTTTTCTCCCTGAAACTCATGAGTAACAATTAGTTTCTAACAATGTACTTCAGTCTTCTTATTGAAATCTCTGATCACTCATAATTTTATCTATTCATATAGAATAATACATAAAAATGAAAGAGACTTATCTTTCACCACCTGTAATCTCCAGGTGAACAAAGTTTTTATTTTCCCGTCATCCTAAGGCTCCACACAATAGAAATAGATATTTCCTTAAGTGGTTCCAGAGAATTGTTAGGAAATAGTGTCAATTGATATTGATGAAGAAGAAGGAAGAAGAAGAAGAAGAAGAAGAAGAAGAAGAAGAAGAAGAAGAAGAAGAAGAAGAAGAAGAAGAAGAAGAAGAAGAAGACGAAGAGGAGGAAGAGGAGGAAGAGGAGGAGGAGGTGGAGGAGGTGGAGGAGAAAGAGGAAGGGGAGAAGAAAAAGAAAGAGAAGAAGAAGAAATTAAAATAAAAACAATGAAGAGAAGAGGAGGAAATTTTAAGACCAAAGATCAGTTGCTACAACAATTTTCTACTATTTTGTCTCACCAATACATACTGAGCAACACAAAAGCAAATCCTATATTCTAAACTCTACATGCTTAGGGCCTAGCATATAATGTGAGTTATCTTTTAATCATTCATTTATTCATTTGCCATATATTCACTAAGTAGCTAATTTATGCCAAGCAATGTTAGTAGAGCAGGAAGAAAAAACAACAAATGCACTGGCCAAAACTCACTGCTTTTCATGTTTATATACTAATAGAGTAATATATACAATATTAATTCAATATGTAAAATACATAGTGTATCAGATAACAAAGTGTTATAGAGATGAACAAAATCAGTAAGTTGGATAGAGCAAGTGTGTTTATGTGTGTAATGTGTATTTTTTAAAAAGATTGGAAAGACTTCACTGAGAAGTATTTGAATAAATACCTTACGAAAATGAATTTTTAAAAAATCAGTCTTGTAACTAAAGATAAAAGAAAGGGCAAGTATAAAGGGCTTGAGGCATCACTGTACCAGTAATGCTTAAAGAATGAGAAGGACTGCACATTGGAGGTTGAGTGAGTAAGAGGGGTTAATAGTAGAATATGTGATCAGAGAGGCAATTGGAACTTAGATTCAGGAGTTTCCCATTAGCATTACCACTTTATATTTTAAATAAATTTAGAAACCATTGGAAAGTTTAAAGCAGAGGAGGCTAATCAGATTAAGGATGGAAGCAAGAAAAGTGGGTAAAAGTCTACTGCATGACAATAAGATAGCAAGGATGGTTATAAAAAATTATTAGATTCTATTTTATCTTGAAGGTAGTTCCAACAGAATCTGCTAATGGATATGATATGGGATATAAAGGAAGAAAATAAGTCAAAGATGATATAAATATTAGCTAATAGTTAATTGATCACCTATGATGAACCTGTCACTGTTTTAAGTGTTTTACCTGTATTATCTAATACAAGTTTATTTTTATAAAAATATTTTCTAGTAAAATTATTTTTCTCATTTATAAAGGAGGAATTTAAAATATCAAAAGGGTCTATGACTTGCCAAAGTCAAAAGCTTGCATGTGACAGATCTTGGAATCCAATTCCTGACTTTGCCATCCTGTTCTCAATCAGTAGGCTCTGCTCCTTCTCCATGATGGACTCCAAAGTGTTTTGACAAACTGAAAGAATATAGTTGCTATTAAGTAATATGGGAATACTAGAAGAAAAGACTTTGGGGAAAAGTCAACTTGGTTTTGAAGATGTTGTTTGAGATGTCAAGGCAAGAGTTGTATATACAGATCTGCAAGTAAAAATGGGGGTTCAGGTTGCAGAGATAAAATTTGACATCATCAGACTATGAATGGTATTTAATAGATAAAGGCTTATGGAAAGTGAGTCTAGATAGTCTGCTGCTGGGTCAACTATCCATTCTACTACTTTATTATCTTTTTAACCAGAGGAAGAAAAACAATAGCAATAATATCAACAACAACAATAAGAAAGAAGAAACAGGATTTGAAGCATATTATTATTTGTCATATTAGAAAAGTTCTCTCTTGGTAATATATTACAGATCTGCTCCTTATTATGCTTTCTTGTGACTAAAATGGTTAAGAATTTTGTGACTAACAAGTACCTTTTGGTGCTTTTTATTTTGATGTGTTAAAATCATTTTGAAAGTGAAATTAAGTTTCATTTTTAAATTTATGAAAATGGAAAGACAGAGCTCTCCTTTCTAACAATGATAAAATAATTTGAAAACAAATACATCATCTCACACAATAAACTAACTGTGGAATTCAACATAAGGTTAATTCATATGCAACTTTCATTAGGCACGTATGTTACAGAAATATGAGAAAATATAATTGTAGCAATGTATTATCTGTTACACTATTTCATTATTTAAAGGAGACGATAAACAATAAAGTAAGACTGCAATAAAATTTTATTTTATTTAACCAAGATATTGCAGTATCTACTATGAGCCAGGCATTATTGTCTAAGCATATAACAAATATTAATACATTTAACCTTCCTGACAATTCCATGTGGTACGAACTCCATCATCACTAATTTATAGATTTTTAAAAATGGAGATATAGAGTGGTTAAGTGCTCAAAGACAGAATTTAGTAATTGGTGGAGCTAGGATTTGAACCCAGACACACTGGAAATAGATTTTTGCTTTTCAACTACATGAAAATGTTATTCTAATGGATCATTGCCTTTTTTATTATTTTTCTTATTCACATGTTGACAAATGAGGTATATATTTTGAAGATTAAGAAAGAGAGATTTGCATTTTAACTTGAGTAGGCTTTTGTTGCAATATATCTTTTTGTTGAAGTTTAAGACAATGACTCCAGTGTTTTAGCCTCGCTGGCTTTTTACACTGCTTTTATAAATTCTCATATCTACTCATTCTTATCCACTTTATCTTTTCTGTCCTCTATCTCCCAGGTGACTAAGGAAAGTAGGTGTGGTTAACTACACTTGCTTCGTTCACCTTTCAGACGAATTATGAAAAGTCTAATGTGAAAGAAAATTAAGAGGTTTATTGATCTAATTCCATAATGTTTCATGGATGGAAATTGAAGCAGAACATAATCCAAATCTATTCAAATAACACTTGGCATCAGTGAGGACTTAATCAGAACAGCATTGGCAAACTTATTCTATAAAAGACCCAACAGTAAATAATCTATGCTTTGTGGCCACATACTTTCTATAATATAGTCTTCCTTATTTATTTTATATCCTTTAAATTGTAAAAAATTCTTTTTATCTCTCAAGACAACACAAAATCAGGCTGTGGCCCTGTTTTGCCCACTGATTATAGTTTGTTCACCTTTGAGCTAGATGTACACTTTTTAAAAATTTGCCCAATTCTAATTTTACATTGTAACTATGAATCTAATTATTCTTTTCCTTCCATATTTATCTTTCTATGAATATTTATTAAGCACATATTATTTGCTGAGCCCATCTCTGAAGCTGAGGTGAGCCAGGGAGACCAATGCTCTAAATCAGTTTGTCCTGCTATAGAACAGAAAATAAGCACATCTACAAGAAAATAAAAATATAAATTCAGATATGAATAAATGCATGGAAGAAAGTAAAACAAGGCACTAAGATAGGTTGAACACTGAAGTTAGGATCTGCTTATCTTGGGTGGTTAGGGAAAGGCCGTCTAAGAAGTTGCATTTCAAACAGAGATATGGCTGAACACATCAGCAAGATAGGAGAAATGCCAGAACACAGGGCTGTTGATATGAAATGAGTAGTCTAATACTAGAAGCTGGCATTTGAGTAACGCTAAAGCTTGGTCCATCTTCTGTAGGAGCCAGGCTGCTAGCAGCAGTCAATGTAGAATTTTTCAACTTATAGTCTATGGGTGAAAAAACACAGTCAGCAAAGAACCTGGCCAGAGTTGAAAGAGTTTAAGAAACAGGCTGGAAGCAAACCAATAACTCTGGACCATATTAATTGAGAAGGGTAATGCTAAGTTGAGGAACTATGCTAGACTCTAATATGGGGTTTGCAATTTCTCTTCATTCCAAAGTAAATTATTGTGGAATTAAAGCAAGGGAAGAATGTCATTCAATTCACGGATTAAAGAAGACATTCTGGAAAATGCAAGAGTATAAGAGTGGACTTTGAAAATGTAGGTGTAATTTGTAAGAGAAAAAGATTCAGGAAAGTCTCAAATGCCTACGGTATATACTTTATTTTCAGAAATAAATATCTAAGCACAGGTTTAAGTTACTATTTATACATTCCAGAATTTCAGGATTCTTTTAAAAACAAACAAACAAACAAACAAACAAAAAAACAACTCTCCATTATCTTTTCAGCAGGAAGAAGAGAAAAGAAAAAGAACACTTGTGGTGTGACTATGAGAAATACAGTAACAAGAGTTGTCTTAATTTTAATTTGTGTTTTCTAAAACATTAGAAATTGGCAGATTCAAGAAACTCAGGTGCCACATTAAGTTATATTGATTTTCTTTGGGTAATTAATTTATGTGTCTTTAAAGATATTTTTACTTAAAATCGAAAACAGCCCACAATAGTTAAAAGAACAATTTGATGTGCACCAATGACTTTTCTTCCTTTGAATCTATTGATTTAAAGTATAATCATAAGTATAATTGATGCATTTGTTCAAAAGGAAAATGAGGTTCCACTTGCTTGTCTTTCCAAAACTATGCCTGCATATTAAAAGGAAATAAAAAGGAAACAAATTAGGAAATAAAAATAAAACAAGGGGAAAAAGATAATAAATAGAAACAATATTAATTTTTGACAAAGACTATTTAAATTGCTATTTATGTGGGCTAAGTTTTCTTGAATGATTACTAACAGAAAATTAAGTTCTTAGTTGTTCTCAGGGGAAATACATTTAGGTACATAATAAAAACTGCTTTTAAACCTATTACTCTTCTAGTGTTCTCCCCATTAGTAAACAACTAAGTGGTCTAACTGCTTCTAACCCCTCTCTGAAACCCTCAAACCAGTATATTAATATACTTTTTCTACACAGTAGCTTCTAGCAAAAGAGATTTGTTCAAAAATCAAACCAGACTTTTAAACACAACTGCTTAAAATTCTTCCATATAGTGCTTAAAATGCCATATTAGTCAAATTCCTCACTATGACCTTCACTCTCCACCCCCAGCCCCCAAAGAGTTAACTCTTTCCACCTCTCAAACCCACTGCCCTCTACTCTCCCAGTTCTACACAGCACAATTCATTCCTAAAGCCCATGGAGAGAGAGTTCCTTGATCATTCTGGTTAAAGCCCCCTTTACTCTTCATTGCAGCATCTATTTTTTATTTTCCCCATAGTCTTCATTTTAATCTGTGATTATCTTTCATATGAATATTGGCTTATGTGTATTTTCTTCCCTCCCTGACTATGTTACGTTTCTCTAGGGAAAAGAATGTATCTGTTTGCTCTTTTCATTCTCTGGCAGAAAGTGGATATGTGGTAAATGTTTGTCAAATGGATGAATAAGTTAAAGTATAATCCTGAGAATAGAATATACATTGGAAAATAATATGATAGGATATTACTGATTCTCTGTTTCATAAATATAAAGTGACATATCATTTTATATAATTTATCTGAAACTATGAAAGCCTTGGTGTATTGCTTTTAGGGTTAAAAATACAACTTTGGTAGAAAGTAAGTGTTAAAATCTAAGATTTAGAGGGATAATATCAAAGGGTGTGGTAGGTAATAGAGACTAGGAGAAGAACTTTATTTCAACTAACTAATAGTTTCTGAAATTGGAAGTATTTGGCAAAAGCACTGGACAATCTCTGGAGTCATATAGCAAAAATGCTTGTGGCATGTTAAGATTTTAACCCTTAAAATTAACCAGACAAGTGTGATCTTGAACTTTCCAATAAAGGAAAAAGAAACATAAGTTCAGATAAAAGAAAATATTTACTTCATCCTGATAGTACTGATAACAATGGTAATAATAAATAAAAAAAAAATAATGACAAATAGAGCATTTCTTCTGCAGAATCTCTTCTAAACTCTTTGCTATGTATATTAACTCAATTCTCACCATAATGCTATATAAGAATTACTGTGTTATCCTCATTTTATAGATGAAGACTCATAAGTAGAGAGAGGTGAGAAAACTTCTCAGAGCCCTGCACCATGAGGTGGTGAAGCCTGGCTTGTTGACATCAAGGAGTTCTGAGTTTCTCACTATACTATGCAGCCTTGGTTGTTGGTTTAACCAAAAAGAAAAGAAAGAAAAGAAACTGGCAATCTAGAAAATAATATTTCCCTGATGAGATTTATGGGTTTGGGCTATCTATCCTCAGACTAGATTACTGAAGTTGTTTCATAAATGACCCAAATTTTATGTATTAGGTATAGGAGAAAATTTTCACAAACACGCGGGTGGATAATAAGGAAGACATAGAGAATATTATTATGTAGTGAATGCCCCAGTTCTAAATAGTCCATTCCTTGTATAAAATAAGTAGAAAAGGAAAGGCTGCAAACAAATACAACACAAATGTCCCTCGAAACCAATCAATAAAGAATGCAAACACAAAATCCTAAATAAAGTCAATGAAAAATTCAGCAATTTTAGAAAGAGAATATATATATTGAAAATGGGTGATAGAAATAAAATTTAGAAAGCATTTTCTTTGTTCTTCACATTAATTTAATTTTAACATTTATTAAATTAATAGAATTTAATTTTAAAAAGATTATGAAACATAAAACCATAGCACAACAAATTAAAATAATAAAAAGTTTATAAGGGGCCAAATGAAAAGTTATTAGGAAAGATAGAAAAGTGTTATAAAGCTGATGGACATATCTAATTATTTACTTTTATTATTAACTTCGACGAACAGAATTGTCACTGCAGAAAATCAAGGCAGAGAATTTTAGGACAAATTTGAGAATCTCCTTTACTGCAGAAGAACTTAATGTTTTTAAAAAGAGATAGAAAACAATATATTATTAAGAAAAGATAATTAATCTTGCTAATTGGTAGTTGGGATTTAAGAAAGATACAAGAATGAGTGAAATAGAAGCAATCAGCAAAAGATAAATGACTTTAAAGGTGCCCAGTATTTTAACATAAGGCATTACATGACTCCACCTCATAATTTATTAGTTTTAATATGGGAAAATTCCCTTTTAAATATTAAAACATTTTTAAACAAAAATGAGAAATAGGGGTAGGTACAAAGACTAGCATGTTGCCTGGCAGAAGATTGCACTAGAATAAATATTTTATTTTGGAATAAATGAAGACATTTAAATATTAAGGCACTACTGCAAACTGCAATGTGTCTTTGAAAATGTTCTTTTTTTCTACTTGTAGGTTGATAAAATTGACACTGAAATTTGTTTAACAATCCTGTTCATCCTCAGAAAGAAATTTGAATTGACTGTTTTGATAGTATGGGAAAAGAAATTAAATCTTCAAAGTGTGCCAGGACCTCATAGTTACTATTTAAAATGTATTTTGCTGCTTACCTTTTTTTTTTAATTTTTTTTTTTTTGCCTTTTTCTTTTTAATGAACAGCTTGTTTCTGAAGTAGACACACACAATTTGGCACAGTTCTTTCAGTTCAGCACAATATGGTTGAATTGGCAGTCTCTGCCCTGAGGAAGCTGTTATTGTCTCGGCACCAAAAACTTCATTAGTCAAATCCCTACAGAATGAGATCTTTACAAAAAAGAAATAAGTCTAATGGCATGATGAGGGCACTGATATGCTAATCTTCATACTTGAAAAATGTTCACCATAGAGAAAATATGCCTAAATAGCTTATCATGCATATAACTTTTCTTTTGTAATTCATTATAAAGAAACACGATTTTTCTTTTTTCAGAATTAATTTTAATAATGATAATTTAAAGATTTATTTTACTATACATGCATTGTATTTAAATTAATTTAAAAATATTTTCTATGCTTACTGGTACTCTAAATATGATAGCGGCTCATAAATGTTAAAGTTTTTAAAACAGTGTCTATAGGATTTGTTTATTGTACTAAGTATTGCATTTTATAAACTCTTCAGTTAGCTAGACTTGAACAAGGATCAATTTGGATGATAAATATTTCTCCATATGCTAAAACTTTTCCTTACCAGCTATTTTTTTAGGGATATTTTACAAATAAATTATATATATCTTACATTAGCAAAGTGTAAGAACATAATGTTTTTCCCTGAGAACCCAGTCACTATTATGAATCATATTTTTATGAGCTTATAAAAGTAGATGTTAAGATGTTAACAAAATATTTTAGCTTGTAGGAAAAAAAATCATATTGGGCCCAAAACTTCTCTAAATACACACACACACACACACACACACACACACACACACACACACACAGAGAGATTATATATACTTAATTTCAGTACCATGAAAATGTAAAATTTTATTTTATTATTAATTAATTAATTTATTCATTCATTTATTTATTTTATGCCTATAGCACCTGGTATTCCTAGGTGGTCTCCTATCCAAGTACTAACCAGGCCCAACCCTGCTTAGGTTTCGAGATCAGAAGATGTAAAATTTTAAAGCCATGTATTTAATTATAATAGAGTTACACTGAGTATATAAGAACATTCAGTAAATACATTATTTATTTGTATAAATAATTTTATACTTTGAAATTATAGAGTGTTTAAATTAGGTGATATATGAGAAAATCTTTAACTTTCTAATATAAACATATCTGAGTAATAAACTGTGATTCATAATTTCTTTATACTGTCAATATTGCCAAGTGGTGAAACTATTAATCATATAACAAATCATTCATGTGATTTTTTAAATTTTTGATTTATATTCTTTGTTATTTTCTTACTGACTTAGTTCCCCAAGATTATTTATGAAGTAGAATATATATTTTCTGTCTGAATAGTTTATTCTTCTAAGCATTACGTGAAGACATTTTTACATAATAGGTGCTCATAGGTATTTTCTCTTTAATTGTTTCACTAAAGCGTAATTATTTTGTATACTATTGTAGATACAGAATCTAAAATGCATGATGTAATTAATCAGAAGAAATATTATTTCTAAAGTTAAATCCTAAGAACAAGAACAAAATGTTTGTGGGATTTAAATTTTAGCACTTTCATACAGAGTCATTTTGCTTAAATATATGAAACCTGAAATCTGATATCTACCTGGGTATGCTTTCATAAGTATTATCAGAATCACCTGGTTTTAGAGACACTGCAAAACTATTAGGGGAGAAACTGTTAAGTAACTGATTACTTGAAAATCCATAATTTCTCTAAATCTTCACAGTTCCTGGTTATCTAATTTGTGATTCCTTGTATAAACCATTTTAGTCCAGTAACTACTTTGGAATACTAATCTAAAATTCAGTAAACTGCTTTTGCACATAAATAATTTTCTATTTTAATGACTTATATGTAGGACTTCCTTCAGTCTCTCCTGAAATCTGCATTGTTAAACAAAAACTGGAAATATAGTGGTCACCCCTTATCAGTGGGGTATCTGTTCCAAGGCCTCCTGTAGATGCCTAAAACTGTGTATAGTATCAAACTCTATACTTACTAAAGTTTTCTTTGTTTTTTTTTTTCTCCTATACATACATACCTTTTCACTTAAAAGATGCACTTTATGGCTTCTCTTCGGCATATCCAAATTTCCAGCATCACTATTCTTTTGCTTTGGGGTCATTATTAAGTACAATAAGAGTTGCTTAAACACAAGCACTAAGATAACTAGACAGTCAATCTGAGAACCTAGATGGCCATCAAATGACTCATGAGTGGGGAGCATGTATAGCATGGATCCTCTCAAAAAAGAAATAATTCACATTTTGGGCAGATAGAGCAGGAGGGCGAGATTTCATTACCCTACTCAGAACACCACACAATTTAAAACTTATGAATTGTTTATTTCTTGAATTTTCTCTTTAACGTTTTCAGTCCACAGTTGAACACAGGTAACTGAAATTTCACAAAGCAAAACCACAGATGCGGGGACTATGGTGCTATTGGTGTCCATACTCCCCATCCTTCTTGGGAGCTCATCTGTTGATGGCTCTGTCTGTGTGAGTATATTCTCTAAATGTAGAAGCCCCACCCTCTATTTCTTCAAAGACACAGGCTCCAGCCCCTATTTCTTCAAAGTCACAGGCCCCAGAATGCGGGCCTGTGACTATCAACCTGTGAGCATCAACAATTCTGGGAAATGTTCTTTACAGTTTCTCAGAGGATCCCTAAATGAATTGGAACCAGTTACCTATAGCAATAAGCCATCACAGATATATTTATATCAGCTTTACTCCTTTCCCTATCTAAATTTTGTCCCCATTTCCTTTTCACACAGTATTTCTTGGGATCATTTCCCCATTAAAATTCATACACTCAAATACTTAGATTAGATTTTGCTTTAGTGAGACTCCAAACTAAAAAAGCTGCTGTAACCAGAAGTGATTCTAGAAGGTGAATCCTTAAGATGGATTTTAGGTTTTTTTTTTTTTAATTTTGTTTTCCTTTTTTTTTTTAGATGAGGCAACCCTTGGTTGACCTCACAGATTGCAAGGACCTTGTCAACTTACAATCCCTTACTTTTTCACTTTTTACGCCTACAGCACCTGGTCTTCCTAGGTGGCCTTCCATCCAAGTACTAACCAGGCCTGATCCTGCTTAGATCAGATGGAATCAGGCTTGTTCAAGGTGGCATTAGGGGTTTCTAGAATTAATTGCTTGGCGTCAGGTGGTAAAAAATAATTCATTGTTTAAAAAAAAATGAATGTGGTAACTGTTCAAATGCTGTAACTTATTAATTAATTACTAAGACTTCTACTGCAGGGCACTGGGATGAGGCACAGCTGAGGTGGAAGCACGGGCTTAAACAATATCTCTAGCTCTTGAGATACATAGGGCAATGGTAATTAGAGGGACTATGGAGTTGGGTAGTTTTTGGCTACTGTCCTAGAAGCCCTGAAAAAGGTTATCCAACAATCAACTCAGACCTTACTGTGAAAGAAGCAAAGCCTAACTCTCAGCATTTAATGAGGCAATTATCTTCTGCACTTGAAGGGAAGACTGCTGAAAACAAGCTCAATATTTGACCATAATAAGAGTGGCAAAATCACTGCCCTGATGAGAAAATAGAAGGAGTCCAGTTATGGGAACTTTTGGTATCCATAAGGATGTACTTAAGAACCTTGAATCTACACATTCATGTTAATACTTAAGCTGAACACGTCCCCTTTCTTGAGTAGAACACCCTTCGAATATCTTGAGACCATGCAAAGATCAGCCCTGAAGTGGATACCTCGTGAGTTGATGATTATAGATTACTGTAAACTTAACTTAGCAGTAACTTTAATCATACCTGCTGTGCAGAATGCAATAGGCTTTCTAGAAGAGATTAATATAGCCCCTGGCACCTGGCAAGTGGTTACTGATAGAGCGACTGCATTCTTTTTATTCCCCATGGAGGCAGCAACACCTACTCATTTTTTTGCCTGAAAACTATGTTAACTCTTTTGTTCTCTACCTCAATATAGTATAAAAGCCCTCAGTTGCCCAGACATCTCAGAAAACTTTATGTTGATATATCAATAGTACCATGTTTTACATACCTGGCGAGCAGGAAATGGCAAGTTCTCTAGATGCCCTAGTGAGAAACAAGTAGGCCAGTGGTCAAGAGATAAATCCTACCAAGGTTTGGGACTTCTGCCTCATCAATGAAGTCATTAGATTAACCTAATATAGGTAACAAGCAACTGATTTAACTGAAAAACAAAGATATTTCAAGGGATTGCCAAGTACAGGAATCATTCTGCAAAGCAAACATGCAAAGCTCCAAGGTCATTGTCAAGAGAAAGGACCTCAACTGCCAGGAGCACTGGCATTACCCAGAGGCCTTACTGTCTCTTTGGGTTGACCAGTTTCCAACTGAACTGTCTCTTCTCAGCTAACAAAAAGGGGAATAAACCAACCTGAATGGCCAAATTTGCTCCTCATGTACTTCTGTAAATATATCAGCTATTGAAGAACTCTTTTTCAAATGAGTTGTACTGGCTTCCACTCTTAAAATCATGAGAATTTTCTTTGGCCCACATCATCACCAATACGTAGTATTGTGAGACATTTAAAAACCTACCAATCAAATATGTTTAAAAATTTCCCTCATTGTGGACTTAATGTATTCATTTCTATTCAGCTTGAATACTTTTTCCTATATGTTTTGGCCATTCAGATTTTCTCCTCTCTAAATTGCATTTTTCACTATTTTTAAAAACTAGATCTAAAAATTCTTTATTTAAAAAAACTCTTTATATATTCTGGTTACTATTTTTTCTCAGTTTTATGTTCTGCAAATATTTTTCCAGTCTGGTTTGCATTTCAATTTGTGTATGATATGTTTGGATACCTGAAAAAATTGTGTTAATGTGAATTAAAGCAGTATTTTCTTTTTTTAAAACCTATTTGTATTATATAAGAAATCATTTTGTAAATAAATGCCACATAAATGATTGCATATTTTTTCTATACTTGTTTCTTTAATGCACAAGAAAACTATTTTTGTGTTTGGTATATTTTAGGGATCTATTTTACCCTGCTTCCATTCATAACGAAAGGACTTCTTATTGTATTGCATTGAAGAATTGTGGCTTTCATCACAAATTTACAGTGGTATCTTTTTATTTATCAAATTTTCATATAAACATGGATCTATTTTTATATTTTCTACTCTATTAATGCATTTATCTCCACTGGCTGCATGACCAAGACATTGCCTTAATTCCTCTGATTTGATTATTAGAACTAATATAAAGCAAATCTTCTCACCTTGTTCTTTTAAAAAAAACTATTCTGTATTTAATTTTTTGTTCTTTCACTTATATTTAAAACTCAGTTTGTTGAAATCCACTATGAAAACTACTTTGATTGTAATCCATCTATTGCATAATATTTATAGCCTAATTTGACAATTGACATCTTTACAATGTAGATGCTTCTTATCCATAAGCATGTTAACTTTAATCACTGTATTTAGTATTACCTTAATATCTTAATTATTTTTGATAACAATTTTGCAAATACTTTTAAATGCAAACCTTTTGAATTTCATTCTTTCCAAGACATTACCTGGTGAACTTTTTGTGTTATTCTATGAGTTTGGCAGATCCAGGAAGAAAACTTCTACTCTAACTCCAAACCCTAGATTAGTTCTGTAATAACAGATTATAAGGTGTGATTTTTTTTAAGTTCCCTCAGAATCCAGATGAAGATAGATAACATTCATTTTAACTTCTTCTGTTATTTAAATTTTTTATCTGGTAACTTCATTAACACTTTTTTGAACCACTAATTTTACAGTTTTACAGTCTGCTTTGTTTGGGTTAAAAGCCTTTTCTCACAAGCTCAAATGACATTATTTATTTATTTATTTATTTATTTATTTATTTATTTATAATGGTGACATTTGTTAATAAAATCTAATATGTTTCAGCTGTACACTTTAACAGTAAGACATATATACATGCCTAAAATGTATTAGATTTACCTCTCATAGTTAGATTTCTTTCTGTCACCACATATTTGATGACCTTTACCCTGTTTACTTCACTCTCCCTGCACCTCTTAACCTCTGGTGACCACTAGTTTATAGTCCATGTCCATGAGTCTCTGTTTGTTTGTCTTGTTCATTTGTTGCTTTTAGGTTACTTCCTACATATTAGTGATATCATGTGATTTTTGACTTTTTCTGTCTGACTTATTGCACTTAGCATGATTATCTCAAGGTCTGTTTATATTGTAACAAATAGAAGTATTTTACATCTTCTTATGGCTGAGTAATATTCCATTGTATACATGTACCACAGCTTCTTTAGCCAATCATTTATCATAGAACTCTTTGGTTGCTTCCCTGTCCTGGCCATTGTGAATAATGCTGCTATAAATATTGGTGTGCAAATATCTTTTCAGTTATGGGTTTTCAAGGCTTTAGGATAAAAATCCAGTAGAGGGATTGCTAAATCGTATGGTAGATCAATTCTTAGTTTCTTGAGGAACCTCCATATTGTTTTCTATAGTGGCTGTACCAATTTGCAATCCTATCAGCAGTGTATGAGTGTTCCTTTTTCTCTACATCCTCTCCGACATTTGTTATTTCATGTCCTGTTGATTATAGCTATTTTAACAGGTGTAAGATGGTAGCTCATTGTGGTTTTGATTTGCATTTCTCTAATAGCTAGCAATGTCAGAACGACATCTAAACCTCAAATCTCAACCACAGTAATTCCCTTTCTATCTTACTCTCAACAATTAAATTGTCTGTGCCATGCATTAATGTGTTTTTAAGTCTCTTCTTCATTTCTACTCCTTGGGGAATTCTGTACCTTATTGGGAGCTCAGTTATCTACCTAAATTTGTTTGATATAGTTTATTCAACATTTTTTGGTAATTGCTATTTCATGAGTTTTTATATTTTCTATACAACATATTGCAAGGAAAGGAAAACTTTTTTATTATTTTTAATATTAATATATTTTAATCACTAAAAATAACTCACATTTTTTGCTAGTTTTATGAATAATTTAAGTAGCACAAATTCACAAATAGTTCAAACACAATGAAAGGGAATGATTTGAAATTTTCTTCATTATTAATATATCTACTTTAGTAATGGACATATAAATCACTTGTATTTAAATAGCAAGAATATGAATAAACCATGAATCTTAAATCTTATTGCTATGGATAAACACCTTTATTCACTAAATATTAAAGAAAATATCAAATAAATTGAAGAGAAAATACAGAAAAATTACCAGTAATTTTCAAAAATCTTTGTAATTGAGGCTAAAATAATTGCAAAACAATACCAGTAATGGTCTGATTTCTAAGCACTCATTCTACAATTTGTGGAAATTCAAATTATTTATACATGCACATATATGAAACACCAAGTGGTCATCAGAATTCTCTTTTGAATTCTGAAATAGATTTGTTGGTAAACCTGAATATTATATTTAATTTCATTTTGAATACCTTGGTTATATGTAAAATTGAAACTAATTCATCCATTAAGAGACTCCCTTCCAAAAAATTATTATGTGTTTGAATTAAATAATCACTCTTAAGAACAATCACTATATTTTGGTAATTAATGAATAAAATTGAAATCAGTTTGACTGGTGTTACTGGATTTTACATTTAATTCTATAACTTTTCATGCCACCTTAAACAAGACTCTTAATCAATTTCCATTGTCTTTTAAAATGGGATGAGAAATCTTATTATTTCTATAAGGACATTTTGAGATTGGATGTAACCATATAAATTAGTAAAATTAGCTATTCATAAACTGAATAACTCCCATGTTATATGATCTTGTTGAATGTTCTTATCATTCTATATTTTGGAATTACTAGTATAATGATAATTTGTGTTGATAATGAAGCTCTCAAAATCCTTTCTGAATCGTCAAAGAAAGACTAGATTAGGTTCAGAATAGTTTTAGTTTCAAGTAACTCATTAATCTCCTAAATTAAGCCTCCAAGACTCTCACAGTGTTTCTTTAAAGAAAATCATATTCCATAGCATTCTTATTAAAATCTTATAAAGTGGGGTTTTTGTTTTTCTTTTTGTTTTATAATATTCGGAGGCAAAATATGCAGGTCAAGATTCATCTGCACTTTCTCCTACCTACTAAATATGTGGTTTTGTTCAATTTACATTATCTCCATAAACACATGGCTTTATCTGTCAGACTAAGAAAATAAGGTCTCACTCAAAGTATTGTTTGACTATGCCTACCATACACTTAGTGCCTGGCATGGTAGTAGATATGTTTACTCTCCTAAGTGTCATTGTTTTACTATACTTTTCAGTCATTATTTTTATATTTTTTCATTGATTCCAGTAACAAAAAAATAATCTTTATATTTTAATATACCTGGTCCAAAGTTCTCCAGCTTCTTATCCAGCAGAGAAATGGGATAACTCATAAAATTATGTTTCTTACCACTCTTTAAATTTTTCTTGCGTGATCTTATGATCTTGATTCTCTCTGATTTACAACTTCTTTATTTGACACATGAAGTTCAGATTTACTCTGTGATTTTGAGTTTGTCTTTTTTTTTCTGAGCCTCAGTTTTTTTATCTGAAACATAAAGTTGGTGGTCCTCTGAATTGCGAAGACTGAAAGGTGTAGAGTACTTTTGGAAATCATCAAGTACAGTGCCTAAAAAAATAAATGTCACAGAATTATATTAGAAACAAAGAAGCAGATTGACATCAGAGTTTCATACTGGAGGCAAGAGGAAATGGAGTAATGGTTAAAAGATTTAAAGAAACATAACTGTGAAGCTAGAGTTTTATATTCAACCAAATTATCATTCAAAATATGGATGTAATAAATACTACATCTACATGGTCCTTAAGGGTTATCACATAAAGAGCCATAGTTAGACATTCTTAGAAGTACTCCATAATAAAAGAAATAAACCCAGGAAATGTTTTAATAGATATGAAAGATAAATGTACTAAAATTCTCAAACACGTAAACATAATGATAAACAAGTTACCCAAAAAGAAGGGAGAGCTATAAGTGCTATAAGAATGAAAATCAATTATATATCACAACAAAAATATTAACATTGAAAATAAGAAAAGAAGAAAAAATACTGTAAATGAAGAGCATGAATTGTGGGTGAAATTAGCCCACAATTTTTACAGTAAATAAACTGATAGAAACTGCTTAAACTAAACTATTAAGTTTAGAAGTTTTAAAATTAAACTTTAAAAAGTAAAATTCATACTTTTTTTTTTCAGGAGATACACTTAACAAAAAGACACAGAAATTCAAAACATAAATGACAGGCAAAAAAATGTCAGACAAGGCAATTTAAAGTTATATATTACTTTTGACAAAACAAAATTTAAGGCAAAAAATATCATTAAAAACAAAAGTAAATATATGCATTCATAAAATAAACAACAAAACAGAAACATTTAATCATCACAAAATATATGCCTCTAAGAATATATTCTTTAGCTACAACCAAGAAAGTTATTGAGAGAAATAAAAATTCACAAGGGAATTTAACAAACTCCTCTCAGAGACAAATAAGTCAAGTTGAAATAAAATACGCAGTGTTAATAAAGATAAAATAATATTATCATTACAAATAATGTATATATACTACCTATAGTAATTGTATTAATTACATGTGCATGCATGTAAAAACTATATTCATATATATGTATTTATATGTATATATAATACCATTAATAAATATGAACTATTACATGTAGACCTCTATATTCAACAGAGAGAACACACCATTTTCAACTACACACTAAAAATTTTAAATAATATTTGATAAAAGGCTTTTAATAACTTTGAGAATCAATATGGCCTATATACATCTTTGATGTAAGATAGTACAGATATTCTCTCCCATGCAAAAAAAATAATAATAACTTTAAAACCGTCAATGTGCTGTTTTGTTGCAAAATTTATTTCTTCATCCTATTTTTTTTTAATTCAAACTTACAGAACCTACTGCTTACTTGGTCCTTCCACTTGAGTGTTTAAAATTATCTCAAACATAGTATGTCCAAAATTTAACTTCTAACATCTTGGTCAAACTTGCTCCACCCATCATGTACTCCATCTCAGGTAACAGAAATTCAAGTGTTCTTTTGTTGAAATTGAGTTTTTGAATCATGTCTTCCACTATAGTTTGCAACCTGTTTACAAATCATAATAGGCAGCATTCTCTAGAAAAAAAAAATCAGAGATGAAATTCTATTCAGGGAGTTTTCTGTGCTATGGAGAAGTGAATGTGTGGGAAGCAGAACAGAGCAAGTGAGATGTACTACAATGTAGTTGCAATAGTGGCCTCAGCCAACATCACAAAGAGCTCGATTGTCCTTTAGAGATCTCCTCCCCCATACATCATTCAATGGGTATTAGTTGCTTCTGAAAAGGGTATATTACCTTGAACTGAATAGTTCGCTTTACCTCAGGGCAATTTCTGGAGGGGAATTGAGACTCATCAGTTGCCAGTAATCTTGGTACAGGAAAGAGATCAGAGCACCATCAATTTCCTCTATTATACTTTGCTTACCATGACAACCTAACAGGTCTCTCTGCTTCTCTCATTGCTTCTGTAATGCCAATTCTTATACTGCAGCAAGAATCACATTTTTAAATTATGGATCAGATCATGCTCTTCCTCCACTTAAACTTGTGAATTATTATTATCTCCTACTAGAAGCAAAGTTCTTTCTACTGTAATAAAAGAAAAAAATTAAAAAGATTCTAAAACATTGTTTGCATTATCAGTATTTCTGCTAGGACAGGCAGGAAAAGTGTGATCCAAGGTAGAAGAACTAGACTCTATTGTCAGAGCCTTCAGATTAACTGTACACGTAATTTGGAGAGAATTAGTTCCATGCACTGTGGATTTACTCTTATAGTGATATATATGTGCAAGACCAGCCCCTATGAACACCCTTTCTCCAAACAGAAACAAGAGTAGAACTTTAAATAGAAAAAAAAAAAAAAAACAAAAACAGAGTGAGTTGTTTTGCAAGGAAAACGTATAATAAATAGGTTTATTCAAAAAAATCCTTTTCTTGTCATTTCAGGATTGGTTGTGGAATTCTGTGCTACTCAAATGTTGTATATAGAGTTTGTTTGTGGTTTTTTAGGATCCATGCTTACTCATCAAGTCCACCATATTAAGTCCATATAGTAGAGTTGAATCACAGCTAGCAAATGTTCCAAGTTTACTATCAGGCTAATGTTAGTCATTTTCTAAGAAGCAGTTGTTTCTGCTCTTTCAAATAGATCTTAAACTGCTTTCTCTCTTGCAATTTCTAACAATTTTCAGCCTTAGGATGAGGCACTAGAAAACTTAATATGTACATGCTTAAAGATTAGCAAAAATCTTCATAGTCGGTAGATTAAGAGGTCCTACGTGATCAGGGATGAACTCTTTCTGACCTTTTTCCTCAACACTAACTTTCCTACAGTCACATTGGACATCTTGCTACCAGGCAATGGATGACATGAGGCATCAGTGCTTTGCACTAGCTGTTTCTTCTTACTGAAATGCTCTCTCCCAGGTATATCTGACACCCCTGCCCTCCTTCAAATGTTTGCTTAAGGCTCACTTTCTTAAGCTGGTTTGGCCTTATATCCCTATTTATTACAGCACCCTGTGCTCTTAATCTCTCTTAAACTGTTTTGATTTTTTTATTCTTCCCCAAATAGCACTTCTTAAACAACCTTAAATCATACTAATTTATTGTTTAATTTTATGTATCTATCTCTCCTGCCTGCTAGACTATAAGCTCTACTAAAGGGCCCCCACCTCCAAACATCATCTCTGATCTGTCCTCTAATTTGGATTAAACCATTCACTCTGAAGAGACTTTATATGAGATCTTTTCCATATGTGATTATATAAATGTATAAGCTATATATATATATATATATATATATATATATATATATATATATATATATATATATAAACCATTCACTCTGAGGAGACTTTATATGAGATCTTTTTCATATGTGATTATATAAATGTATAAGCTATATATATATATAGCAGTTTGTGTGCTTGAAAATGTGTGTATTTAAAATGAGACGAACTAGGCTCAACTCTCTGACCTACCATTCATTGACTATTTGACTGCAAAATTCACTTTGTGGGATTTACATGGCCATGGCTACTAACAATGTTTATTGTCTATTTTAAATCAAGTTCCCTAGTGTAGATCATGTGCAAGTAGTTTACTATAGGTATGCTTCCAGGAAATCTGATTAGTGGGAAAGCTTCATGAGGAAAAAAGAAGCTGAACAAAGGTGCAATTTCAGGCCATGTCCAGCCTTAGCCTGATCTTTTAGTGAAACTCTGGAATATGAATTCCACTTTAGTGTTGGTACAGCTTGAAGGCAAAGTAACTGGGCTTCAGATTTTCATAGCAGTGAATCTTGGATAACTCTGCCAGTGCAAGCCAGGCATAAACTCCCAGGCACGGCTATCCAGGCAACGAGAGTCTAAGTTTAGTTCAGTTCTCCGAAGTGTATGACAACTGCAGCTGTTAGAATCAAAAGATGTAGACACCCTAGAAATAACCATTTAAAAATATTAAAAGTTATCTAAGAACAACTATAAAGAGCACTGAATGAATCCACGACACTTCTCCAACAGGATTGGATTTGATGAGTCAGCAAATTGCATTACCTTAAATGCTATATGGGTCCAGAGGGCAATTCCTGAGCAACAGAACTCTCTGGGGCTTGCTGCTGAAATGACTAAAGGGAAATTATATAGAAATAGAGTTGGGGCAGCACTACAATTTGCCTGAACCTAGGCTGACCGATGCAATTTTCATTTCACTGTGATCTACATTTTACTGCCACCCACATAAAATACTCATGTAGTTATTTCTCCTCATAAATCATAAATTTCAATTATCTTCTCTGTTAAATTATCCACGAGAACTCTATCCTTAACAGGGTCTGGGTATCTGGAGATCCTAGAATAATTTTTATAAATTAAAAGATATACAGTTAGAAAAATTAGTTACTGTAATGTATCATAAATGCTAGAAAAGTAGAGATCCTATAAGCAAGCCAAAGAAACTTTTATTTATTTACTTAAGTAGACTACCAAAGTGTCTAATTTGTTCAGTGAATTGTGGCTAATGGAAGCTGCAGTAGTCTCAAATTACTAACTCCAAACTTCATTTCTTTCTGCTTCCACTACTTACTGAATGGAAGGAATGAAAAAGCATTGCAGTGGAGATGTGCAAAGCAAATTGTGAAAAATAATCAAAGAGGATAAATAATTTTAATATATAGAAAAATGGATACTTAGGAGTTGTCTTTATGTGTGTTTTTTATCACTGCCACTAAAATCAGATAGAGGAATATGTTGAACAGGAATATGTTTTTGGTGTACTGAAGAGAACTTCTCTCAAAATTACTTGATTGATTAATTTGCTTGTTTGTTTGTTAAACATCACAAAGCAGTCCATACTAGGGACTTAGGTATGTAATTTTAACATCTTTTAAATGTAGTGGCAGCTTCGTTTGTAATTTTGCATATTGCAACAAAAAGAATTTAATATGACAAAAAATGGCTAGAACACTAACTTTGGTTTAGAAAAATAGCATAGTAATAAAATAAAATCAGGAAGAAAATACATATTTTCAAATAAGCAACGATCTGCTAAAGCATCCTAAAATAGGAAGAAATACAAAATAATAAAAAAAAATAGGGCTAAAACACTGTTAATAAATCCTTACTTAAGACAATGAAGCAGAAATGATCATACTTTAAAGCTCTTATACTTGAAACTATGTGATTAGAATATTTTTATGCAATGGAGAAGGGTTGTTAGAAATCAATTTCTTTTAAATTGAAGCAATCATGTCCCTAAAGCAAACATTTGTCTTATTTCAACTCTTCATAATGATGGTAAATCAAGCAAACTATACAGTGACAGAGATTAATTTAGAGTCAAAACAAATAAAGATAAGAGCTATAGCAAACCCTTCTGGAAGGTTTGTTCAGCAAAACCTTCAGAGCTGAATGGTTTTAGCTGAAAATGGTTCTGCTATTTTCTTAGAATGTTTACTATTCATCAAAAAAAAATGAGCATTTCTATAAAATTTAACCAAAGAATAAGCTAAAAATTTTTTTAGTGATGACAACTCCATTGGCAAAGTGTGAAATATGAGCAGCACCAAATTGCTTGCAATTGAATGAAAGGTAGGGTACATTGTTCTTTTCTTTGTTTTGTTTTTTATTTTCCCTAATCTTAATTCTTATTTTCTTAGTTGATTAGGTGTTGAAATATTCTATGGAAAGTAAAATGAGAATGTAAACATTGTAAATCTTTCATTAGTTTAATGGTACAATTATACTGTATTTATCTACTACCAAAACTTCAGAAACTAGCAGCAGAATGCTGGCATGATTAAATTAAATAATCAATGTAAAACAGAGATTCATTTATAATAAGCATGTGATAAGCATTATATTTTATTATTATTTATTATTTTATACTATTAAATAAGTATTAAGGAGAAGGAAGAAATTATTTAGCACCTATTACATGTCATGATTAAATATCATATAGGATAGTTTTTAAAATATGTTTTTTAGATTAAGAAAGTTCACTATTAACGTTAGTGTAAGGTTGCTAAGACTTTTTAAAATAAATATGTTTATTTATAAACAGATATTGAATTTTATCAAATACTATTTTTATATCTATTGAATTGAATGAATAATTTCTCTTTATTCTTCTAATATGGTATACTATGGTGATTTTTTTCAAATATTAAATAACATTACAATAGTGGGGTAAATGAAAAATTCTTTATGAAGAATGTTCATGATTTTGTTAGGAAGTTTGAATTCACTGAATTTGTTAGGATGGTTTATATTTCTGTACCTATGTTCACAAGAAGCATTAAGCTTTGATTTTTCTTTCATACAATGTCTTTGCCAGATTTAATTACAAATTAACGTGGCCTTATACAATATATTGCAAATGTTTCATCATTTACTACTCTCTAAAAGATTTTTACTGAAACAGGCGTTCTTTCTTTAATATATGGTAGAAATTACCAGAGAGTTTGGGTCTGAGTGAATTTTTCTTTAAGAAAATTTTAAATATGATTTATTTCTTTAATACTTATAAAACTTTTCCATTTTGTCTTCCATATTGGCTCAAATTTAGTAATTATATACATAAAACATCTACACTTCCTAATTTACTAGCATGATTTTTAAAAACATATCCTCATTGTCTTTCTAATGTCTATGAGTTCTGTAGTGATGTTCTTTTTTCTTTCCTGACACTACATTAGAATATCCTTTATTTATGTTATCAATCCAGGATTTATCAACTGTTCTAACATACTAAAAGAAACAACTTTTGGTTTTGTTTATCTTTGTTATTTGTTTCTATTTCATAAATTTCTATGTTTTATATTTATATTATGCCATATTTTAGCCAATATTACCTCCTTTTTCTGAGTTTCTATAATGAACATTTAGATGATTGATTTTTTGCCTTCATTATTTTCTAGTAATTATCTTTAAGTTATTTCTTTTTGTAAGTATAGATTAGCTATGTATTGAAAATTATTTTTTCGTATTAACATTTTCAATATGCAGTATTTTCATTATTATTTAGTTTAATATATTCTAATTTTGTTATTATTTCTCCTAGCCAAGAGTTATTTAAAGTAGATTTCTTAATTTCCAAACATTTGGATAATTATTATTTTATTTAATTTCAATTTAATGTTACATCAGGAAAAAATATTATATGATTTTAGTTTTTTGAAATATGTTGAGACTTATTTTAGGGTTCAGCATTTTGTCAATTTCTCAAGTGATCCTTAAATATATGAAAAAATTCTGAAATGTGAGTAAATGTTCTTTATTCAACATTGGGATTCTTTATCTTTATCTCACTTTTTCAATAGTTATTTCCCTGTACATAGAATTTTAAGCTGGCAGTTATTTCTTTCAGCACTTTGAAAATGCTATTCTTTTGTCTTCTGGCATTCAGTATTTCTTTTGAGTTGTCAGCTGCCCTTCTCATGGATTGCCCCTTTGAAAGTAATAGGTCATCTCCACTCCTTTCCATCTTTCACCTACTTTTAAGATGTCCTTTTGTATTTGATTATGGCAGTTTGATTATGATGTACCTAGATATGATCTTAATATTTTTGCTGCTTTAAGTTTGCTGAGCTTCTGAAATCTCCCGTTTTGAGTCTTTTGTCAGTTTTGTGAAATGTTTAGTCCTTATTTTGTCAAATACATTTTTACATGTCTACTATATTTCCTTTCTCTTCTGAGACTTCAATTACACATGTGACAGATCTTTTCACATTACTCTGTATGTCCCTAACTCTCTTTTCCATATTCTTAATCTTTCTAATCCTTGGGCAATATCTGTATATTTTCTTTCAATACATATTCTGTTCTATTTCTTCCATACACAGCTAGATATAATATGCTAATAAACACAGTTATAAGATTTTATTTTTTTCAATTATAAAATTTTTTTTTGTCTTTTAAATTTTCTAGTTATTTACTAAAATTCTCAAATTAGCTTTTTTATTTCATGTGCAGTTATTTTACAGTCTGCTTCTAGCAACTCTATGGTACAGATATACTCTCCTGTTTTTAATCACGTAAACTTACCTTTAATGTGTCTAGTTATTTTTCATTGATTGTCAGACATCATGTAGGAAAAATAAATATATAGTTTAAAACTGGATATTTATGCCTTCCTAAAGAGAATATTTATGTCGACTTTCTTCAGAATGCTAGAATATGGTATTTCAGAAACATCATTGATAATTTAGTGATATTGTTTAAAATTATAATAATTTTAATCTGATTTTTAGAGCTTGTGAGGGTCAGACTGTTTCTAGTTCATTCTTTCTCTTAGATTGTATCTTTAAAGGTTTCAACCTGAACTCCACGTGTATACTATCTACCCCTGCCCTTCCTTCAACCTTTAATGGCTCCTGAAACCCAATTTTAACCTCCTAGACCAGGAGCTGGAAAACTACATTTTCTTTTAACTAGAGAAGGAGGCAAATCTGTCAGCTACTTGTTTTTGTAAATGTTTTTGGGACACAGAC
Organism: Macroglossus sobrinus; assembly: GCA_004027375.1. Taxonomy (NCBI): domain Eukaryota; kingdom Metazoa; phylum Chordata; class Mammalia; order Chiroptera; family Pteropodidae; genus Macroglossus; species Macroglossus sobrinus. The sequence continues at coordinate 483,015 of PVKZ01000379.1, read as the reverse complement.
ATGCCCATTCATTTCTCTGACTGCTTCTCACTATAATAGCAGCAGAGCTGAAAAGTTATGACAAAGGCCTTAAGGGCCACAAAACCTAAAATTTACTATTTAATTCTTTGTAGAAAAAGTCTATTGAATCTGAAATCGGCGTTTGACTCTAATGGAAAGCAAAGAATCCAAGTGCTTGGTAGTTTCTCTTTGTATCTTTTATCTCTGAAATCTTGACCTACATAGTCTCCACTGCCTTATTGGAACTCTAAAGGTTTTTTCCTGCAACACTATTTATCTAATCTTTCTCAGTGGGAAAGTCATCCAAAACAATTAGTCTAATATTACCCAAAGGTGAAATCTCTTTTCTACATTCTAAGAAGAGAAACAGAGGGATAGCTTTAGCAGGAATTTAATGTGGTTTACTATGGGTAAAGCATGATACTAAAATCTGTTGAATAATGTAAAAGGTGGCAAACCCCTTCTCTTGATAAATCAAAATCTATTTGTAAGTCATGGAGTGATAACCTTATGTATTCTTTAATCTTTGTAAAGTAGGGTGTGATGGTCACAATGATTTGTCCAAACAAAGACTTAACTGTGCTTTATGAAATTCATGGAGTCATTCTAGATGCCTGTCTATAAATTTTAAAATATTCAAAATGTTCATTAGTGAAGATGACTATCAAAAGGCTTGTGAACATGACTTTTATTTAAGCAGACTGTCAAAAACCAGACTCTGCTACTTCCTAGCACTATGCTTAAATTTTCTGAGCCTGATCATTTTGTCCTCTTTAAAGTGAGGATAATAATACTTTGCAGAATTAACTTGAGAAATAAATGAGATGACATACACAACATGGCTACCAGAAGGACAATCTCTATCCTCTTCTAATTTGTTTGAAGCAAGAGGTAGGACAATCGACCAGAGCCCTATTCCATGTTAGAATCTCTATGATATGTGATGTGTAATTTGATGCCTATGTCTAGCAAGTAATTCATTCTTCCAGTGTTAAGCCGGGGTATTCTCAAATGATTTCTCTGTATACTGAGAGGTAAGGGCGACTGAATAATTAAAGGATTTTAAGTTAGATCTTGGTTCAGATTTTGTTGTCATTGCTTGTGTATGACCTTAGTTCAATTTTATTTTATCATTTTTATTTCATCACTCAATTTCCAAATTTACAAAACATATCACTTTGCAAAACTATAGAGAAATTAACAAATTATATATACATACCCTGGCATACAGTAGTTATTCCATATGTTGAAGCTTTAAGAAATTTTTTTCTTAATATTCTCTTCTTTCCTGACATAGGTTTTCATTACTCTATATTTCTATCTTGGTTATTCTCTTGCATTACATATTTCCCCAGAGCTTTGCAAGATTCCTTAATCTCCATCATTTTTTTCTCCATTTGATTGCTGTGAAGTTTCTTCTTAACCATTTGTATATAATAATTCTTCATTTATTTAGACTCTTTTCATATTTTCCATATTATTTAACCCCCTATTTATTTGTATATGAACTTATTTCTGTCTCTTACTATGCAATACAAGCCTTATCATTACAGTTTTTTTTTTTTTTAATTTTATTCCCAGGACTTAGAACAGAAATGGCTTAGAACACTGGATAATTACACATAGACTGAGTACATTAAGTTCTGGCTTAAAACTACAACTAAAAAAACATTATATATGATAACTCAATATAAAATTCTTTAATTTACTTCAGGTGTGCATGTCATGTTTGTGAACTTGCCTAACATTACTTATAAGAATATATGCTCCCTGAATTTCAGATCTATGGCTATGCATTTTGATTCACTCAGCACCTAAAAATAAATGTTAATAAATACATTAAAAACAAATTTGCCCCATCAAAGACAAAAATGGCTGACAAAAGCAGAAACAATTAACACATATGAAACATATTAAAATCTGAGCTATTTTGTGCCAGGATTGTGTTAAAATATAGAGAAGTAATAGATTGTAATGATAAGATCTTGTGAAAATTCCAGCTGGACCACTGCAGCAAAGGCTTTTTATATTCAATCCATATTCTTGGAAACTTGCTGTCTCCTCCTGTTTGTGTCCTACTGCCAGAATCTGCATTTGTGTATCTGAAGTCTCTGTTTTCTTTTTCTTCAGTGGAAAGCAAAACTATTTACATATGGTTGACTGAGAAATTAAAATTGACGGTGCATCCCTCAACTAATAACTGAATATTTGCTCTAAAATTACCCAACTTCCTTGTCTGGTGGCCATGATAATTCCTAGGTGGGGCATTTACACTGTCTCTAGATTTTCCACATTGTATTTAGCCAAGTTACCCACTATGATAGCCGGCTAATGCCAGCTCTATGGACTGTATTTGTTTCCCTGTATCACTTCTTCACTTCCCTACCAGTATTACTTGTATTTCTCAAATAAATTGCTACGACTGGAATCCTAGTTTTAATGTCTTCCACTTACAAACTCCTTACAAACTCTGTGATTTTTGAATAAATAAATTATCCCACATTTGCCTCAGATTGCACATCTACAAAATGCAGATACAAAATCATTTATCTCACAATTCTTCTGCTGTGAGATTTAAATAAGTTAATATATGTAAAGCACTTAGGAAAGAACCTGGCATGTATTAACTACTCAGTAAATGGTATTATTATCTGACTTCACTTTGACTGGTGTCAAGTTTTCTGTATACATTAATCTTTATAGCAACCATAGACTGATACTTAAAAGGGTGAAATAACAACTGAAGTCTTAGTGCAGGTTTGAAAATGTAAGCTGAATCCTTGTCACATCCAAGAAAAAATTCTTAAATATTTTTTAGAATTATTTTTGAATTCACATTTAATGTTAGCAAATTATTTTGCAGATTTGGCTAATAATTTCTAGATATCTGATGATTAGACAGTTAAAGAAAGTATAGATGTGAAATAACTTTGAAAAATAATTTTTAAATGTTAGTTTGCACAAGGTTAACTTGGGGGAATTTTCAGATACAGATCTCTAGTCCCACACCTCAAATATAGTCTCAGTTGGTATGGGATGATATCTGTATTTTTAACATGCACTTTGTTTCTCAAGCAAGCCATACAAAGAACATATTAAGAGTTGAACTAATATATTTTTTAAATATATAGTTTTAATCATAATATTAGGATTATAAGAAGGTCCTAAAGGGCATATGTGACTTTGAGAATGTATTTTGTAAATTACATTTGTTTGAGCACATCTCAGCAGCAAAAGAAAAAATCCAATTCCTAAAATGGGGAGTACTAATTTGTGTTTGAATTAGAAAAATAAAGAGACCTCATTTAAATGAGACATAAAGAGAGTTTTTAAAGGTTTTTGTTTTGATTTGCTTTGCTTTGTTTAGTTTTGTTTTGAACACATGGTGAATATTTGGACCTTCTGCAGAAGAGAGGTGCTGACTCTCATGGCGAATAGGTCCTATAGTTTCAAGCTCCATAAAAATTAAAGGAAAAGTACTTCTTAAGCGTTTTGCTTGCAGTTACCACATATGATCAGTGGGAGGTTGATTGACCCATTGCACTTTAAGAACAGAGAGAACAGCATTTACTAAGACAAGATGTGGGCTCTTTGTGTTTTGTATTGTTTATAATTTTAAAGGTTAAAATAAAATCTTAGTATTTTCCATTGCAAGGTTTTCTGTTGTCTCCATTGCAAGGTTTTCTAGCAAAGGAAAGTTTATTAGAAAAGGCTTTTACTCCCTGATTCTCTGATCACCCTTCCTAGCTGGAAAGTATCTCTGGATTTTCTGGTAAAGCCAAATACTTGTTTTCTTTCACTGATAAATAAATGACATGCTGCAGGAACTTCTGTTTCTCTTCTATTTCTAGTGGGACTTTGTTTCTCTTAAAAGAAAACACCAAATGACTACATGATTTAAATTGTAACTTTGTACCAAGACATTATTTCCAAATCCTCAAGACTAAAAAAATTATATAATGAAAGAAAACATGAAAATCAACTAATGTAATGTGCTTTTTCACCAAATCATCAAATGAATTTTAAGCCTTTTCCTGCTCTTTCTTTTCCACTTTCTCTTGTTGTTGGCAGCTAGAGTGTTTAAGTCAAACAATAACTGGATTATGAATGTCTGCCAATTGCCTACTTTCTTTGCTAGCAAACACATTGTTTTAGACTCCTAGCTGAGTCACCTAATTCTGACACTGAATTAAAAAATTAACCTATGCAAAAGAAACAAGAAATGCTTGGTAGTGCCAGAAGATTTATGAATTATTGTTTTATATAAGGAAAGCAGACTTGTCATTAAAAATACTAAAGTTTATGTACTCATTATATATCACATTATTTATCAATTAATCAATAATTATTTATTGTTGTGTTTGTATATCTTACTATTTATATTTACCAATAATAAACACTCTTCACAAACAATAATTTGTAGAATAGAGTATAATAACTTTATTTCCTTTTTGACTCTTCTTGCTTTTGTAGACATATGTTTATAAAAATTAGTTAATAAATAATATTTTGGTGATACCTTTTGAATAAGTCTAAACTCAATTTTTTCTCTAATGCTAGCATAAGCAGAGTGAGCTGTAAGATAACTTTATAATTAGGTTTATTTTGCTTTGTCAGTAACTAAACCTTTGTGGCAGCATAAGAAAAAATTATCTCAAAAATAATAATTTTCTATAGAGAAAATGTCACAAGTAATTATTATTATTTATTTGACTAGCAGATTTTGATCTGTGTTCTTATAATTTGATTGATTATATTAACAAGCTATATGAAAGAAAGATCTTACAGACAAGAATACTAATTTCTCTTTTAGAACAATGGCTCCTCAAATATGGTCCCAGCAAATTTCAAGAAGGTTATTCAGAATTTTATAATGATAAAATAATAATAATAATAATAATAATAATAATAATAAAGGAGTATCGAAAGAGCTTAAAGGTGGTACTGATGGGATTTTAGGCAAAAGAACTGAATTAAATTGATAAAGTAGTGGGAATTAAACTGTGGGCATGATGAGGATGACTGGATGTGAAAGCTTTGTTTCCTGCTTCAATTCCAAATTGCTATAGGGTTGAAGAGAGAGAATGAATAGTAGAAATGCTATGCAGAAGGCAATAAACAAATGTTTATTCAATGTTTACAGTGTGAAAGGCACTGCACTCACTACCAGGGGGAATATAAAAATGAATACTCTGATATTAAAGAGTGCTTTACAATCAGAGCTCTTTTTTACAAACTATGGCTTTAGGAAGATACACATGAATTTGTATTTACTGATATTCTATAACTGGGTCATAGCCATACATCTCCTAATAAGCCATTGTCTTCACTGAACCTGGAAGCAGGATCCAAATTTCTAAATAATAATGTAGACTACTATATCAATTGACAAGTAACAAGGTGGAAATAATTTTTCTTCATCGTCCCTAGAAGAGAGAATGCCAAATTTCTGATTTTCCAGCTATATACAGTTTGAATATAGGCAAGAGATCATTACACTAATCTTTGTAATGACTATAAACCTTAAGCAGTTTTTGCAGAATAAACTGCAGTTACACAATTTTTCCCAGCAATATCATAGTAAACAATGTAATACATGCTTTTGGGGGGTTTACTGTATGTCAGGCTCTGGACTTTATACTGGGGATATATAAATAAAAGTGATATAATTTGCAGCTTAGAGAAAGTTATGCACTTTAGTGTTGTACAAAAATAGACCCCTTTCACACTTTTAAATGCCACCTTTTGTACCTTCTTCCTCTTCTCCCACCTCCCCCCTCCATTTTCTCCTTCAGGTCCTCCTCATCCCTCTCCTCCTCCTCCTCCTCCTCCTCCATATATTTATTAAAATTCCATTAGTATCACAATTTAAATAAAATATACTTAGTCATGAATCTGGAGTAATTTTCCCATTATTTTAAATTATATTTTAAATGTGAAGGTAATGAATATTATCAAATAGTAATTTGATCTTGTACATAATCTTTGAGTTTTACGGACAATAGCATGAAAATGTTAATGAAAAACTACCACCGAATAGTTGGTACAGTGAGAAATTTTTTTCTCTGATCCAAACATAGATAAACATTATAAACGGTATTTGAAAATAATTTTAAAACATAATAATACTGATAATAACAAGAATAACAAAGAGACACAAAGATAATCATTATGGATTTCATAAAGAAAAATCTACTTAATTGAGGATCAACAGAGGACTGGATATTTAGCATGCGGAGAGGAGGAAGAGAGGCAGTGATGCCTATTTTAGAATGAGACTGAACAGATCCTGCAAACAAAACTCGGATCTAAATGTTAGACTGGATGGGGGTTCATCTTCGAGTATGGATTAGGGCTATATCGCTATTCCCTTTGTCCTAAATTTACACCTGAAAAGATTTTACTCATTTAGAAAAGGAGAGGGGGAACGTAAAGGTATCTGCTTTGTGAGGAACAGGGTTGTAACATTATGTGCAGTATGACATTATCTGTGCCCATAGAGAGACCCAAAGCAGTAAAGTCTTAAATAAGAGACAAAGAGATACACAACCCATAGAACTAGTCTGTTCAAGAAAAAAAAAAAAATTAAAAGGCATAGAGGGGTATTCCAGACAAGTTCACAAAAATATTTTGAATTGCTAGGAAGCCCAGCCTTGTGACTGATACAAAAACCAATATGACTGGCAAAAGGCTCAACAAATGGGACAGTTTATGCTTGATTTAATTAGGTTGATAATACATTTAAAAAAAAATTTTAATGTTAAAATAGTTTTAAAATATTTATAGTTTAAGCAGGTTGGGAAAATGATATCCCTGAAGAAAAAACAATTGCATAAAAATAGAAATTGTTTTCATAAAAATACAATGATCAAAAAATTTAATAGAAAGTCTTTAAAATTGCACAGGTAATCTCAGAATTGGCAAACTAGACAGCAGAATTGAAAAAAATATTTCAAAATGTATCAAGAGAGTTAGAGGTATAGAAAATATAAACTACCTGTATGCAAAATTTAAGAAATAATAAGATAACAAATAAAAGCTACATTTCTGGAACTCTGCAAGTAGAAAATAGAAGGTTAAATGACAGAAAATTATTTGGCATTAAAGACAATTCTCATAGTTGAAAATTGGATGTATTCTAAGAAAGATGCATTTTTAATCATGTATACACTAATTTTTTTTTTTTTTTTTAAGAATGAACCCTGGAAATAAGAGTAAAAGCAATTAAAGTGAAAAATAAGGTTAGCTAGAATGGAATGGCAACAAGTGACTCAGACATTTTATCTGGGTAAAGAGACATGGATGATATCTTTAAAATACTGAATAAAAAAGCTGAAACCTTAATCATATAACAAGTTATATTTCCTTCATGAATGAGAGTGAAATTAAATCATGTTAGATGTACTTTATTAAGATTTTTTTTAGAGTTCACAGACTCACTGTTATTAAAACTTATTTGCCAATAAAAATGATACAGGGACTAAGATTGGAAAAGGAAAAAAAAAGGTACCATTATTCAGAGTGAGCACAGAAATTAGATTTAAGTCATAATTGTGGAAATAATGACTTATGGTCTTAAAAATAGGAAAATAACATTCTGAAGTTTAAAACATGAAAACTAGGGAGTTATGAATCAGCAGGAAGTTACAGTTCATTGTTAGAAAGTGTAAAATGAAAACATGCATTAATAATATGATTGTCATTAAAAGAGTCAATGTAAAATAGGTACATTTCAAATAAATGGTGAAATAATGGAAATTTTAAAACTAAATAACTCTACAAAAAATCAGGACAAAAAAGTAAGCAGAGAAAATACACAGTAATAGGAATCAAAAAGATAGAATAAATCTAAATTTAATAGCAATCCAAGTTAATAAGAAGAGACTAAACTCTGCAATTTAAAACCAAGGAGTCTCACGTTGAGTTTTTTAAACCCAGATATGAGCACTTTATAATTAATTACTATTTTAGTGTATAATCATGTAGAAAGTTAGGGAATGAAAGCTGTTTCTGCAAACCAATAGTTAGAATTTTGTTACACTAGTGATCTTTGTGAGAAGAGAGGAATAGATAAACTTTTCCCTGAGTCTCTTGTAAAAACTTCATGAGACCAATTTCTGATGCTATGTTTATCCCATATTTTGGGTTAATGACTGTAAGGTTGTTATTCATATAGCCTCTTCCTAGCCTCTGTTTGGTAGGGAAAATTCAGTGTAAACCACTGCCAATTGACCATCATGACATGTCATAAAAAGGTCTATGTCGAATCTGCAGTCTCCTCTGGAATTACTTCTATTTCCCATATAAAGCTGCACCTGTTTGTATAAAAGATAAAATTTTGACTTCAAATAACAACAGTTATTACAAAAAATTTTTTACATGTCAAGAGCTAAAGATTGATATATTTTAAAGAAGCTTGCTGGGAAAAATAGAAAAATATTAAATAGACAATTTCTTTAATTAGTATGTAGAAACTCAGAAATAAAATTCTAACTCCAAGATTGGATCCTTCAAAGGCTGTATCCTTCTGAAACTTGCCCTCTCTGTATCTTTCTCTCTAATCACACGTGTATGCTCACACATTTATAGTCTTTTTATTCCTTCTGCCCAATTTCCCTGACCTTGTAGATTAGCTACACTGTGTTTAGATTTTCTCAGGAAAGAAACAATCGCATTGTAATTGCTAGACCACAAGGTAGAAGGTAGATCTATAGCAGTTGAATTAAAATATCAGACCTAGAATGGAGTTAAGAATTGTATAAGGATTTTCTTAAATCTTAGGAAGACAAGCAGAAATTTTCTGTAGAATTTAGGACTTTGTAGATAACCATTGCCCCAGATTATTAGACACATCAATTTATTCATGCCAATTAACCCTTCAGATGGAGAAAAATAATCAAAATCAGTAAGACAGGAAAGAGAAGATTTAATTAATCTAATTTTGCATAAATTTTAGTTGCCTTAATAAAATGCAAAAAAAAAAAACATAGAAAATAGACTATGTAAAGACATTTCAGAAATTCTATAATGGTGGGAAATTCATGTATAAACTATGTGTATTATAATTCTTGAAAAAATAACCATACTTTAAAGGATGCTTTAAAATATTCAAATGGCTTTAGTACATATTCTTCCTCTCAGGTAAATATGTATATATGAAATGCTAATAGTTTATTTCCTGCGATAAAGTTCTTTAATAAAAAGGTGATATATAATTGTATTAGTTATAATTTAGTTGTTAAAAGGAAGTGCTTAAAATAATGGTAACAGTATAGATAGATCTGCAATTACACTGTGGAGTGAAAAAATGTTACAGAATGATATGAAGACAATGATGCCATTTATGTAAAATTAACATCAATTATAATGTGTAAATAAATATATTATACATGGTTGCATATGTTGTGTGGAAAAGTGGAAAAATATAGATAGGAAAAACACGTACTTTTGAGAGTGTAACCTTGGGAATAGAATAAAGGTATATGTTTGTGCTGATCGTCCAAAGAGATTGATTTTGTAAATAATGCTCTATTTATTTGTTTAACAACTTGTGGAAAATAAGACCAATTTATGCACTCTGTTGATGTAAAAAAGTCAAAGATCATCAGTAACACACGTGCAGTCAAACAAAGCTGTGTTTAGTACTCCATGTGACACACAGGGACTGCAAACTATCTGAACCATGGTGGCAGAAAAGTGATAAGGAGGCACTTATAAGATTTGGGCAGCATTACCTGAATGAGAGGAAGGTTTAAAAAAATGGGAGTCTGTTTTTCAGTGAGTACTGTGAAAAAACAGAAAGAATCCAGTGACCAGTTATCAAAATGCTTTATGTATAAGGGGTTAGAGGAATGAAACTGAGCCAAGTTGTCTTTGGAGAAGATGCAATAGCCACTCAAGTTAGCTGGCTGAGATTAATGCTTGGTCATTTATGTGGTTGTGTTGAATATTTGTTTTCATGGTTCTTGATAACAGAATGGTCTTTTTTCTTTTTCTTTTTCTTTTTTTGTCTTGTTCCATCATGATCACAGATAATCCACATCTGATGTTGATATTCTGTGAAAATGTTTATTTTCAGCAAGGGAACATGACAACCTAGCTGATGGGAACTAGACCAGATACCAGATGTCAGCTGTCAAGACTGTACTTTTTCTTCCTCATTACCATGGGGCAACACTGACATGCTAAGAATTGTTTCTATATGTGTGCTGTGGAGGATTTAGCAGAAGCAATTGCCAAGTCAAATACCAGAGGGGATGCAGGAGGATATATGGAGAGGATAAATATAAATGCATCTTTTATTCAAAGTGTATGGGCAAACTCAAATTACAAAATCCATGAAGAAATGCAATAACGAGGAAGACAAAGAAATTAATAACAATTTTAATATGTATTCCAAATTATTTTATTGGAAGATTCTGAATGATTACTTTCAAATAACTAGGTTTAGGCTATTTGATGAAAGAAGTCATAATTTCCTTAGAAAATTACAAAATAGTAATGGTTGTCAATTTGGGTATGGCAATATGTGGTATTTTTCTATTATTCTTCATATATTCTCTTCTGTATTTTTTAAATTTCTCAAAAAATAAGTGCCTAAGAGTATTACTGAAGTAATAGAGTATTCAGCATGGATTTACCATCTAGATACCAGAGAGTTCTTGACATTCTGAGTTTTAAAAATATGAAAGGTATACCCTTACACTCAAGAGCTTGATGATGGGGTTGAGATGACATGGCTAACATAATACACAATAAAAAAGAAAATAAAATATAGCAGAGGATTTAACTATATAACAGAGGCTATAAAAATTCATCAAACAGATACAGAAACAGTGGAAGATTTTTGCCACTTTAGTAAAATGTTTTTTTGTTTGTTTTTTCCTTCAGATTTTGGTCAAAAGGCAAAAAGAATATCTGATAGTAATTTGAAGGTAAAGAAGAAAATCTGTGTTTATCTCTAGATTATTACTAGGCATAATATTTAATTATAACACATAATATTTAATTACCTAGTATACAACATACATGCTATGATTCAGTATGAATGAATTTTTCAACTGTTATATAAAACAAACTGATGAAAAATATACATTTCATTACCCAACATAACAGAATTTTGCATTTTAATATTTTTGTTTGCATACTTTACATTCTTTCATTTTCCCTACCATATCTTAATACATTTAGTTATACATATCAAATGTTTTCTTCCAGTTTATCTTTGTGTGTGTGTGTGTGTCGATTTTAGTAGATACACAATCCAAACACACCCTTCAGGGTAGAGGCATCCGGTTCCACAGCTGCTAGGAGCTTACAGCCATGTGCCATCCTAGGTCTCCTTTGGATGAAGAGAGCTGCCTCATTTAAGGAAATGTCCCACTCCCTGGGGACAGGCAGTTGTACTGAGCGTAAAGCGGTAAAAGCCCTGGAGCTTTTATTTAAACACAGGACATCTCTAAATGTTCATCTCAGCTTCCGAGTAGTCTACGGGATTGGCTGACACTCTGTGGTCACTATACCAGCCTTATTTCTTCCTCCGGCCAACTAAGCTTCTCAGAAATAGTTTTCAGGTGATCTTATTTAGGAAAAAAAAAAAAAAAAGACTACAATCTTTAAATGAAAATGAAAATCCTGTACAAATTTGAATGCAAATTTGTTTTTTTCTCAATGATTTTACACTATTAATATTTGATAGCCACCAGATAAACATTTCTAGTTTTCTTTATAGCTAATTTATAAATGTTAAATGAAAGAATAAATGAGATTTTCCTACTTTTATGTCATTTAATTAAACATTTTTCAACATTTATTACTCTGGAAAATTCAAATAAAACTAGAGAATTTCTCACACACTGAAATGCTTAATCATAGGAAACAGAAATGGCTTCCGTGGAAAGATGCTGAAAAGAAGTAAATTGTACAACCACATTTTTTCATCATAGAAATCTTAAATAATACAAAAAAAATTACAAAGCAAATAGTCTCATCAAGCATTCACAATAAAAAAATGAATTAAAAGACACTCAGTCTAAGTTTATCATCTTGTCATCACTGAAAAAATCTTGTTATATGTATTTGCTGACTTAAAATATATGAAACAAAAATTTAAGCTCTCTATTCTTTGGGTCCCACTTAGCATGTCCATCTATAAAATTTTAAATAGATTTATTGAGATCTAATTCATATACTTTACAATTCACTCATTTAAAGTACATATACACTCGATGTTTTAGATTATTCAAAGATATGTGCATACAGTATCACCACTGTCAATTTTAGCATTCAGTAGATTTTTTTCACCTCAAAAAAAATGCTGTTCCTTTTAGCTCTCATTTCCATAGCAGCTGTCCTCCTTCTCCAGTTCTAATCTAATCTAATAATCTAAACAGTAATATATATTCTATGACTGTAGATTTTCCTTTTCTGTATTTTTATATGAATGGAATTACATAGTACATAAAATATGTGGCTTTTCATGACTGGTTTCTTTCACTTAGCGTAATGTATTCAAGGTTCCTCTATGTTTTAGCATGTATTAGTGCTTTACACTTTTTAATTTTTTTTACATACACACAATAGCTTTTTTTTTTTTAATTAGTAAAGAGAAGGAAAAACTATGCCTTCATGATGTCTATTATAATTATATTTACTAGTGCTCCTTGTTTGATCCTGAGGATGGGAGAATAAACAGTTTTTTTCTTCAAGAAACTTCCATGAAGTTGAGAAAAGAATTTATGAATGCATAGGTATTATAGCAGGGGCTGGCACTGATCACAGCAAGAAAACAGGGTAGGGAGTGATCCTTTTAATTAAGGGTTTGATAAAGGCCTTGAAGTGTGGGTAAAATGAAATGACTTTTATCAGTCTGAGGAGTTTTACAGGAGTATCTGAAAAGATTTGTGGAAGGGCATGTTATATTTGTTGAACAGTATAAAATGGTGTTATGGCTGCTCCTTGATTAAAAAAAAGGACAAGGATTAACAATATGCGACCCATCCCCTTGACCAGAGAATATAAGAGAGAAGTATGGGATATGGCTGTACTTGTTTCATCCACATTGTTTGTAACATGAAATATGCTCATGTGTTTGCTTTCAGCCCACAAATGATAAGTGAATGTATTTGGAGTTAGTATAGATATTGGAACATTATTATCTTTGAATGAATTTTTCAAAGCCTTCTAAATCTTTACAGTCTTCTCCCATGAAAGATTTAATCAAAACAAATGGAATATTCATCCTCTTAACTAAACTTTTTGTTTCATTGTCACCTGTAAAGTTTAGAAAACATTACACAACATGAGTTTTAACAAATCTTGTACTTTCCTAAATGCTAGCATGAAGAATTATAATTTTCTCAAAAATGAGTAGTAAAACATATTTCTTAAATTTTAGCCAATTGAAGATTTTAGAATAGTTAAAAAAAAGATAAAAAATAAATGTATTTATTTTAGATACATTATATTTCAATAAGGTCACCCAAATTTCTTCAGTGACAAGTATTTGTTCCTGCATTCAATATAATTTTCCAGACAGTAAGTAAAATTAATAAAATTCTAATTATCTGCAGGAAAAAAATTCATATTGAAAATGATTGAGTAAATCAAATGAATCGACCTCTACACAATTTACTATTTTTAAAATAACTTACAAAATGTTCGTAAATTAATTATTTTTTTAAAAAAATTATTACTTAATTTTAAGATAAAATAAATTCAAAGCTACAAGATTTACTCAGAAAATATTTACAAAAATTAATATAATATGAAATTCTGATAATTGTATAAATAAGATTGGCATCTTATATGTGACAGTCGCTCCTTTAATTTATCTCCAGTAAATTATAAATTTCCTTCTTAGAATAAAAAAAAGAACATATACATTCTCCAGTCTTCATGCTATGTATGATACAATGTTCATCATTAGTGCCAATAAAGCTTTAATGCTTTGAAATTGATGGTGTTAGAGATAACTATAGTATATCGCTTAACAGCTGTATGACAATTTTTATTGTATGTGAAATTAAAAGAATTAATCATCTCAAATAATGAGGAAATTGATCATATAAAATAAACTACTTTAAAACTACTTTAACTGTTGTTTTGATTATTAATAATTTGCTATCAAATAAATATTTTCATTTAAAATTATTTTTATTATTTACCTTCAGGATGATACTATGGTTAATTTCTCATTTTTATATGTCAAAATATGACATCAGAAAGCTATGGTCACAATTCAACAAGTAGAACGAATCCTTAGATTCAGAATTCTTAAATCATTATTTGGTCCACTGACTACTGTGATAATCTGCAGCATGTTGAGAGAATAGAATATGAACAAGATACAAGTATTATGTCATATTGTTCCCCTTGGAGGAGATTTGAACTTTCTCGTAGCCACAATGGTGGTGGTGGTCGAGGGAGGGGGATAGGGATAAAACACAGAAGTGTAATTAGCATTTTTCCTTGGTTAGACCTCATCGACACAGTAAAGAATAACAGTTCAATGAGATTTACAAAAGACTTATTGAAAGTATATGTTAGAATGACAAAGCTTGCTCCAAAGAGGAACATGGTTTTAGCAAAGAGAGCTATAACCAACCAGAAGTGGGAGTGTCTGAATTATATTTAGGCTGTGATGGGTGGTTCCAAAGGCATTCCTAGGTAATCAGCATCTGAGGTCATTTTAACTGACCCTTGGCTGCTGTATAACACCTTGCCTATTGTGCATGTGCTTACTCAGAACTCACTCTTTTATAATTAGATTCATGAACTTCCAAGCATAAACATAGTATTATAATGACATTACAATGAGGCTTACATTGTGGACAAATTAGGGTAATACCTTCTGCACAGGCATTTGTAGCCAGATGAAACCAGCTATGGATTATGGCCCTCCTGTTCTTTGTCCCCAGGGATGCAGGAGGAATTCTCTAAATTCCAATAGGGTGTTTTTTGGGCTGTCTCTAGGCTGGGCATTCATTCCTCTGTTCCCCTGTCGCTCATGTCTGACTAGTTAGTTACCTAACAACATGATTGTCACAAACTGTGGGTGAGTAGAAATTGAGATTACAAAATTAACAAAAAAATAAAAATTAATTGTGTTTTAATTATTCTTGAATGAACATTTTGGTTTCCAAATATGTATTGAGATTTTCAGAAGTTTTTCCTTTTATGTATTTTGTAGTATTTTCTCAGGTGGCTGGTGATCAATTAATAATGAAAAAAAGACTGAAAATAAACAAACAGTAACAAAACTGAACTACATTGGATATTTGTCTTGGCAAATAAACAAGTTTATGAAAACTAAATGTCTTGCCAAAATCATTTGCCATGTTAGCAAAAAACAGTGTAGAAGAGGGAAAAATGGGAATATGTGTGTATGTATATTGCCCAAGATGGCATTAAATTTCTCCTCTGCTTGACTAAACTTTAGGCAGGTTTCTTCCTAAATATAGTCCTCTGATCTCCCATTTCTTAGAGCATTTACTTTAGAAAATGTGGGAGTGTAAATTTTTCTGCTACCCTTTTGAGATGTTAATCTTTCAAGCTCTTGCCAGGAACTCAGGATTATCTATCTGGAGGACCTGGGAGCCATCCTTTGAAATGTGATCATCAAGGAAGGTACTGCCTTGTAATAAACAAGGAAGCTAAGAGCCTAACTTCTATAAGGGCCATTAGATTATCATGCTAAGCAAAATAAGTCAGACAGAAAATGTCAGAACCATAAGATTTAACTCATATGTGGGATATAAAACTGATAGCAACAAATGAACAAGACAAACAGAGACTTGTGGGAACAGACAATAGTTTAGTGGTTACCAGAGGGAAGTCGGGGAGAGGAAGATAGGAGTAAAAGTGGTCAAATACATGGTGATGGAAGAAAATTTAACTCTGGGTGGTGAACACAGAATGCAATATGCATATGATGTACTTTTGAATTGTACACTTGAAACCTATGTAATTTTATTAACCAATGTCATCCCAATAAATTTAATAAAAAATATATGAGCTATTAGCAAACAAATATCATCTTACCACTTTGACCAACTTAACCTCTAAATTAATTCTGCAATGAGTTTTTACTATCTCACACAGTGCTTAAAAAACTCCTGGTTTTGTTTCAGCAGAGTTCAATCTCTCTCATTACAGCAGTAGTCTTGACTTCCATTGCAATAGTCTTGAATAAAATGTCCCTTGCCTGTTTAACTTCTTCTGAGTGCAAATTTTCTTTGACAGTTTGTGTTTCTTTTTTCCATCTTATTTGGAAAAGAGAGTAGGAGTGGTAAATATATATTTTCCCTTCCATTTTCCAAATACAGGTAATAAAATTAAAGAGAATATGTTGTTTGGCCACTAGATGGTGCATGTTTTAATTTTACTTTCTTCACTTAGTTGCCCTAAAGCGTTAGACCAAATCATGGCTGATATTCCTTAATATTTTATCCAAAATAAAAATATCGTCACAGTAATATATTAGATATATGCACAATATAGAATTATTTAAGATATTATATAGGTAACATATAATATTTAATGCTTTTAGCATTAAAATTATTTTTACTATTTCCAGTATTTGTTCAAACCCCTCCAAATGCTGTTTTTTGCAACTTCACTGCACCCATTATAACAATCTTGTATAAGAAGAAAATATATCTTTCCATTTGCAAATGAATGAATAATGTTTACTTCAAACATCATACTTTGTCTTCCCTGTACTCCCAGGTTCCAAAGGTTTGTGTCTGCTTTAGAAAACCCAACCTGTAGATCAATAGTCCTATGTGGCTGAAACACATCTCTGGTAGAAATACAGAAGTATCAAGGCAATCAAACTTCTCCTCATGATGGTTACACTCACAGAGGCTTTCAGTAGGCTTTCATCTTGTATCCTCCTCTTGAATCGATGCAGCCAGTTTATTTGTCATCTTCTATATATAAAAATCCCTAGTTAAGGATGGAAAATATTTATAAAAATAAAGTAAAAAAAAAAATTGGAAAGACTAAAATGTTATTGTTTAAAGATACTATGTTCCTCAAACTCTGTTTAAACCTGTTTTATTATTCTGCAAACCAGATTGTTACTTCTCATTATTTCCATGCTCACATTGTATTAGAGACATTCACAAATTAGCTGTTGCAATGGACGTAAGCATACAGTTTAGTGGGATGTTAAGCAATTCTCATTCTTCTATACATATTACAGAATCTGCTCTGAAATATCAGAAAGTCTGAAGTCATTTTACATTTCCTTTGAGTTAGGCCTGGTAACAGAGTGTGGCATACAGTGATGAGCTACATCTGCCAGCACCCATTAATCCTGGAGAGTAAAACCATTGAATTGTTCAAATATTTAAATTATAGAAATGAAAAGCAAACCATAATCACTATGCATGATTAGTATTTTGAAGAAATTTGGCTGTTGTTTTATCTAGTTAGTTGGTACATTCTCCTCTACTTAATTGTAAGTAACAACAATGGAAATTTTTTTTAAAAAAAGGTTAACTCATCTTGTTTAATGGATAAAGATGAGGAAATAAATTTCTATAAATAGTAAGGAAGCAAGATCCCCCAGTAATATCTGTGTCCAAATGTTAATATGATAATATGAAAGTTGAATATAAATGACCGACAATGTAATAAAGTTAAAAAAGTTATCATGAAGAAATTTTGTTAAGAATGTTTGGACTATGAAATAAACATGTAGTATGTCTGTAAGATTATGTACAATTTGGTCCTAATTTTAAAATATGTGAATTAGACAGTAGAACTTATTTATTTTTTATGATGCCATTTACTTTTAATTAATTATTTTAAGTTATTTTTATATTTACATCTAAAAAAGGAAAGCAATGTGTTTTTCAATGGCAAATAGGAAAGGACAGTTTCTATAGAAGGTTATGATGTGTTCCATAATTTAACAATGTTTTAACAATGAATTAGGTAATGATCTAGATACATGATATCCTCTAAACATTATCATCAAATACTAAACATAAATATTTTGCTTGCATTAAAATATCATTTCCATGCATTAAAATATCATAGAGGACATTAAATTCTAGTTAAGATGAAGTCTCCTGGATTAGATTTACTCTTCTTCCTGAAACAGATAAAATATATATAATACTAGATTTCAAGACACTAAACATCAGGAAATGAAGAGTAGTGATCCCTGAGAGATGAAAAACAAATGAAGCTCTGAGTCCTAAGATTGTCTCAATTTAGCACATTATGAGAATTTTCTGACAGCTCTGTATAATTTGGAGCCCAGTTTGAACCCTACATGTTCTAAGGTGAAAGAGATGGAATTGAGTCTCTGCCGAAGCCAAGACAGTTAGTTGGTGGCACAGAGCAGCAGACACAAGAGAGGTGCACAGAGAGCCCGCCTCATTTGTGAAGCTGAGTGCTGCTTAGAACATGTTAATGAAGAAAGTGCTGGAGTCTAGGGAGAGAACCACCTCTTCTTACAGGTACCTACAGGTAACACAGTGCCTGGGATAGTGCCAGTGTTCACCTGTGGAGGAAGTGGAATGCCCATATACTGCTGGTGGGCATTAAAGGGGTACTACCATTTTGGTAGAGTTTGGTATTTTTTATAAAGTTAAGCAAAACTTACCTTATAATTAGACCATTTACTCCTAGACCCAAGAGAAAGCAAAGCACAAGTCCTTACAAAGACTTTTATACATAACAGCTACGTTTGTATTAACCATAAACTGGAAATGACCCACAAATGAATAAACAAATTTTGGTATATCCATTAAATGTAATTCTACTGAGCAATAAAAATAAATGAACAACTGATACATGCAAGGACATGAATGAATCCTCAAACAATTATCTTGTATGAAAGCATCTGGACAAAAAGTACATAACACACAGTTACATTTGCATAAAATTCTAAGAACTGAAATTTATTGTGACAGAAAGTAGATCAATCGTTTCTTGGAGACAGAGAAGGAGGGATTACAATGAAGCACGAGGAAACTTTGGGGATGTTGGATATGTTATCTTGATTATGACAATATTTCACAGGTGTTTATGTATGCCAAAATTTACCAAATTACACACTTTAAATATGTGTAATTTTTGCATTTCAATTATACTAATAAAGCTGTTTTTAAATAGTATAGAAGCAACTTTAGCATTATTCCCTAGTTCAGCACCAGAGTCAGTGCAATCTCAATTAGATAGGTTTAAAAAGAAGAGCAAACTCATTTGCCATATTAAAGTCTTCAAAAATTGGTACCTATTGTTAGTTCAAATTATATATGTAAGTATTTAATATAAAGAGTTCTTATTTCACTCAAAACTCTTTAATTATAATTTCACCATGTCATAATTCAAAAATAACTAATTGCTTGTATGTATACTTTCAATGAGCAATATATACTGTTTAAGATTTTTTTCCTTATATTTGTTCTGATTGTGTTCCTTGAAATGCAAGTTTATGTCTGTTGAATCTGATAATAAACATTAAATTATATTTTATGCTGTTTAGTTTTCATTTTATTTTTCTGGTAACTTGTTTCTATTGTATTTCACAGAGGTATTAGTCAGGAACTTTTCACACAGAAAACAGAAATAACTGAACTAGACTCCTCTTTCCTCTATCAGCACTGTTGATGATGAATGCCTTTAAGGTCTGCTGTTTCAATACCTCTCAAATTTGACTCTTCCTTTTCATACCAAAAAGCATTATTTTTCCTTGTTTCCTACCCTTTCTCTCATCCTTCCATCTATCCTTCTTCTGATTACCTACAAGTTAAAAAAAAAAATACTTCAAGCAGTGTCTGGCCATTTTAATAGCTTTTAGCTAATTTTGTATGCTTTCACCAACTATCCCTTTTGTCTGCAATGTTTAATAGGTTGGAACACTGCCTTAGAATTATTACTCTGAAATTGTTACTGGTCAGAAAGGATTCTTACATGCTCTAGTCTTCCATAACCTTTGTCTATATCCCCATTTTAGTTATACCAATGGTATACATTTTTGGAGTTACTTGAAAGCAGAACCAATACCATTTTCTGTATTCTCCATGCTTCTAGCACAATGTATTTCAGTGTGCACAACAGAATTTGCCTCCCAGCTACCTCTGCAATCATTTTCTTTTGCCTGTACAAATTGTATTTGCTCTGTATAAATCAACAAAAATATATCACAAGCTCCACAGGAAGCTCTTATAATTATTCCCAAGAGTACTCAGTTGGGGGGACTCTCATTTGTTCACTTACATCATTATTCTACAAAAAAAAAAAACAACATAACAACATAACAAAAGTAAACATCTACCATTTTGTTTGTTACTCAGTGCTAGATAGTACAACAAGTGCTTTACTATACATAACATCTAACGTTCAAATCCAGATGTTTTCTATTAAAATATGTACACCTCTGTGTTGTGATATATTATGGTATCTTTTGATGGTTATCTTATTATCTTTTTCTTTATATCTCAGCAACTAGTTGGCAAAATTCTGACCACTCCAGCAGAGTGTCATCTGGGCACCTAGTCAACATTTAGAAAGAGTTGAAATAATTAAACACTGAAACACAAAAACAGTAACTAAAGAACATTGTAAAACAAGATAATATTTTTCAGTAATTCTACCATAAGCCAGCAAAAGTCACAAGCAAGTGATCATGGTTGCTCATTTAATTTGGACAGATTTTGTTTGGCAATGCACACATAGCATATCTGCACAAATGAGATGTTTGAAAAAATATATATATATACACATGTATATGTTTTAGTGTTGATATTTAAGTCAAATTAAGAACATATAGCAAGATTTGACTTAAACAGCACACATGTTAATAATTACAAACTGTTAGATTTAATTAATTTCATGTAGTTAGCTAAATTATCAAAAACCAGTGTGGCTTGGTGAGGAGTTAATCTAAAATCAGTTGGTGGAGTCATCATGTAGAAACATCAAGATTTTTATTGTAAGTATAAAAGAAGATTTCTCATCTAAGTGGTATGTGTAGTCTACAGTTAAAAATGCATTTAAAAATCAATATTACATTCTATATTTAATGCAGGTCAGTGACAGTATATCTCAGTGGAACCAAAAGATATTTTCCCCAAAGGTAGCATAGAAATTCTCTATTTCTTAATGCACATTACAGTTCACTGAACTTCTCTATTATCTAATTCTAAAATGCTCTGGTTCATGACAAGCATTTTCAAAGACAGTGAGATTCTCAAGATTGAATAGGATGGAAACCAAATTTCTGGTTACTACCCAAGTTTTCTTTTAGCAAATGGTGTCTTCTATCTCAGCGCCCTGTGCTACTCAGTAAAATGATTGTTCAAGTTAGTCAAGGAGTATTTCATTTGTATAATAAAATTTCTATTTTTGTTTCATAAAGGGACATTCATTGCTCTCTCATCTCTATTCCCATTCCACTGCATTCATGTCCTTTTCATTTAATGTCTACTTTTTTCTCCTCTTTTATACCTATCCAGGGAGTAAAAATGATGATAACTACAAATGACTAGATATATTCCAAAGTCCATTTCTCCTTTGACCTAAAAACCATGAGAGTAAGTATAATGAATATATTCTCAAAAAAAATCTAATATTTGCTTTAGTTGGTATCTTGGGATCTGTTAGCCCACTGCAATATAATATTAGCCCTAAATCACTATTTTAAACATGTAACTATGATTTTATATTTGTAGATAGAGTAATTGTATTTTTGCAATACCCTTTTACCCTGTGAAATAGAAGAAATTAATAAGCTTTCTGTTGATTAAAAAATCATCCCTAGTTTGGGATGTATTTGTTAAAATTACATGTTTTCAGGCATTATATACCCTAAAAAAGAGATTCTTAATTTCTTTGTACACGAGCCTCTTAGATACTCTGGTGAAGACAAAGGACATAAATAAATATATAAGTAAAATAAATACATAAATAAAATAAATGTTTCCAAATAAATAAATAAAATAAATGTTTATCAAGAACAGATATTATATAAAATTGACTTATCAAATTAATAAAACCACAAAGTAGAAGTCTATGTGCTTTCTTATGAATGTGGTAAAATAAAATAATAATAATTTTGAAGTAGTTATGAGTAAAAATATGATTTGCGATATATGCAAAAGATACAATATTCTATTAAAGTTTTTTGACTTCCATTACTGACAAATATAATGTACTCATTATTACCTAAATTTATAATGAAAAGAAATAACATATTTCTGGTAAAGATTAATAAAAGTGAAACTGTAACTCTTCCCACTTAAATTCACAAGTCCCTTGAATTTTACCACAGATGACTTAGGAGTCTGTGGAGCCCTGTTCTAGTATTTAAATTTTTCTTATTAGAAACTTCATAATAACAAATAATGAGATTTTCATCAGTTGTTAAGCTGTGAGATGTGCATTTTTCCTCTCCTAATATGATCCATATTCTACCGATATTTAAAAATCGCATATTCTTTTTGAGCCTTTCAGAGCTGAAGTAAACATTTGTCACTTGTTAACTACATAAAACTAGGCAAGTCATTTGCCTTCCAAGCATGCTCCCTCACATAACTTCTTGCAAAAGTTTTGGGAAAATCAGAAATAATTACTGGCAAAATTGTTCTAAATAATAGTAACGTCAGGAAAAAATGAATTTATCCATGTAGCATGCTAATCCACACCAGCAGAGTTTACCAATTTACTTCCGAATTTATAGAAAGCTACAGAATAAAAGAGAAAACTAAAGGGACACAGAAGAGGTGAATTGAATGGCAAAAAGAAAAAAAAAAGAAAAAGAAAACAACAACAAAAACTTGTAGGTGTTTCTATAAATCATTCCCCAAGAGAAGTGGGTGGATTACCACCACAGGACTGAATCACAATGACGGAAGCGTAGAAACTTCTTGCTCCTGGTATGAGAGGAAGCATGAGATATGAGGGTGCTGCTCACACACAGTCAACATTCCTTTAGGTATTACTGACTTAGAGTCATTTGGCTCAGGACCGTTACACACCCCTCTGTGTTGAAGCGGTACTTGGAGAAGCCCTTTAGCATATATCTTAATTTCCATCAGTGATAAACTAAGCAAATAATAGATAATATTTATGAGGAAAATAATTGTAATAATTAATTATATATTGCTTCTATATCTGATACTATGTTTTGTAGTTTACAAAATCTGTAATCTTCACAACAAATAATGAGATAAATACCCTTAACATTGCTATTTTAGATGAGAGAATAGAAGCACAGTGGGACTAAATAACTCCTAAAATAATCTATCAAAGCTTGCAAAATCTCCAAGACTTTCAAAACATGACTTGGTGAAAGTCAGAGAGAATATTTTATGTATAATTCTCATTTATAAAATATCTGTGCACTACCTTAAAACACCTCTTGAAATATTGCTCTTTAATTTTTGTTAAAGCAGAAAAAAAGTATAAAACACGAACTGTATCTTTACATTGTTTGCATTTTAGTAGAATAGATAAGACATACATGAGCAAATACAGCAAAAGGTATAAATTGAAATATTGTGACAGATAAGAAAGGTAAAATTACATTTAAAATTACATAGTAGTGTGCTAACTTCTTTTTAGACATTATTTTATTCAAGTATTGATATTCAAAGCACATAAAAAATCAAGCAAAGCACAAGAAGTTGTGGACATGAACATATGGAGCATTTGTCAACAGTGACAAGATTGATGATAAGAATAATTCATGAACTGCTCTGAAATTTTAACTCTTGCTCTTCATCTATTTTGTAAGACATCACTACTAACATAAACAAATCCTAAAGACAGCATTCCATAATTAAACACTCAGTGGATTAAAAAATGAGGAAGTTGATATCATTTGCATTTGTCTCCAAGAACACCTGCATTTATTTCTAGGATCTTAGGAGAAACACAGCTGTTAATGTTGTGACTAATGAAAAATATAAAGTTAAAGTCTTGAAGAACTAGCTACATTATGTATACTTCTACTACTCTAAATAGAAAAGAGAAAACTTGCTTTGGGTCTAAAATTTATATTACTTATTATTTACTAGTAATTCATTTTGAAGTGATACTATGATGCTGGCTAAGGTATTAGCTCAGGCTGCCATAATGAAAGACCATAGACTGGGTAGCTTAAACAACAGACAACTATTTTCACAGTTATGAAGGCTGGGAAGTCCAAGATCAAGGTGCTGGCAGATTCAATTCCTGGAAAAGACTCACTTCCTGGCTGGTGAATGAAAAGCAACTTTGCTGCTAGTTTACCTCTCAATTATCTTACACTAAAAAAAATTAAACTCTGCTCATTTTTTACTTCTTTACTGGTTGAGTTCTGCATTTTACATATTTTAAGCAGCATTCTGTGAGGATAAGTAATCAGGGTATCTACAAGCATGCACTTGGACTAATATAAAATTTAGTGTGTTAATAAGTGCTTCAGGTACTATTTAAACTCCTTATTAACCTTATTATAATGTCTATTTTAATCTGAATTATGTAACAAATGCAGACACAAATATACACAAGCATACACACACATTTATACTTATTTTCAATAAAAAATGAGTTTCAATAAAATCATTTGTATTCATAAATAAATTAACTAAATTGAATTGTGTATTTTCTTGATATAATTTTTGGCAAAAAAAATACTAAGATGAAAACATCTCTGTACTATATTAAACTAAGAGCAATGAAATAATAAAGGTTTTAAATGAATCGTTGAAAATGACTCCAAAAAAACAAGAAAGAACAGTGATTTGATGATATGGTCTGCTGGCATGACTTCTAATCATATACCACTGAAGTTACCACAAGATAATGCCTTAAAAATGGTAGATCTTCATAAGAAGAAAAAGGAAATCATAAAGGATCACGTTATATATATATATATATATATATATATATATATATATATATATATATATCTTTGAAATTCCAAAGCATTGCAAAAATTTGGGACATAATCAAAAGCAGAGGAGGAACAAATAATAAGGTTCAGAACTTCCCCAAGTCCAAGCCTTCAAAACTGGGAGAGGTGGCCATTTCATCCAATCCATTGAAACCAGAACAGAGTAAAGAAAAATGAAGAAATAAAGAAATATGATAAATGAAAAATAAGATAAAACCCCATAAAACATGTTTTAACAATAATAAATAATAGAACTATTTCTTAAAAAAACTTTAAGTTTTAATTCTGGCACTCTATATCAACAAATATTTACTGATTATCTTTCCCTAGTGTAGAAATATGCTACAGTCTCTTACCATTAGGAAAAGGGTAAAATTCTGAGATGTTGATGAAGTCATTATATAGCATTAATATATAGTCAATATATAATTTTTGATCTATTATTAAAAGAAATCTACTTGCCAATTCTAATGTATACCTTCATTAACATTCATAGAAGTTTTCAAGAGAAAACTTCAAAAAATATTATTTATGCAAGAGTAAGGAAATAATTTTAATTTAACATAGTAAATGTTTAAATTTTTTATTTATTATATTTTAAAAAATTGACAATGTATTTTAATAAATTACTAAGTGTCCTTAAATTTAAGTGCTGAAAGTAATGCTTATTTATAAAAAGGCCTACAATTCTTGAGAACAATAGATCTGAAATTTGCACGGGTTAACATGAATTGCGTTTTTTTTTACTTTAGCTCTAACAAAATATAGTTCTCAGTTTAATAGAAACTTTAAGATGAACCAGTGTTTTTTAAAAAATAAATTTACTGATTATAAGAAAAGCAAATGAAGTGGAATTATGGAATTTCAGTCAAAAAGATGACAATTTCCTCTTTTAAACTAACAACATAATAGGAACTAGAAAATCTATACAAACTATTCTGGTTAAGTGATTGATTTTCTATAGTGGATGATTGAGATAACCAAAGAGATGATAACTTATAATAGATAATTAGTTTGTGACATTATCTATATTTGCAAAGAACTAAGCTAATTACTCAGGTAATGTAAATAATAAACTATATCATACTAAATAAATCTGATAAAATATTGTGGTGATGAATTATCTGAATTGTACATTTATTAAAATTTTAACTGCTATTTAAAAGATGATCACCCATGACAATTTAATATAAAACAATGTAAATAATGTCTGTCGCTTGAAAAGACAAAAAAAAATAAGAAAAAACTCTTACCTATTTCAAAGTCAGAGTTTAAAATTCTGGAAAACACCTTTGCTGTTTATGAGATTTATCTTTATCTTTTGTATGTTATTGTTCATATGCATTTTATTAATTATGTTAATAATACATATTAACACTACTGAATGAACAGACTTTAATTAAATTGAGCTTTTTGTACTACTCTTTTGTAATACATTTTTCTCAGAAATGTATTACACACTGCTAAAAACATAGGTGAATTCAATTATTTGTCTTAAATTTGAGCTACCTTCACCAAATGAAGCTAAAATAGTCAAATCCTTGAGTTAAAGATATTTTAAGCTAGAATTTTGTATGCATCTGTGTGATTTCACTTCAAAGCCTTTTTGACAGATTTTGCATTAACAGACTAACCTAATAATAACTCTGGACCAATGTACCGTTGAAATTAATCACAGGAGGACAGAATCCCAGTGACTAAAATGGGCACAGCATAACCACGCCTGTTTCAGAATGAAACAGGAACTTTATTTCTGATTTTTACATGGCATAAGAAAGCTCTCTTCTTTCAAAACTAACTTTCATTGAGTTAGTACTTTTTGTTAATTTCCCTTTACATTCAGTCTGCCTATCCACATATATGTATACTTCGTTTATCTAGAAGGATAATTTCAGAACCAATAATGTTGTGGTTCAGTCCCAATTTTCTTAATAAAAACTTAATGTACTACATTACATTCCCAGCACACTCTAATTAAATTCCTTTTCATTTCAGTCTGTCTCAGAGGGTTAGAGAAACTCAAGAATATTTAACAAAATTCAACAAAGCAACTACCTGAAGTTGATACATTAACCTTGGCACTGAAAGTTACTTTACGCAATCCACGTATGCCAGAAACAGCATTATACAATGACCTAAAAATGACAGTATTTCATTCTAACTGGAGAGGTTGTAAATGAATAATGATCATTTCTGACTCATTATGTGTATTATGTATTTTGCCTTGGGAAACTGTAAAGAAAAAACAAACATCAGCAACTGGAAAAGCATGTCTTACCCTGATGTAAAAGCTAAACTATAACTAGATCTTTTCCTGATAATAAGAAGAATGAATAGACTTTAATATTTGTTAGTATAATCATTTACATATGTCTCACAAATTAAAAAATATATATATTGATCAGTTATGTTCTTCCATTTGGATTCAAAATGAGAACATGTAATTTTAAAGAGAAGACCTTTCTTATTATTCTTCCTATTAAACATTCCCTCGGGATTATACTCAAAGG
The DNA here is from genome assembly GCA_004027375.1 of Macroglossus sobrinus. NCBI lineage: Eukaryota > Metazoa > Chordata > Mammalia > Chiroptera > Pteropodidae > Macroglossus > Macroglossus sobrinus. The sequence goes on along the minus strand of PVKZ01000379.1, from coordinate 455,607 downwards.
AAAAACTAATTTCTGTGGGCAATGAGGCTAAAGGAGATGTTTTTTTCTTTGATTGATCCTAGAGTCATGGGTTTCTTTTCTTCTATAACAGTCCCAGCGAACCATCTTGCCATGGCTTACTCAAATCTCTTATGGCCACATAGGTTTCAGATTTTCAATTTTTTTTTGTATTTTAAGGAGGTAATATCATCTAGGTACTATGATATTATATATATATATATGTATATATATATATAATATAAACTATTATATATATATATATTATATATATATAAACATATATATATATATAAACTATTGATATATGTATGTATCAGTAATAAATTGTATACCATCCCTAGTTATAATAGTTTTTGATCAAACATATCATTTTTTGTAGTAAGACAAACATATCCATACATCCATACTAGATTGGGTAAATAATGACCATAAGTAAACTTATGTGAGATCTGTCAAAAGATTTTATGTAGGTTTTTTTTTTTTCTTCCAACTAAAGAGCTTTTTGATTTAGTAATATTTGATTAGGAACTGTAGAACAATGTGGTCTCTTTTTAAAGACCACTTATACTTTCCATTCTGGTGACAGTGCACTCACCCCTTATTCCCTACACCATCCTGTTACATAATGGCCAAAAAGAAAGAAAGAAAGAAAGAAAAGAAAGAAAGAAAGAAAGAAAGAAAGAAAGAAAGAAAGAAAGAAAGAAAGAAAGAAAGAAAGAAAGAAAGAAAGAAAGAAAGAAAGAAAGAAAGAAAAAGAAAATTAAAATGATGGGTTAACTTCCCACAAATCTAGTTGAGTCAGATATTGAGCACAGCCCTAGGTTTGAATGCATTGGTTTGAATTCACTTTTATTTATTAGCTATTGCTCATGCAGTCAGTTCATTTGATTTGCCTGCTGGAACCTATTAAAATTTTCAGCTATGCTGATTTTTTTGTTCTTTTCACAGAGGTTGAAGCAGCTGCCCTAAATACATCTTTATCTTTTGGAACCAAACTGTCTGCTTCTTCTTTCCCTCTCCCCACCAATTGTCAGAACAACTTTCCTTTAGTTGTTAGCGTAAAAGTTAATTCTCACCGTCCCTCTTCTTGCTTTGTCATAGGTTATAACAATATCTTTGCTGACTGGTTTATTCCTTAGTCACTCCAACTGACTTTCATCTATTTTATTTTCCTTTCAGTATTTTCTACCTATATGAATAAAGGATTTTAAGAGAAGAACAATGGGTGTGAAAAGAATGAATATTCTCAAATTTTAACTTTCATGGGTCTGAGTGTTAGTCTATGAGCCATATGAAGAGATTTGAATGGTAGAAAGGTGAAATACACCTCTTTTTTAAGGAAGATAAAATGAGGGGTGTTTGAGTGAGGTGGGAGCTCTTCAATGTGGTAATGAAAATAAGCATCTGGACACTGTTGAAATAGTGAAAATAAGACATACAGAGTTCGTGATCTACATTCTAGTAATAAGAATACTAAGCAGGGATTGGATGCTAGATAGACTCCAAGGTGAAACTCTCTGCTCATGCTCCCTATTAGATTTGGGGTAAGAAATTACAAATATAAGTTTGGGAAGAATCTGCACAAAGGCAAAGGTTAAATTGATGGAACAGCAAAATCATCTAATTAAAAGTAGAGTTCGGAAAGAAAGCATCAAAGCTGATAAACTATGTGGCTGATAGGATATATTTGAAGGCAGAGCATAGATTGTTTAAGACTCAGATAGAAAAAAAATATGGTTATGAGTTTTGAGAAAAAAATATATTTTCCTTTATAAAAACTAATTTACATTACTTATTCCTTACCTTTTTCTTTACTATGGCTTATTAGGTTACTTCATATAGATATTTTATACATATATAAATCTCTTATGTCTTCTTTAAAGTGCATATCATCCTGTTATACATTATATATTTGGTAGATAAATTTAAGTAGAAAATGTTGAGTTATAGGCAATTGTAGCTAAGTTAGGTAGTTCTGAAAACACATAGGATTTATTCCATACAAGTTAATCAAAGAGAAAGTCAGTATTACACAATGATGGATTGGACAAACGTCACAAGAAAAATGCTAAGTCAACAGAAATGATCCATCTCTACCTAAGAAATAGTTTTTGAATGACATCACACATATAATTAGGTGTTAATGAAGCATAATTAAGTAAATCATAAACAATACTACTGGTGAGAAGAATATGATGGGCACAGGAGGACGGGGGGGGGCAGATAAGGCTAATTGGAGGGGACAAAGGTGTGGAGTAACAGACACAAATGCTCTCTATTTTTACCTAACACACAGATTTATATTTTGTATCACTGTGACAATGCTAGGCTGCATCTGAGTATGCATTTCTAGGAGATGTGTGTGTATTCTAATGGATAAAGTGAAATTTTCTCTGATCTCTGTTATGTTCTCTGGTTTATTACAAAGGAAAGAGTCTAACTGCATACCATATGTTTGTAAAACTACTTTTCTAGAATGTTTCATTATTATTGATTCAAATCCTCATAGCAGCACAAAACCTGTTTAATGAATATACGGTTATATTCTAGGGTATCCATTAGAGAGTTAAAAATGTCTTCATTTAGGAGTTAGTGCTGGGTAAATATTTTAAAAATGATTTCTATAGATGAAACTGTTTATACTGTTTTTCACTTAACAGTTCAACTGTCATAACAGTCACATAAGTAGTTGGCTTCTGTATTTCCTTTATTTGATGGTTCTAATTGTGTGATCTGAGGACCCCTGAGGATCTCAAGGTTTCCCTTTTCCAACTAAATATCTGTATGAAACAGAATTTTTGTCGTATATTTTTAAATGTTATAAGGCAACATATTGATGCAAAAGATAAAATAGTTTAACTCTTTCTATTAAGCTATTCATTAAAGAAATGTCAAAAATACAAAACAATGTTACTCATCTAACTAAATTTTTCTTTGTTTTCCAAAATATAATTATATTTTATAAAAATGTTATGTTGAAACAAAGTGGGTTTGTTGTATTTTAAAATGAATAAATAAATATTTTAAAAATTTATCTATTTTAAATTTTAGATTTATAAATCTTGGAATATATAATCCACATAAACAAAATCACTCTCGAGTCTTCAATAATTTTTAAGAATGTGAATGATGTAGATGGGATGAAATAGTTTGAAGACTGTCACTAGAATTCATCCTGAATACCATCATCAGAGTGTGAGATTTTATCATGCTGGTAAGTCTTATGTGGCTGTCCAGTTTTTAGCAATGTTTTTCCTTTTCTTTTATCTATCTATCTATCTATCTATTTCAGCTTTATTGAGATGTCACAGTGTCTTTTAATATGTTTGTTGGGCCTGGGTATTTAGTGGTCGATATGAAAGGTCCCAGTTGAAATTATCAACTGATATGATCAAATCTGCACCTCTCACAGTCTGTGGAGTGTTCCCACTTCTGCTTAATTTACATTCCCCAAGCAGATTGTAATCATTTTGAATTTCAAAGTCTTGCTCAAACCAGTCCCTCTGTAATATTGTTTTTGTCCTCTCTGAATATATGTAGTTTACTCATACTTCATTTTCCTAACCTATATTCCACTCTTAAAAGCCTCACTGAAAGTGCCAGTTCAATCTGATCTTACTCTTTGTTAAATACACACATTGTGCATTAGTGTATGCAATTATTTCTTTGGGTTCCCAAAGAGATGTAATACTAAGTACGCTATTACATATATTGTGTTAGTTGCTGAAAATGTTACTATAAGAACAATGTGATGTACTAGCTAACCTGGGAATGTACAGGTGTCAGAAATTTGAAACTGAATCATAATGGACACTTAGTATTTAAACAGATAATGGAAAATGGTAGAGGCTGGGAAGGGGAATTTTAGGTAGAAATGAATATACAATTGTCTTGAAGTGAGAAATAATATAGAAATGAGAAACATGGCTGTCACTGTAAGGTAAAGTGAACATAGAACAAAATTTAGGTAATGAAAGATTTTATATGGCAGGTTAATTAATTTTGACATTAATGTGAGAACAATCTAGAGTACCTTAAGTATGTACATAAAAGGCTAATATTTTCATATTTTCCATTTTTATACATTTTTTTGTGTGTACAAAATCTATAGAAGTCTAATGAATGACTTCTACCTTGTAAATTCTCACCTACAAACAAATGAAATACTTTTACAAATATACTTACCATCAAAAGCAGCTAGATTTTAACAATAAAATAAATTATTTGAAGTAATTATTAAAATCTTGCTTCAAAACTTATGTGTTTTGCTTATATAATGCAAAATGGTAAGAGAATTTTTAATTTTTTAAATTTATGTTCAGCTACTAGTACCTACACCATTTTTGCTACCTCTAGTTTATTAAAATATTGGAAGGCTTGGTACCAATCTAGAGAGACCTTAATTTCTAAAATTACTTATACATTAAGTAACACAGTCTATTCTTTTAATTGCTTTAATATCTTCTTTCATACATTTTGGGATATAACACTAAGTTAGAAATTCAGTGTAAATATTTTTTAAAATACATTAATGCACAATGATATACATTTTTATTCTTTTTCCTGAAACTTTAATGAGGAGCGAAGTTGAGTCACCTTAGTAAAATATTGAATCACAGCATCCAGGTATATTCATGGTAATTCATTTGAAATCAGAAAATTTGTGTGTTCACTGGAGCATTTAAAATGATGTGCAGCACAGGCTAATTTATTAGCATAAAGTTAAACCAAATCTCAATTAGAGGGAACGATTACAATTAATTGTTTGGGGAGAGTCCTCAGGTTCAGGATAGAACAGACTCTATAATATTTACTGTCATATATCTCTATTCAAAATTTTTTTAAAAAGGCTTTTGCTTGTTGAATCCAATTTCAGTGAATTATTTTAGTTTTATATACATCCTCCATAAAATATATTTTAACTTCTCAAATCACTACTAGATTTCAAGGTCATTATTTTAATAAGACACTACCTAAGACATTCTATTAATAATCATTTTCCACATCAGCTTTTATTCCTTATACATTGTTTCTATATTTATTCAGCAGAACTCCAGCTCATTCCCCTGAAAGCTAAACAAATTTGAAATGAAACTGAAAAAACAATTTTAAATGTTATATGTGATTCTTTATAAATGTCTATCGTATCTTATATAACTTTGTTTTAACATATTAGATTTAGGTTTTCCCAAGCACAAATGTGCCTTATTTATAACATTTTCTGATAATTAGAAATAAATGGTCTTAGTAATACCTACAAATGTGTTACATCTCAAATGACATTTTTAATCGAACAAAACCTCATAGGAACTCCTATAAGCATGTGGGTATTATTCAAAAAGAGGAAGTTTGTTAAGGGACTTGAAATTTTAATCAAATAGCTTTGGGGATGGAAATAAGAGAAGAAGGAGAAAAACATATTGAGTTCAAAGAATTTTAGTAATTATGGCAGCAATAGATAATACTTTAAGCTAAAGATAAAAAAATTGAACAGTCTTTTTTTTTTTTGCTTTAGTTTCTACTGTTTAAAAGGTCAATGAATTTTGAAATCTTGGTAAAGTTATGTATTGGAATTATCTATGAACTAAATATTTTGAGGTTTAAAAGTAAGTAGATTAAAAAATTGACATTGCTCCTCATCAGAGGCAAAAATGATTGAAAGTAAATACATGTTAGCATTAAATATAATCAAAGACATATGCATAAAGTTTAAGAATATAGACTTTACTCATCGAGGTCTTTTTAAAAACAATGTAAATCAGAGCACCTTTTGAAAATTATAGGAGTAATAATTTATTCTCATCTATGGCTTACAAGCTGTCACTCACATATAAAATCTATACTTTTCCATTTCATTCTTAATTTTAACTGGAATTATGTCCTTATTAAAGTGCTCCTTTGCTGGAGATAAACAGAAGTTCTCCCTCATTTAACATAGGGTCAGTTAGCTCTTCAATCCACAAGAACATGCTAGCCTCATTAATATAAAATTACTAAATAATTATAGCACAGAAACAAAAATAAAAACTTATACAATATATTAACCTTATACTCAGCATGGACTTACATAGATAAGTAAGATATAAAATATCTAAGATATTTTATATATAAAATATCTAAGATATATAAAATATCTTAGATATTTTATATCTTACTTATCTATGTAGATATAAAATAAAATCTATAAACAACAAAAAAAAGTGGTTTTGTAATTTTATAGCACCTTGTATTTTGTTAAACTTTAACAAATATTTAGTTGAACAATATGCTATTAAGATTCTTTAAACAATATGTTTCTAACTATATAATTTTTGCTTAATTTAAAGCATCAATTTAAAAGAAAGAATGTGTCACTTAAAGAAATCTTATTTTATAAACATTTAGAAGCTTTCAAGTTGGTGAACCCAGGAAGAGGTGCTGGGAGAGTGCTGCCCAAAGAGGGTTCGAAAGCTCCATGCCCCTTCCCAAACACCCAGCCTTACGCATCTAAACACTGCACTTTCCTCCTCCCCTGATTGTATCAAAATTACATCAAATTATAGAACAGTTAACCTGGAGAACAAATCAGCTGAACAGAAGTCCTATAACTAAGGATATACAAAAGAAACCATGTCCAGACTGCTAGGATGAGTGGAGACATGACATGGATTGGCCTCACACCCATGTGTGGCAGTTGAGAATTGGGAGGGATACCTGACTGTGGAGTTTCCCCCTCTGAAAAGCAAGGGGTCTCAGCTCCACATGAGGCCCCTCCCAGCCCAGAGCACCAGTGCTGGGCAGTGGCCTTCATAACATCTGGCTGTGAAAATCAGCAGGGAGATTATTCACCAGGTGAGATAAAAGGCTACTGGAAACCCAGGCATCCTCATAAAGGGCCCACACATAGACTCACTCTCTCACAGGTACTCACCCAGGTTCCAGCAGAGGGACAGCATCTCAGGAAGTGCCAAAGAGGTACAAGGAGAAACTGAGTTGTGTGGCGTCAGGGCAAGGGCTGGAGGGATGGCCACCATTGATCCTATGTTGAGCTCTCTTCTTACACAGCCAAATCTGAATCTGCATTGGCCTGGTAAACTCCACTTGCTCCACCCTCATGACTCCTTGAGACCCTGCCTCAACCAACTCACTTACTGCCCAAGACTCTTTCAGTGGCTGATCCTTATAGACAGCTGGCAGGTGGTGGCAGCAGGTCTCAGAATGTCCTGGGCATTTGCTTAGCTGCCCCAGGCCTGGTACTGGTAGCAGCTGATCTTGGTTAGCAATGTGTGAAGCATTTTCCATATGCCTTCAGGTCAACCACAGGCAGCTACCAACTGTGGATCACTTTATAGCTCTTACCAGGTAGCCCTGGGACAGTCACAGGCAGAAATGGAGTTTGTCTCAAGAGGCTCCACAAACAACACATCCAGTGGCTGGCTTCAGATTATAATAGAACACCTCCCTTCACCCCCACCCCACCATTAGTTCCATAAACAGCACACTGAAAGAGTTGTCTTGGCAAGAACCAGAGCACACTAGAGTGAATCCTGCTTATTGGGGTCAGCCTCTGCACATGAGCTTGTAAGCTGTAATTGGGGCCAATACTCACAACCAATAAGGCTGAGGATCACATCAACCCTGCGAACAGCAACTGAGGCTCAACTACCATAGCAGGGCACACATAACACACACAAGAGAAATTCCTGGAGCACCCAGCTCAGGTGATCTGGGAGAGTGCACTACTGGGCCACACAGGAAATCTACTGGGTAAGGCTACCTATGCATTAAGTAGATATAGAAGATCTACCTAATACATAGAAACAATACACAGAGAGGCAGCCAAAATGAAGAGAAAACAAATAAGTTCCAAATAAAAAAACAGGAAAAAACTCCATAAAAAGAACTAAACAAAACAAACACAAGTCATCTACCAGATACAGAGTTCAAAAGACTGGTTATAAGGATGCTCAAGGCACTAGGGAGAACTTCAACAAAGAGATTGTAAACATAAAAAGAACATAAAAACTATTAAAAATAACCAATCAGAAATAGAGAATACAATAACTGAAATGAAGAATACAATAGAAGGAATTACAGCAGACTAAATAAAGCAGAGGATTGAATCAGAAATTTGGAAAACATGGCAGCAGAAAATACCTGACTGGAACAGCAAAAAGAAAAAAAGAATTAAGTAAATGAGAATAGTTTAAGGCATCAGTCAGTCCCCAACCCTTTGACACCAGGGACCAGTACTCCTATGAGAATCTAAGGCCTGGTGATCTGAGATAGAGCTGAGGTGGTGATGCTAGCGCTGGGGAGCAGCTGCAAATATACATGAAGCCTCACTTGCTAGCCAGCCCTTCACTACCTGCTGTGTGGCCCCATTCCTAACAGGATCCAGATCGGTACTAGTTTGCAGCCAGGAGATTGGGGACTCCTGGTTTAAAGGACTTCTGTGACAACATTAAGCATACATTCACAGCATAGGGGTACCAAAAGAAGAAGAAAGAGAACAAGGAATTGAGAACCTCTTTGAAGAAATAATGACTAAAAACTTCCCTAACCTGGTAAAAGAAATGACATTTAAGTCCAGGAAGTACATAAAGTTCCAAACAAGATGAACCCAGAGAAGTCCACACCAAGACAATTCATAATTAAAATGCCAAAGGTTAAAGACAAAGAGAGAATCTTAGAAGCAGCAAAAGAAAGACAGTTAGTTACCTACAATGGAAGATCTCAGTAGACTGTCAGCTGATTTCTCAAGAGAAACTTTGCAGGCCAGAAAAGACTGTCACAAAATATTCAACGTGTTGAAAAGCAAAGACATAAAATCAAGACTACTCTACATGGCAAGGATATCATTTAAAATTGAAGGAAAGATAAAGAGCTTCCCAGAGAGGAAACAGCTAAAAAAGTTCATCACTACCAATCTACCAAACTAGCTCATCATTACCAAACCAGTCTAATAAGAAATGTTGAATGGACTCCTTTAAGAAAAAGAAAAGAAGAGGGTGTGGGGTGGGAAACACACACACACACATACACACATACATATGTGTATGTATACATATAGTTATATATGTGAATACTAAATTGACAATAACTATGAACCTGTCAATAATCACTTTAAATGTAAATGAATTAAATCAAGAGACATAGGATAGCTTGAACGAATAAGAAAACAAGACACATAAATATACTGTCTACAAGAGATCCATTTCAGATTGAAAGACACACAGACTAAAAGTAAAGGGATGAAAAAAAAAGAAATTTTATGCAAATTGAAATTTAAAAAAAAGCTTGGGTAGCAATATTTATATCAGACAAAATAGACTTTAGAGAATGAAGGTCATAATAAGAGACAAAGGGGATCTTTTATAATAATAAAGGGATCAATCTAACTAGAGCTTAGCTTGTCAGTGAGACAGTTCGTGAGAGATTCTGTTGATTGGAAGAAGCCTAAACGATCTGTCTGGGTGAGTTGCAGATATATCAATCAGATATCTCAAAAAGTAGAAAGAAAGAAAACAATAAAGCAACAATTTACAACAGGATTTTATATTTTCCGAAATTATCATTTAAAAGTCATTTTCAGACCCTACAAGGACTCTGGACATAGATTGCTCAGTTACAATTCCACCTCTTTCACTTGTTAGCTCATGTTCTTAGGATAAATTATATTTTCTATATTTACTTCTGAACCTTCATGTATAAAATATCGTCTAATTAACTGAATTATTAAAGGTAAAGCACTTAGTGAAATGCCAGGAAATTATAGCTAGTATGTATATATGCTATTATTATTGTAGTTTTTAAAATGGTGTTTCAAATATATTTGATATGCAGTAAGCCTGGAGAATGCTGATGCCAGATTGGAGCAAGTGAAAAGGCTCAGAGGGATATTTCTTACAGAAGAGGTAATTACTAAAATAGCTAAGATATTTAGAGGAGATTGACTCAGGTGGGGAAACTATATGGTTAAGTATATAAAAAACTAATCAGTGAAAGAAATAAGAACATAGCTTATTCTATGATGGAGGTATCTTACACTAGAGCAGCATTCTACTGGATCCAATGGTGGAGAAATAAAACATAACCTCATATAGACTTGATACTGTCATCTATATAGATGTCCCCTTCCATGCTGAAGAACCAATAAAATAAGAATGTTAGTCTGGAATTTTTTTTCTACAATACTGCTGTACACACTCAAACAGTCCCAGTGTTCTGTGGACAGATTAGTCTCTTGAGACTTGTACATAATGAGAGCAGCTGATGGAAGGAAAAAAAAGGACTGGAGATATTTATTTCCTAGTGTTTAACAACTATATGTTCCCATGGGAATTCTTGGTAATCAAGGGCTTGTCTTCACTCCAAATTCTCATACTCTGGGACCCATAAGTTTTATATTATCTATCTAATAACAAAAATTTCTCAACATGTTGTTAATTTCTTGAAATTAACAAATTTTTCCACATAATAAATGTTCTACAATTTTTTTTTAAATGAATGTTGATACATTTTTTTAATTTAAATTTAACCTGATAATAAACTCATGATGGCAGGGTCTCTGTTAATGGTTTCTTTCTTTCCCCACAGATCACAGAACATTCAGTATAATTTGTTTAATCAGGACTTCCAGTTTTAGTAAAAGAAAAATAATCTTAACCTGTTCAAGCATTACTGAAGCTTGCATTACTGAAATCAAAGGAAAACTTCTTGCTTAAGGCATTACTGGGTCATGGAGTTCAAAAGATGCCTTTAGTTTATCACTTTGTTCTTCACTTTGATCCATTATTTCTATGTATGTATGTATGTATGTATGTATGTATGTATGTATCTATGTATCTATGTATTTATCTATGTATCTATCTATGTATCTGTCTATCATCTATCTATTATCTATATAGCTATATCTATATCTATCATCTATTTACATTTTTAAATTATTAAATTTAAAAAATAGCCTTCTCCACATGTTGACCTTAACATCCACCAGTTGCCCAAGGATCAACTGCTTCTCAGTCATAATTATTTCAAAAAGAGAGATTCTCTTCTTCTTAAAATCAGTAATAATTCCATCAAAAGGATTTTTATGATCTAGTTTTATGTAACTTTTAATCCAATTACTACATATGGGGAGCTAGGGATTACTGGTTATCTTTGGTCTTTACCTACAAAAAGGAAAAAAGACAATGATAATGTTGACACCATCAGGTGGAGAAAAGGGCGGTTTCTGTAAAAAGAAAAACAAACAGATACTAAGCAGTCAAGAAATAATTGAGCTATATTACACTATCTAATTTTAATTGTCGATGTACTATTCTCCATTACTAATAGAATTTAATCACCTATATTTTCATTATTTTTATATTTCTTCCATGTGAGCATGGGTGCTTCAGATATCTTGTGCCACATTACTAACTGGCCAATTGTGGAAGGGCCCAATTAAAGGTTTATGTCTGATCCACATGGAAGAAAATAAAGTGCCTAAAGCTGGTGGATCCATTTCCTACATCATTTCCTCATTTATACATCTGAGTGCTCTTGCTCTCTTCTTCTCTGTATTTTTTCTCAGTTTTTTCTTTTTCTTTTTCTTTCTTTCTTTTTTAATAGAATGTTTTGCCTTAGTGTAAGTTACCTCCTACAGGGTTTCTCGAAAATGTAACCTAACTAGGACATTTAGACTATGCTCACTACTTGATTCAGCATCATTTCTGCAATATTTTATTGGTCACGTTCAAGTGCATGAAGAAGTATAATGCTTCAGCTCTTGATAGAAGAGAGACAAGCTCATACTGCAGAATAATGTGAGGAGAGATATTGTTGTAATGTTTTATGAATAAAGATTGCTGTAATGGGTAAATTAGACATCTCATTCTTGATCCAAAACCATATAAATCTAGTTCTATGAAAAATAAAAATATATAAATTTCAATTGGTTAGAAAAATCAGAAGTTGATATCTCATACATTATGACTAGCAAGAATTATAATTGCTAATTATTATTTTAATTATTAAAATTATTATTAATGTGTATGTTCCCATACACATTTATTTTATTAAATAAATTATATAGTCAATAATATTGTGATAAGTTTTCACGGTGACAGATGATCACATTGCAAGGTATAAAAATGTCAAATCACTATATTGTACACCTGAAACTAATATAAACGATATAAAATTGTGTAGCAACTACACTTAAATAAAAATAATTAAAAAAATAAAATACAAAAATTTTTACTTTGAAGAAAAAGACAAATAATCAGTGCTCTGGGTCAAAAATTGATTACTAATTAACACAATGATACCATACAAGTTTCTTGATTGCCTTTAAAAGCAGCTATTTTCAAAGATTTCACATTGTGCAATTGGAGGGAGTTCCATTTTCTCTAATTATAATTCTTTAAAAAAATTCACATTGCATAACACAAGCCCATGATTTATTTTTAAAAAGCATAATGTAAGTATAGTTATTCTCTGAATAATAAATACTACAAATATATAAATTTCACACTAGTTCCATTATTAATGTTAATATCAAATGACAGTATTTAATAAGTTTTCTTGGTAGAGAGATTAAAATGATTATATATGATATGCTATCAAATTCCAGTGTATTTTCTACAATAAGATTATTAGTTCTTCTGCCTCTCTTTTTCCCAGAACCTTTAAAATCTGAAGTCAGGATGTTACCTAAACAAACAGGTTAAAATCCATGTTTAAAGCCTATAAATATTAAGGATTACAGAGTTACAGTTTATTTCAAAGAAGCCATTTTTTATCATACATATAAATACTAAAACAATACATATTTTTCTCAATTATACTTAAAGTTTTGAAAAATGATCACATTATACAAATAGAGCAATCTAAACACATCTCTCATAAAACTTCAGAAATGTGCAGAACTACTATGAGTCCTAAGAAACTTGAAAGAAGCTTGAGTGGTAATAGAAGCAATTCTTTCAAGCTTCCATTCATGTATTAAGTATATTAACACAAAAGGTTATACAAATAAGTTTTTAAAACCTGTGGTAACTCAGAAAATGAGAAAAAATATTGGTCTTAAAAATGTTTAAAAAATGTAACATACAAAAATGTATTAATGGCAGTCATTTTCATTTAAAATTATCATCTCATATAAATTAAGAGTTTTTATTGCTGATACTTTCCATTACAAAAGTACTAAAAGTTACTGTAAATTATTTCAAGATTCTGGGCAACTGCATATTTAATTATTCTCTTGCTTTAAATCACCTTCCATATATATGATAAGAAAATGGTGGGAGCTGAAGTAATATATTCTATAGGTTTGATATAGAGTCTTTCCAAACAAATAGAAATATTAATTTTGAATATTAACCTCACTTAATTTCTCTCTTTAGTATATTTGAATTTACAAGTTACTTTAACAATGCTATAAGTTAAACAGTATAATTATAGAACATTTTATTTTATGTGAGACTTAATTTATGACTACTTCAAAATATTATGAAATGTTCAACTGCATCAGCAAATTATTAAATAAAATAAAATAAAAATGTAAATATATTTCTTAATTATCAAATTGGAAAAAACATTAAGATGATGGTATTTAGTGTATCAAATGGTTAAGTTAAATTCAAAGTATGTACAATGTGTCTGGAGAACAATATACACATATACATTTGCTAAAAAAATAAAATCATTATGCTTTTGAAAACAGATAAATCAAATGTATCACATTTTTTAATCACTTGACTCAGAAATATTACTGTTTTGATCTAAAATACATAAAAAAATTTGATGTTGCTTTAGGCAATGAAATTAAGTATTTATAAAAATAAAACAAATATATTGTTACATCCATAAACATAAATATACAAAAAATAAATGAAGTAAAAATATAAATAATATAAATTGTATAAACTTATTATCTTAAAAATCTAGATAAATTCATCCATCAAACCATCTGTGCATCTCTTTTTGTGAGCATGTGTGTATATGTGTGGGTGTGGGTGTTAATTACTTGTTCATTTGAAGATGTCATTTTTATCAGGAGATTGACATAATTCATTGGTGACATGTAAAGGAATTAAAAATACTGGAATGAAGTCTAGAGATAAATATATATACTCATTCTGGAAGTAATGCTGTGTTTAACTTAATTACAGATGTAGAAATTAGAGGCATGAGAGTGCTCAGGCAATACAATATAATTTTAGAATATTCTAAAATTAAGATGAAAAACTAAAATTTACTTTTAAATACATTAAATAAATAATAAAATGCAAATAAAAATAAATAAATTTTTAAATAAGGACAATTAGAAATCTGGAATAATCAGCTTCACAAATTTGTTAGAAGTTCAACGGTCTAGAATTATTTTAATTTTTTCCTGTATATGCACTCAAGAAAATTATTTATCACCAACGTGTATTTCAGCAACTATGACTTTATCTTTTGGAAAGAAGCTAGTTTTTCTGCTAAAGCATACCTAAATTCTTGAACAAATGGAATGTTTTACATGTGACTTCATATACCCACTACACATACACACAAATGTTACTGACCCCTTAAAGAACAGTTCTGCTATTGTGTTTGACCAGAGAATAAGGAGAATCTTTACAAAATCAGGCAGTAAAGGTCCATGTATCCTCTTATGAGACTTCAGCCTCAGGCATTTTATTTTCATGCTCATTAATTCTGATTTGTCACAAATGGAAGAGATATTTTTGAAAGGTTATGATATTCAGAACTTGTCACTGTGATTCATATCCACCTAGTTTATTCCATTGAGCATTTTAGAGTAAGAATAGGGAAGGGTAGGAAACCCTCAACCCAGTATATGAAATACAGGACATATTTTGTGGACATTTACCCAGAGACTTAAACAATTTTGCTTCTAAACATAGAAAGGAGTACCTAGAATAATTATGAAAATCAACTGTGACATATTATGCAGAAGTGCGTTATAAACTAAGGCACTATAGCTATGGATTATCAAATATTTTAAATACAATTAGACACTAATGTAAAAAATACAAATATATTTTCGACATGTGAGGAAAGTTGTCACCCTCATATACATCTGTACATCACTAACTTTTTTTTCTCTTAGATTTTTTTTTTTTAACTAGCTTCTAGTTACTTGTTTTCAGTCCTTGGTTTGTGCAAGAAGTCATTCACATCTTTCATAAACTAATCTCCCTCATCAGTGAAGAAAAATTGTTTACTATATCTGGAGAGAAATGTTGTTAAAAAACAAATATGTTACAGAAATGTCTTCAGTATTCATACTCAAAATCCATGGTGAGGATAGTAAAATGGTCTCATTTGTACAAAAATGATTACGCACTTTATACAGAGTGGCACTTCTTCCTACCTTCCTGTGTTCATAACTTTTGAAAATATATCATTAATCAGAACGGGGAACAGTTATAACTAGAGCAGGAGCTGAAAGCATCTTTATATCATATTAGATAAAAGCACCACAAAAGTAAGAAATGTTAAGTATGACTTATCATTAGTTCCTCAAAATTATCTTTGCATGTACTGTATCATTTTTCAGGTGCAGAATTTGTATTCCAAAACCTAATCTGTGCCAGACTTATAGTACCATACTTGTGCTGAGTTTATGTAACCCTCTAGTTATAAATTATGTACTTACAGATGCAGTAAGTCCTCAGCTACCCCTTTCCAGTCTTATGCAAACACTAATCTATTTTCTGCCTTTATAGATCTACTTATTTTTAATATTTATAAATTTAAAAATCATACAGTATGTGGTATTCTTTGGCTTCTTTACTTAACCTAATGTTTTCCAGTTTCATTCATTTTGTAGTATGTATCAATACTTAATTATTTTTGATTGTCAAATAACAGTTATACAGATATACCACATTTTGTTTATCCATTCATCATTCATGGACATTTGTGTTATGTTCACCTTTTGATTGTCATGATTTCTTCTCTGAATATTTATGTAGATGTTTTTGAATGTTTTCAGATGTTTTCATACCTATTTTGGGTATATAACTAAGAATAGATTTACTGAGCTATACTGTAACTTTATGTGTAATATTTTGAGGAGCTGGCCTAATTGTCAAAAAGTAGTTCAGAAAACCAGTCCAATTTAAACAAAAAATGCAGAAAAGCAGTAGTGAGAATCTGTGTGCTGCATAACCCTCCCTAACACCATTGTTGGGAGTAGGTTCCCACTCATGTTCTCCAAGTGATAAGGTCTTCTGGAAAAACCTATGTATGGAAAAGTTGGTCTACATCTTATAAAATGTGGTGTGCTCAGAATTAGGTACCATTCTTTTTTGTGTGTGACAAATATTGATTGGCAAATCAAGGAGAGAGAACCCAGCAGAAGTCAAGCATTAAGAGGTAATTATAAGTAGTCAACCAGGAATGTGCCATCTGTGCCAGAGGTCTGCATGTAAAGATCTTCAGAAGAGCAATGCTTGAGAAACCACAAATACACAAAGAATTAGAATTTCACCATCTGCTACACAGAGGCCCTAAAGAAGAAGACCTCTTCTGCCTAATACTTTTCCTCATATCAACTCTTCTCTACTTCATATTTCATTCTAATCTGGGATTTATAAACACAGACAGGCAAAGAAAGATAAACAAAGAAAAAGGGACGGAGGCAAAGAAGAAGAGCTATTAATTAAATTCCTTCTAAATTTCTTAAACTTTGTATCATTTCCTACATCCAAGATGTGTGCACATGTCAGGAGCATATGTTCTCCTTCTCTGCCTTACTAATACCAAAGCTGCAGGTTTCACTTTACCTAACCTTCTACCAACAATCTTCTCTAAAAACATTCCACATTCTTACCTTTGAGACCAGACCACATATCACCGTTAGTTGGTTTTAACACATACTCTTCTCCCATTAATGGTGTAACATATTGTAGCATACCCTCAATTTTTCCTTGTCTCTCTACATAATGAGATAAAACTAGATGAAGCACAGGACATGGGAGAACATGAATATCCATTTTATAATTATTTATCCAAACTTACTACAGTGTCTAACACTTAACTGATGCTTAATAAACTTTCTATTCATTAATATTTAACAGTGCATTGACCTTAAAATCAGAAGACATATGTTCACATTCAATTTTTTTCCTTCAATTGCTTGATCATCTTATTTTTGGAAGGTACTTAACTGTGTTAGTCTCTTCATCAGCAAAAGTACTGTGTTGGACAAGATGAACATTAATGTTTTTCCTGTCGACTCTGATTAGAAGGCTCAGTTGTAGTGTGTCTATTTGTTAGGAAGTGCCCATTTTCATTTAAATGAGTTGGCAATGCCAGTGTCAATTACTGAAGTCTCGATCAGACATTATTAATGTGCATCATTTTTAATTTACTTATTATATTTTGAATTATTGAAGAGTATTTCCTCCCACTATTTATATTCACTCCAGTCAAGTAGTTAAGTGCTTCCAAACAATTTTAAATAATTAGTAGTTAATGTTTTTTTCTGAAAGTTTTCAATATTTTTTCTTGATTTTATTACATGGAGTGAAAATATCAAATTTTAAAATGTTTATATTTGTCTATGGCCATGCTATCCTGAACAAGCCTGATCCTGTCTGATCTCAGAAGTTAATCACGGTTGGGTCTGGTTAGTACTTGATGGGAGACCACCTAGGAAAACCAGATATTGTAGGCATAAAAAATAGAAAAAATAAGGGATTGCAAACTGACAAGGTCCTTGTAATCTGTGAGGGCAACCAAGGATTGCCTTGCCCCCCAAAAAAAAGTCTATAATTTTTATTTTGCCCTCTCTCAAATATTTCTAATTTTTTTTCTCTTTGGCATTATTAAACATATCATAATGAAATTAGAGATTTAAGAAGTATTCATTTGTCAGGTGTGCTTTCCCATTTTTTTTGTATAATAGATAACATGGTTTTATAAACTCATGAATTTTTTTTATTTAGATTTTTTTTTTTGCTCTGATGAGTAATTGAATCTGATGAATGCTGATTTCAGTATTACACAATATAAGAAAATATGCAGACCTTTTATTATCACGATTTAATTTATGTGAAAAAAACTGCATTTTTATACAATGTGACTTCTACTTTTCTGACATATATCTTTAAAAATATCTACAGTGTGTTTAAAATTTTGAGTATTATAAAATATTTGACTTCTAAAAACATTTATAAATATATTATAGCTGTTTATGATGTTTCTAATAGTTCAAAGTTTACAATAAATTAAATTTCATTTACTTGACTTATTGAATAGATTAAATAATTGTGTAAAACTCCTTATAGAAGTAAAATAATAAAAAGGCGTTCTAAAAGCCAGATGACATTCAACTAATTATTTTCAAATATTTCAAAACTTAAAGTATACAACTTAGTGTCTTATTTCATAGAAATGAAATTTGGAAGCTTAATCTATACTTTGCAAGAGAACAATTTGGGGAAGTGTTTAGGTGGGGGGGGGGGAATAAATGATCCAGATTTACTTGTGGTGAGTGGAGAGCTATCCAGATCTTTGAGTAACCCTGGACACATTCGGTTCCTCACCTTGAGAGTCCGGAGATCAAACATCCACCTTACTCTTCCAGAGAAGTATATTGCTATTTGGTAAGAAAAGAAAAAAAAAAATGTTCTCTCCAATGGCACCTGGCCTCAAGGTGATAAATTTAACCCCATTTCTAAGTTAGGGCTATTTCTCATAAAGTGAATTCTTGAGATTCTTAGCTCCATTTAAGACCTCAAATATTACAACCTACTTGCTAATGCTTGAAATACTAAAAACAGTCTTGAAAATAAAAGCAAAAAAGTCAATGAACACATTAAAGACTTGGAATTGTCTTGGAAAGCAGAATTTGTTAGCCTCGTAAAGAAGAATAAATTATCACTGAAAGCAACAAAAGTAAGTAGAAAGCAGATGCAAGATAGTAGACATTTTTCTAGGGCTGGCTTTGTATTCCTTTGCTTGAGCCAGAAACTGTGCACTGATATTTTTATCACACAGCTGTTTAAAAAAAAAAAAGCATGTCTGCTTCCCTTAGCTGTATGTACATGTATACACACACTCAACACTGCTTTTTTCTCCTTTAAATAAATCTGATTGTATGTAGAAGAGGCTTTTCTATATGAACTTGATTTATTAAGGTATAACTATCCTAATGTCGCACTCCCCATTTTTCTACTTTTTGGTACATAATTTTATAACTATGTTTTCTGCTTGATACTGTAAGTTTGAAGAGATTAGATATATCAATGGCTACCTTCATGTTCTTCAAAGCTGAAAAACAATTAGTGGATCTGGTTCAGTAGTTAATTGGGATGACATCATATTTTCCTAGACCCCTTTTTCTCCTTTTAGGTGAAACTAAAGTTCTAAAGGGAAAAGTCACCTCTCCTTTAGTTAAAGGTAGATAAAATGAGATCTTTTAAATCTATTTATCCTATGAGTTAAACTTTACATATATTCCTTTAGATACCAGCAACATGATATTGAAGTAATAACCTGAAACACTGATCAAAGAAGTAACATTCCTTTATCTTTGCTGGTGTTATTTACCTCTAATATAATATTGTTTAATATATTTCACAGTTAAAAACACACTATATGCTGTCAGAAGCAGAAAAATAGGCAGAAAACTAAATTTCTGATACTCAAATGTCTTTGGTCTGACATTGAAAATATTCACTAACAATATGCCAGATCCTTGTAGCACTTGGAAAATTAATAATGTGATTTTCTTTGCATTTATATGGTGGTAACATATTTGAATTTTGTCACTGCAACAGTCTCTTCTCAGAATATTTGTTGCTAAGACTGTTGTGACATACTCTGTTTTGGCTCTGAAATATGTTCTATAATCCAATTTCCAAGTAGATGAATAAAAGCCAACATTTCTTGTCATTCTTAATTCATCAATTGATTGATTGATTTAGTATTTATTTGGCATTGTTTTCCATAGTGCAGAGCCCCAGTCATGTCCCCAGTAGGAAGTAATCAAGTATAGAAAGGCAATTTAACTCTTTCGGGTATTACATTTTAGTCTAACTTTCTCTTTCAAAAGTGAGATGTGCCTTGTGGAGCAATTATAATTAATTATAGCCAGAATTAAATTGCTAGAGTCAAATATTGTAAAAATCCAAAGGTAGTAAGAGGATATTGAAATGACAGATACAAAGGAATAGTTTCAGGTTATACAGAGTAGATATTCTACATATTATATCACATGTAAAGTTATAATATATCAACTAAAAAAATCATATTCAAATGAATATTTTTTGATATTTACCCACTTTTAAACAGAACATTTTAAAAAATTAATACTTTATTATTTAGGATACCTCTTGATGAATCAGAGCTTAAAATAATATTTAAAAATAGCAGGTACACAGTGAGTGCTATGTGACAAGTGGTATTCTAGGGTTTAAATATGTTATTTAGTTTATAGTTGACAAACATTTTTACTTAAGTACTATTAATAACAAAAATTTCCTTTTCTTGAGTGTCAGTGAAAAAATATAGTCTCTGCCTGTCAAATTGAGCCATTTACAGTTTATGTTTTCCTAAGAGAACATATGTGTAAAATAAGATAAGAAATAAATGAAAAATAAAGCTATACATGTACTTAATGAGACACCATTATTACTAAATGGTTACAAATGTCTTTAAGTTTTGTAATGGGAGAGTATAATTCTCATCTCTTTGTATTTATTAAATGTAATGAAAGCAGAAAATGATACAGGTGTAGACAAATATACTAATTTATTTTAAAATGATCTTTTTTGTATGTTTAATCCTTCAAAGATATCGATGCACTATCATCAGAAAGATGATATATCTTACATTTTAAGTGTTATCGTATAAAAGAATTCCCTTTACTCTTCTAGCTTATCCAATGTTACTTTTCTACATATTTTTTTTATCTGAAAGAAAAATATAAGATTTTAGAAGGGAAATGAAATAGTGTGTGTATAGAAAAATACTTTTTGTAGTTTCAAAACTTCTTGGAATGTCTTGGTGTAATCTGAAACTTGTCCCCCAGAAACGGAAAGTGGGGAGAGACAGGAGAAAGGAGAACCACTCCAGATTGGTAGGTGCGGGTTTAATAAACCAGAGAACTTACTTATGAGGCTTGTCTTGGGTGGCCACATGATGTGTAGACCTCTGCACTCACCAGTCAGATCTTAAATACATGGGCCTTAACTGGGTTTGGTCATGTACCTAGTCCAGATGGTCTCATCACCACATTTCTATCTCAAGATTGTATCCTTGAGGCACCGCTGGGCGTGGAGACATGGGAGAGGGTATCCAGATTCAGCTTGAGGGCGATACTAGGAGTCATATTTTCATGTTGACCTATACCAACAACTTAAAAAAAATGCATTATGCCTGAAAATTAGCTGGTGATGCTTCTAAATCAAAGGTTAAAATCATGTAATGTTGTCAGTAAAGACAGGCAATACCTAATGTGCTGGCAAAGTAGACAAGAATAAACTGATAAGAGTTTGAGTAGAAAATCTGTATAAAACGAAGTCTGTTTTGTTACCCAACAAAGGTCCCCTGGTATTCCAGTATATTAAATGTCTAATGAATAAAATAACTTTTCTTTACACAAATATCAAAGCAAAGTGAACGTTTTTATGGCTAAAAGTTTCAAAAGCTTTCTTTTAAATCACCTGTAGGGATAACATTGTGTTTCATTTACATTTGATTATTTTAAAGGATTATGGCCATAGCTATTCTTCATAGAAATGCATCTTTATAAGGCTTTGCTGTCTTGGACAAAATCAAAGAATAGCTGTAATAAGATGAATACAAGTAGACCAAGAATAGTAAATTAAGAGACTTAAATGCAGTCATATTCTAAATTTCAGCACAATGGAATAGCATATTGTGTAATTAATGTATCAAGCAAGTAAATTTAAAAAGTTATATTTGTATTTTTTTTTTCTGTAAACAAAACAGCTTGAACCCCCTTCCTCTATTTATTCAATCATTTAATAGGTCAAATTAAACTGAATTAGAAATTGGTACAAATGAATTATCTCTCTTAAGCCTCGTTATACATAAGCAAATATACATTTACTTAATAAAACTTTAAAGAGTGTTCTGGCCTGATTTTAAAATCCATAAATGCAACAAATTAAATACTCACTAATCTCTATACTTCTGCATTTTCTTTCATATGAATATGTAAGTATTGCCAGAAAATGTGCAGATGATTAAATTAACTTATACTTCCCATTTTGTAGCACCCTATAATGATCTGGTTCTGAATTTATTGTCATCATTATGATATAAAAAGAAAACAAACTACATTAAGATTACATAGATCTATATTAGCTAAAACTCTTATTTACAGCTCTGTTAATAACAGAGCAGTCACTGTGCTTATATTATGTTTACCTTCAGTTCTTTCTGCTGTTGCTTGAAAAGGAAAAAAAAACTATGATATACACTTAATACTAAAAAACACATTTTAAAAGGCAAAATAGGCTATAATAAGTTTACCTGTGATCCTATTCATTTATTGCCAGAATTATAGGGCACTTTTCATAAAAGAGCATGTTCCATACATCTCTTAAATATTATATTATATAAAGTAAGTTCAGAACCTCATAAAACCAGTATTTTTATTTTTTTCTAATAGACAATCTATTTTGAGGGTCAAGCATTTGAAAATATTCAAATTACTCCAGAAATAATGATAAAATGTTTTAAATGTCATGTAATGATACCTCATAAAGATCACTCCTTTGAGTATTACTTATTAGATGCCTTTAAAGTATCCACTATATGTCACACATCATGTAAACAGGAGGCATAACTCTTTGACTTTGAGATCACCAAGAGTAAAGCAGAAAAACTGCTCATTTGTTTTCTTTTCTTACTGAGGTATATATAATTTGCCTACAACAAATTTTAGTAAACAGTTGATTAAGTAACCACCAACCATAAACCAAGTTATAGAACATTCTGATTACTCCAGAAATTTCCTCTTATCCCTTTCCAGTCATTTTTTTCTTTGACCTTATAGGTAATTTATTTTGCATAAAATACAAAGTTAAAACCATAGTTTTAGTAAGTATATTAAGGGAGTTGACAACATACTAATATTATTTCCAGGAATAATGACTAATTTATGTTCACTATAATGTGTGTAAAAGATATACTATTGTCTTATAAATTGTCTAAGCTTTTTAAAATACCACAATTATGATAAGCATCTCTCACATGTATATTTATTGATACAATAATAGAAGGCATTGTAATCCTAACAAATTTCAATCAACTATATTGTATTTGCATAAATTAAACAAATATTAAGTAAAAATTGTAATGCAAAATTTTAAGGAAAGCCTAGAACTGTACTGGAGTCTGATACATTTGTAATCATGTCTTTTTAAATCATCACTTTAGCCGTTCATTTTGAACGTAATTTTCTATTCTCTAATAAAAAGGGCCTATGTTTATTTAATTATATACTAAGACATAAAATATTTAATGCAAATAGGAAATAACTTCTAATTCATGTAAAGTATAAGATTGCTAGAATTCCAAGTTTCTTGTATTTGTAAGACACATATATGCATAATCTTTTGAGGTACCTGAAGAGTGTTAAAAATACATCCTTTCCACTGTAGCTATTTTATATTGTGATAATATTAAAAACAGAACATTGATAGACCCTTCAGATTGTTTTATAATTATATCTAGAGTATGAATATATATTTGACTATAATGTGTTATTCATTGCTTATTAATCTTTTCTAATTAGACACGGATAAGAGACAAGGGGGCAAGGAATACAATAATAAAAACACAATAGATGAGACATAAATACATTAATATGTTAAGTAGTGATATGAGTTGTGATAAAAATTGAGCAAAGTCAGAAACACAGGGAGGGCTTGATGCTTTTGCTTTGTACAGGGTGGTATAAGCAGGCCTCTCCAAATAAGTGGTACTTAAGCAAAGAACTTAAAGAAAGGGACTGAGCAAACACATATGTAAGAAATAATTATCCAGGTAGATGGTGTAACAAGTTCAAAGTCCTGTGGTAGAAACACGTTTGATATACTTGAGGACTGCAAGAAGTTGAATGAGTGAGGAGAAGACTGAACAAGTGGACTGTATCTCATTTACTAGTATAAATGGAGTGAGAAATGTGGTATAGCTTACCACCAGCATTTGAAAAGCCAGCAGGAAGTTTTTCAAGCAAAGAGAGATATAACAGTTAGTACAACAAGGTGATATGAACATAATAGAAAAAATAAAACTTAGAGATTGTGCTTCTTACAGAGTGTGAATTCCAGAGACCACAGTTAACAGGTTTTGTGGAGTTAATAAGGAGTAAAATGAGGTAAAATATGGAATGTGGAGACTCAAATATAGGTTAATACTGTCAGGCTTGGATCATCTTATAGTGATTGATAAAAAACAAAGAGGCAAATCAAGAGAGATTCAATGCAAATAATATTGGAGCCACTTGGTTAAGGTGAGGCTATGAGTCTGGGATGAAGAGGAAGAGAAACTCACCTTGTCAAGAATGTGTGATGATCTTGACTTTTCATGTTAGTATGGAGGCCCAGAGAAGTGGTATCTGATCAAGTAGCTAATTATGGGGACCTATTTATTAATATACTCGTGTGTAGCCCTTTAATATTTTTATAATTATCTCCTATTGGCAAAATGAAGAAAAAATAGTGTCAGACTATTTAGGGGTATTTTCCAGAAGATATTGATATTATTTGCGGTCATATTTTAAATGTTTTACTTTGATATGTTGTTAAATTGAAAATGTTTTTCACTACTTTATGACTTTTTATATGCTAGTTTTTTTAGTAGTAATTAAACATCATGACTTATTCACTGTGAGGAAATAATCTAGCATCTACTTCTTATATGACTTTTTGAAAAGAAGGAAAAGTCAGGAATAGACAGATTTCTCATAGGTAAAAATTAATAGAAAGAAATCACTACAGCTGTGGGAGCCTTGGGCAGGCAGGGCCAGCTATCTGTCTCTTTGATGTTCCGAACCCCGAATAGACACTTTTAATTTTCTCAGAATAAGCCTAGGGAAAACCTAAGAGCAGTAAAGTAATGTCATAGACCAGTATAGCTCACCAAGATCCTATCTGTCACCAGCCATATCCATCCTCAAAAATAGATGCCAGGACAATGAAAATATATACTCTGGGAACAGGGATAGGAATGCGAGAATGTAGATCATGCAAAATGCTATGGGGGGAAGAAAAGAGAAGATTGTGACAGGATGGGTAGTTGCAGCCATGTCCATTTATGCTCACACATACAATAAATATTTTTCTAATATCGATGCATTATTTTTTAATTGTGTAGGTTCACAAAAAAGATTTGGATAAAGTAGTCTGGAAGCCATTCTGGCTATTTTCTACTGATTCTCTATTGCTTAAATAATTTTTGGAGGAAAAGGAGTAAATTTGAGAAGAGGTGAAAGTTTAGAGCACTGCTAATTGGATTTTTTTCTATCTGTAGATATATTATTGGAAAAGATGATATTTACACTTATATATTTACTATGTGGTTGCCCTTCTTCTTTCACTTTAATTCAACCCCAAGCTAATATGTGTTATGGTCTATCAGCTAGGAAAATTAGTTAAGTAACCTCAGAACAATGCCTATTCCACCCTTGCTGAAACATTTTGGAGTACTAAACACATTGATAAAAAGAAAGCATTGGAGTTGACTGTATGTCTTTTATTATAAAGTTAATATTTTTATATCATCTAATTTTATGATTGTTATTATTATTATATGTCTCACCCGAGAAATCCAGGGGATCAAACATTCAGCATGTGACATAAGATTTACTCTCTTAGTATATTTTAGAATATACAATATACCATTATTAACATTATTAACATAATAGTACATGCTCTAGAGTAGATCTCTAAAACTCACTTATCTTGTATAACCAAAACTTGGCACCTTGTAGTAACTCCTCCTTGTTTCTTCCTCTTTCCTGTCCCTGGCAATCATTATTATATTCTCTACTTTATTAATTTAACTATTTTAGATTTATCATATAAGCAGTATATAATATTTGTCCTTCTATATCTGGCTTATGCCCTTAGCATAATGTTCTCTAGTTTCATCCATCTTGTCACAAATGGCAAGATTTCTTTCTTTCTTTCCATTTTATGTATATACCACATTTTCTGGATTCATTCAACTGTTTATGGATATTTAGGTTGCTTCCATGTCTTGGCTACTGTGAATAATGCTGCAATGACTGTGAGACTGCAGATCCTATTTTATTTAATGATGTCTCTTTTCATTTCTCATTTTCAGAAATGGAAATATCCCTTTCAATTCTCTTGCTCATCTGTCAACTATTTCTATGTTATGTTTCCCTAATCATAAATCTTTACCTTACATCAAATTATTTTTTTCTTTTTTCTGTTTTTTTTTGTTTTGTTTTGTTTTGATGCCCTATTTAAGAAAGCTTTTCAGTACCTTGATCTCAGTTATATTTTCCTAAATTTTCTCCAGTGGACTTAACATTTTAGGCATTTCTTAATTAGCTTTTAATCATTTGAATTATATACAACCCACTTTAGATTTAATGTGAAATAAACAATATTTCTTTAGATTAAAGAGAGAAAAAATCTAACGCTAGCTTCTGCATAATCCATCTTTTCTGCAATAATTTTTATCCTGAAAGCCATCTGTTATAAACTAAGCCTTCAGGTAAAGAAGAGCAGAATTTTAATTGTATTTCATTGATATTTCTCCCTTCTACCAGAATATTTTGTTTCATATATATAACTATTATTTTGAATTATTTCCTATTATCTACATGGAAAGCCTTGCTGTGTGTTCTTTTTCAAAATCATCCTGGCTCTCCCTGGACTTTTTATTATTCTTCTACACTTTCAGATCAGCTTGTCAAATTTCCAACATAACCTTAGTGCCATTTTTTTTAGATGTGTATTGATTAATTTGAGCACCTACATGTATTTTATGATAAATTACATATCTCCTCCCTATAAATATACTACATCCTCTCATTCATCAAATTCCTTCCATAAAGGCCACAGGCTTTTTGTTAACATAAAATACCATGTAATTTATAGTTTTTATTGTTAAAGTAATAACTAGTTATCTTATACTATTTTTCCTAAGTGGTAATTCCTGGTATATAGAAAACCCATTGAATTTTGCATGTTGACAATATAAAATTGCTTAAAGCAATTTATACTTTCTTAAAATATGTATAAAGATTATCTTTGATTTATCATGTTGATAACTAAGCTGTATCAATCAGAGTTCTCCAGAACCAATAGAGTAGATAAATTCATTAATAGAGAATATATAAATATTAACATATAGCTTAATCTTATATATATATATATACACTTATATAAGATTTATTAATATAAACATATTAATATATTAAATAGCTATGTCTTAATTTTATATATATAACACACATACATAAGATACATACACATATAGACAAATCCTGGTTCCCATAATTGTGGCATCTGGCAAGTATTAAATCTATACCATAGGTTGAAAATTCGGGAAGGATTTCTCTATTGAAGTCTTAAAGCATAATGTCTTCTTTGTCTGAGAAACCTGTTTTTGTTTTTAAGCTTTTCAACTGATTGAATGAGGTCTACATACATCATCCAGGGTAAACTACTTTATGTAAAGTGAATTGTTTTTAGATGTTAATCACCTCTATGAAATGCAACATCTAGACTAGTATTTGACCAGACAACTGGACACCACAGACTAACCAGATTAACACGTAAAACCATGACACTGTTTATACATTCTTTATTTGAACAACTTTCCCTCACAATCCTTAGGCCTCTTATTTAGTTCATGTACTGCATTTTCCAGTTACTCAAAAATATTTTAAACATAAGTGGTAAAGTAGACATTCTTGTCCTTTTAATCTTTAATAAAAATGTGTTTGAAGTTTTTTCACTGACTATATGTCTTATTCTTTTTTCTCAAAGTGTATTTATATTCAATAGAAAACTAAAGAAGCTCTTATTTGTTCCTCATTTTCTAGAATTTTAATTATTTGTAACTCTAATTTTTGAACATTAAAATTATTTTTTCATGCTATTGACATTTTCTCAAAGATCTTATTGAGCTGTCCATGTTGATTTTCCCCCATTAATTGCTTCCTGGAATTTTCCAATGCCAAATAACTTGCTTTCATGAGATAAAACCTATGTAAAGACAATAAATAATGTTTACTACACTTTGAAATAAAGTTGACTAATTATAACTGGATCATCAAACTCTTTTCATAAAGATATTTTGCTTATATTTTTCTTTTAATGCATTTTAATAATAATCTTTAATACAAATAAAAACTTGTAAAATTTAGTTGTGAAAATATATTGGATTTATAAACTGAGTTGAATAAAATTTCCCACATATTCTACTTCCTAGATAAATTTGTGAGAGGTAAAAATTATTTACTTCTTAAAAATCTGACACATCTTGCCTATAATGTGTTTGGTTCTGAGACTTTGGTTAGTGTGTAAGAAGTGCCATATGGATATTGACTTTCATTTCAAGTTTTCAGATGTTTATTCAGAGTAGTTTTCATTATAATTTTTGCTGATTCTAAACTTCATGAACTTTATCCATTTCAATTAGGGTTTTATATTTTGCTATTTAATGTTCATGGAATATATCATTACTTTTAAAAGCTCTGAAACAAATTAATTATTTCATGCTTTCTGTTTTTTTTCCTCCCTTTGCACTCCTCCCCTCTTTTTTAAAAAAATTAGCTTTGCCGTTTTTTTCTATTATAGCACTTTTCTCAAATCATACTCATTTTTATTTTATTAACTTAATCTATTTAAAACAATTTTAATTTTCTTTATCTTTGATTTAATATATTGACTTTCTTTTATCATTGGGCTTACTTCTTGATGATTATTTTTAGCTTCTTGCTATTAATGCTTAACTCTGTGCTAGTTTTCTTCCATTTTCTGAAAAAAAAATGTGTTCGAACCTACAAAATCTCTTTAAATAATGCTTTAGCTCAAATGGCATGCAGAGGGTTCTAAGTTTCTTACTATTTTCTTGTAAAACAATTAATTAGTATGTCATTTTGTTTACAGTTATATGTTCTAATTCACTTTTTTTTGTAACATCCCTTAATGTTTTGGATTATCATTGGGGACTTGGTGTGCATCATGTTCATTCTCAGGAATTTGTTATGACGTCTCTTGCAGCCTACTACACGGTTAGTTTGCAAGATAATTATCAGATCTCAAATTATCTCCATTGTGCTAAATCTAATGACCAGTTTTTAACTTCATCTTTCTGGACCTATAGGTAGAAGTGAAAGCTTGGCCTCTCTGAGGTACTTTCTTCGCTGGCTTCTAGCGTCCTCCACTCTCCTGGCTTTCCTGTGTTCTCACTCACAGTTTTATTTGGTCTTCTTTGCTGGTCCTCAAATCTCTACATTCATACTATAGTGAGTTTAGCTTTAGTTATTAGTCTCCTTTTCTTTTCCTCCTGTTCTTCTCTTTCGGTCTTTTTCTTGATTTTTCCTCTATATCTCTCTTTACTTTCTTCCTCTCCTTTGTCCTCTTCTTCTCTACTAGTTACATCATAATCCTTTATGGTTTTACTTGACTAAATTAATACTCATTATTCTGAGTCTTTCCCAAATTAGCATATTTACATCAAGTTGCCTACTCTTCTCCTCCATTTAGATATCTTACAAACATCTAAAAATTACCAGGTTCAAAATTGAGCTCTGATATTCTTTCCTGTTCCTCTTACAGTATCTTCTTACTCATTAAATGGAAATTATATTCTTACATTAGTTCAGAAAAAAAAAAACCTTGAAGTCATCCTTAACTACTTTCATTTTCTTAAATATCACTGTAGCTAATACTGTTAGTTCAATTTTCAAAATAAATATAAAGCTGACCATTTTTTATCATCTCCATAATTACCAACTTATGTAAAAACAGGAGGGGGAACAGATAATGCTCACAGCTTGGATAGCTTGTATCTATCTACTCATTATCAAAGGTTCTTCAGACTTACCGCTTCTTTAATTTTTTTTTTTTTTTTTTTTTTTTTTTTTTTTTTTTTTTTTTTTTTTTTTTTTTTTTTTTTTTTTTTTTTTTTTTTTTTTTTTTGCTGTTTCTGATGAGGCACTGAGGCTTTTATGCCCTGGTCATTGAGGCAGCAATTAATTACAAAGGAAAATATAAGGACATCTACTTTCTATAAATCATTCTTGGCATTCTCCTTTCCTAGGCTGACATTTCTTAACAACATAGGGTTTTGTTGTTCTAGAACCCCATGTCTTTCCCTGCAGTTCTTTGATTGGTTTGGAACTATCCACATCCCTCTCATTTCTCTGTCACTTCCGAACTTTAGTTCAGGAAAGGGTGTAAACAGCCCATACTAGCTGGCCATGGTATCTGGAACTTTATGAAATTTTAAAGGCTACAAATGACACTATAATGCTGAAACTCTTCTAAGAAATTCATTACATTTTAATGAACTTATTAACAATGGTTACATATAAAGTAAAAGGCATAAAATAATGGCATTTCATGTATTTTCTTACAAAGCTAATATTATTTATTGTGTTTTGAAGAAGAGAATAAACTCTATAGTCCAAAACCAAGCTATATTAGTTTTCTGTTTGGTTTTCACATAGTGTAAAAATATTTAAAAGATTCTGATTTTCAAGGAAAGAGAGACAAAATACTGTTTTCCTCCATGCTCTTCCACCATTATGTTCAAACTTCATCTCTACCCCTCTATGGAAGCCCTTGTTCTGCTAGAACCTATGGAGAACATCACCTACAGCCATGGCGAAAGAGTGCTTTTTAAACTTTCAGAGACCTCAACTTTTAAAATACTTGTGAGAATGGGTATTTTATGGTGTTTGAAGCCAGAATTTAGAATCAGAAACAACTAGGTTCAATTTATATAACTATGCTTTACATAGTTATGTGTCTTACCCCATCTATGCCTTAGTTTTTTCATCTGCAAGAGATAGTAATACTTCATCTTATTCATTTGCTATGAACATTCAAGACAGCACGCCTGTGAAGAATTTAGTGCAGCATCAGGTACATAATGAGAACTCAATTGTGTTAGCATTTATCATTATTATATCATTATAATTTTGAAATAAAAATATTTTACTTAATTGAATTCATAACAAAATGAAAGTATAGGACTATACATAATGCAATCTTCATGTTTGTATAAGGTGTTATATTATTATTTAGAAATAATTTTTTAAGAGAGTTGAATTTTGCCTTATATTTAATTCCCATGTAGTTAAGGGAGAGAAAACAAAAATGCCTCCTAAGAAATGAGATTTCTAGTCTTTTTAAAAATATTTCAGATTCACAATTAAAATCTTTAATTTTTAAAAAATTTTTCTAATTTTATTCTGTTATTCTCATTGTAAGCCATTTCTAGCCAATTCTATTTATTTTCTTTCTCCTACCATCATATATATAATTGTCAGTTTATGAACTAATCACATAAAAAGTAACTGCTTCCTATGTAGAAATATAATGCAAAACTCAATGAAATCTCCAAAAACTTTCAGAAAAGCTCTTTTCTATTCAAACAATACCTTTACTACAGTCATTCATGAAAAATTCTTAAATGGAATTTGTTACACACATACACACACATAAAGAAACACAGGATAAACAGAACTTAGACTGTTTTGTAACTGTTCTTCTCTTAGACCTCTTGGATAGTTGCAATGAAACAAATTCCACAGCCTGGGTAGCTTATACAACTGAAATTTATTTCTTACACTTCTAGAAGCTGAAAGTCCAAGATCAAATGCTGGCAAATTTAATATTTGGTGAGAACATGCTCCCTGGTTTGTTGACTTCTTACTACTTACTCATGAGGTAGGTAAATAAAGAGACAGAGAGAAAGACAGAGACAGCAAGACAGAAACAGAGAGGCAGAGAGGTGAGCAATCTCTCTGGTATTTCCTTTAAGGCTACTAATTGCAACACAAAGATACTACCCTTATCAGTTCATCTAAATTCATTCACTTCCCAAAGGCCTCACCTCGTAATACCATCACTTTGTGGGGGTAGGATTTTAACAAATGAATTTGGGGAGGGAGCATACACATTTAGTACATAACAATGCTCATTCCCTCTCATTTCTCCAACCTTCTCCACAAGGAAAAATCTTGTATACAATCCAGGGACCTTCAACTCTATGGAGGCCTCTTCTGAATACCTTTCAGTACCTGTCACTGATGTTAATTTTATCAAAATGAATAATTACATAATTTCCAACTGCAGTTACAATTGAATAAAGAGATGAGCTACTTTGCAAAAGTCTTCTTTATAAATGTGTGTCAATAGATATGGGGCATATATCTACAAAAAATTCAAATATACTTGTCTTTATTATTATTTATTAATATTGATATTTATATTGCATCACAATCTTGTTCTTTAGATCTTTGACTATAATGGCTTTATATAAATTCCTGATGGAATGACTGACATCTTTGTCATTTAAATTCCATCAATATATTATTAAATAATTATAAAACCACAAATTTTAGAGCATATCTAAAAATACTATTATTTTAGTAAAATCAGGTAAATTTAGAAGTATGTAAGTTTCCTATGGCTACTAAATATATGCTTATAATTAAAGACTACCTTTTCTAACCTACTATTGTGATCCAATTGTTTCAAGTACTCTTAATTGTAACCACTAAAGAAAGAAATGTCCCTCATTTATTGGGGTCATAAGTAGACTGATTTCTCTCACATCTAGCAAGTTTTTGGTGATGGATGTTATGTAGTGACTCATTTTAGATCATCATTGTTTATATTGGCTCTGATTGTCAATGTTTTTTTTTAATGCAGGAACAAAAAAAAGAGGCTGAATTTTTTTCTAATAGTACCAACTGAATAATAAATCTAGATGTCCACTCCCGCTTATTTTAAACCGGAATTATTTCATAGAGGTCCATTTCTCCTGCTGCCTTATTTTCCATTAGGTTTTTAACATTTGATATGTGCTCAAAAAAGTAAATATTGTTAGTTTACTTTTTAAAAATCTTGCATAGAGAAATAAAGATACGATGAATCAAAAAAAATTTTTTTGCCACTTGGTCTTAATGGTTAATATCAGTTAATTCCTAATTCACTTACTTGGAAGAGTGTATTTTGAACTAAAACATAATCAATGTGCATTTATTTATCTACTTTTCCGTAGTGAGATTAGCAACATTCTTCAGGAAATTCCCTATACAATACTTTACAGATTTCTAAAAAATATTTAATTACTAATTTAATTTCACTTCCTGTTGAATCTACTCTTCTTGATTATTAGCTTACATAATTTGGAGTATTCAGAACCTTTGCCAAAAATCCAGTCTTTCTCATTTCCTCTACACCGTAGGTATAGAATTAATATTATTTCTTCAGATTTCTGAATAGTGGACTGAATAATAAGTTGATGTTCTGTGTTCCTCTGTAATGTTTTTGGTCTTTAAAGTTTAGATTTACAATTTAATTTTTGCTTAATATTTGCTAAAATATTTTAACTTAAGAAAATCCAGATAACAGAAGTATTTGTTAAAAATAACTGACATCTTTTCCTTACAACACTTTCATGTTAAATCTATATTTAAACATAGTTTGAAGCTTTTTTTTCTCAACTAATTCAGAGACTATGAGAATAGTGAAAATTTGTTGTATAATTCAAAGTGTATGCTGCATTTTGAGGGAAAAAAATGAGATTAATGAAATCAAACTCTCTGTGTAAGACAGAAAATGAAGCCTACTGGGATGCTTCTAAATGGTGCATAACTTGTTTCATGAATCAGGCAGAATGAGTTGGTAAAGGGTTATAAAACAATTAATGTTAGTCATTGGCCTCAGAGTAGTAAAATAAGAGTTCAGTGCTAACAGCATTTCATCATTGGAAATGGCAGAGAATGAGAACCCATTTATCATTGAGCTCTAACTGCAAGTACAACTTATGGCTCTAAGTTTTTGTTTCTATTATGCTGATAGAACAAATAAAATGTGTGAAGAATTAATTTTCTGGACGTCAGGTCAACAATGAAGACATTTAAAAAGGATAGGATAAAACCAAAACCAAAATAAATTGTTTTAATGCTTAGCTACATTGATGAACTGTATTATCCAATTAAGTTAATCATTTCAGTAGTAATTTAAACATCTCTTCTAATTTTCAAGAAATAAATATGTCACTGGAGATTAAAAAAAAGACTTAAATATATATTCATTACTTTATAGTGCATAGCATATAATGACTGACTTCATTTACAGTATGTAGTTTATTTGAGTAAATTACCAGAAGCATCAAAAGAAATTGAAGCACACCCAACATTAAATGGATACAGCAGACACTACTAATTACAAGAACATTTTAATATTTACAAGACTTCATTATTCACTGGGCAGAGAATATAAGCAAATAGTCACATTATACATTTTTTATGGCAGTACAGACAATATTTTAATATTAAAATCAGAAATGAGAACAACACCTTAGAAAAAAGAAATTGAGAAAAAATCATAATGCATATTACCTCACTGAATAATGGTGTAGTTTATGACCCAAACTGTGAAGTTATTGTGTATTCAACTGCCTGCCTAGATGTGATCGGTTAAAAAGCTTGAGCTTATAGTGGTAAAAGAGATTTTTGGAGCAAATAAAAATGTGTTAAATGCTGCCAAATCTAGATTTCAGGTCTCTATAACTAGATTTCATGTTATATAGTAGTATAATTTGACAAAGTGATAATAGACTTGAGTGAGAAGAGAACCAAATTATACTGGCTCTGAATAGAAAATCTCATTTGAAGATTCAACTACTCTCATGTTTAGTTAGCGTATTACACTTTAATGAGAAACAGGCACTCAGATGCCAATCAGCAAGTCTAGACACTATTTCAATATTGTGTGACCAGATGAGAACTTTAAATTTGATTCTCATGTTCTGAGAATTAATATTCAACATTTATGGTGTAATAGACCTCTCTACATTTCCCATCCTGCTTCTAGGGAAAGGTAAAAATATTTTTTGACTCTGTTCTGTCACACTTTCACTCACAGATGCTTCAATACTGATATATATCTCTAATCTTGGAATTAACTTGCTTAAATTCCATCAGTGAATTCCAATTATTCTCAGTATGCAGTTAAAAATCCTTAACATTATCCATGAAGTCCTTCATTATCAGTTCCCAGTTTAACCCTCTATCAAAATGCAGTGATTGCATTGAAAATATTTGAACACAGGTAAAGCACAGGCACGAAATTACCAGGAGAGTGCCAGGTGATGGCTCTAGGCTGTGTTAGACATCATCTCTTTAGTTTTTAGACCTTTGGTGGCTGGAAGGTTTTTAGGTAAGGCTGGGAGTGTAACAGAGGCTCAAGGTGAAGACTTATTATTCCTCTTTCCTAACCCATTCTCTTTCTGGGTTCTAGTCATATGAATAATCCTTCTGAAATACAAGTGTGTTAAACTCTTCCAATCATTAGGATCTTAATACCTAATAGTTCCATTTTCCTGAAAATCTCCCCTGTCCCCTGCAATTTTGTCTGCCTAGGTATGACACATTTTTCAGGTCTGTAAATAGTGTTATTTGATCTTCATCATAGTCTGGATAAAAATTTTCCAGTTGTTTTATCCTATACTATTCTGTACTTTGCTTGCATAAAACAAACTAATCTTATTACATATTAATTAGATAATTAATTATTTAGCATTATTCTCTTACTCCTAACTAATGTTTGTTGTATCGTGGACTTAGGACCACTTAAAATTGTAAATAAAAAAGCCAATCTGTGGATCTACTCTACAACTACTTTGGATCTACCCTACAACAAATTTAACAGATTATTTTTGCTATGGCTCAAGCACTGAAAATTTAACAAGATTCTTGGTGATTCTTCTGAAAGTTACAATTTAAGAACTACTCTGTGAGGATGAAACTTTGTTAACTGCATCCCTAGCACCCAGCACAGAGCATAGTATATTTGAAATATTGTTGAATGAATGAACTCACATCATAACTATAAGTTTATTTTTAAGTAACAGCGTGTGAATTTAGATAATATGGAATGAGCTGGGAACTGAGTTAAAGCTTGGTTATAATAAAACTTTTATGCTATATTGCAATAATCACTGATGCTGAATCCTTCAATAGAAGAGTTTTTCCTGACTAAGGTCCTCATGGAACAGATGCCATTGCATAAACTCAGAATTATTGGTCAGTATTAATCTGTCACTTCCCACATGTTCTTCCTTCTCTTCTTCCTCATACTCCTCTACCTTCTTCTTCTTCTGCTTTATCTTTTTTTGATTGTCTCTATTTATATGTTACTTTTTTTCCCTTAACTCAACCCAGATACTAGATTTCTCTGGTTCTCATTGGTACCCAAGTGGATGGTTTCAAACTTCTGTAGGCTCTCGTCTAAAAGAATAATAAGATAAAGAAATTGCATGTGAAAAATAAAACACTGAAAATTTAAAGTGCTGCACCAATGATGATTACTCTTTTGATATTTAAAAGAGGAATACATTTTTAGTACTAGTGATGACCTTTTTTATACTTATAAATTTATACTAGTCAAATAAAACAACATCGATTCTTTAATTAATTTCTAGTAAAAAGATCTGTATTTGCGTCTCATAGAATGGTTAAGGTTCAGTTAGGTTACTGTATCAAGGCTTTATAAAATACCAAGTATTTTGAAACATATAGTCATATTATTATGCAGAAAACCCCTCAAATAGTTTACTATATATTATCATTCAATAAATTCATACAAAATATTATGTGTCTATCAGTAAAGATGAAAAATTATCTAAATCTAGGCATTATTAAAATAATAGGAAGAACATTAGATTATAAAGAATTTTGGAGACCTTCTAGTTTAAATGAGAATTACCAGATGTAAGGAGGAACTTAATGGTCTGGCCAGGTTAATGTTTTGTCCAACTAAAAAGTAGCAGAAATGAAATGAGAAGCCAACTCCTGACTTCCAGTGAATTTCCATTTCACCACATGATGAATTTATACTAACATTACAGAACTATCAAAAGTGTCTGCAGCCTACATTACTCATGGAGAATATGCATGGCTAAGTCTGTTTAAGTTTCAAGGCAAGGAACTTGTAATTATGTTTTTATTACTAGAATGAACCAACTGACAGCATCTTTTCAAGAAATAGATTAACCTGGACTGGATATTGTATAATTCAGTTTTGAAGCTACAAATTAACAAACATAAACTACCTCACTTTCATATAGAGGCAAGTTGCTAGTAAATTAGATGATATTAATCTATTAGTATTCAGAGATTTGCTCCTTTCTTAAAAAAATGATATGCTCCTCTTGACAAAAGTTAAGCCTTAAGAATCATTAGCATTCTGTCGGGCTTATTTGAAAATAACTACAGTGGTCCCTTGAACAGTTCAGGGGCATCAACGCCCACACAGTCAAAAATTCAAATATAACTTATGACTCCCTCAAAACTTAACTACCCTCTGTTTTCACAGGGGATTGGTTCCAGGACTCCTCGACCCTGTGGATACCAAAATCTGTGGATACTCAAGTCTCTTATATAAAATGGCATAGATCAATGCATATAGTTGGCCCTCTACCTCCATGAATACCAGACCACAGATGAAAAACAGCACAGGTATTTATTGGGACAAAAAATCCATGTATAAGTGCATCTGCATAGTTCAAACTGTTGTTTAAGGATTAATTGTATGTTTTAATTGAATTTATAAAGATATGCCTTTAATTGTTGTGCATGTGAATTGATACAGTTTCATTTTTATTTATGTAAAAATTCCTCCTTGACAAAAACTGATATATGCTTTTAGGGTGATGATTTTACACCTGTTTTATTTAGTACTCTTACAAATAGAAGAGAATCTCACTGTGGTTTCTGAAAAATATTCTCAGATGGGGAAGGTGTACTAACTCACAAAGCTTTCAGTTAGAGGCCTTTATATTGGATGATAATCTAAGTGCCAAGAATATTGCAGAAAAAGTTTGCAACAATTTTGAAAACATTTTCCTTCTACAATATTTTTTCTAATTAAATTCTTTAGTTCAGTTAAACATTATTTGTGAGATATGTTTTGACTATGATATGTTGATTAACGGAAAATGTAAATCTATCTCTACATTTATACTAATGATGAAAAGAAAGCTATGATGCTACAGTGTAAATATTTCTTAACCATGACAGGATGACAAAACACCCTTTGCATTTTATTGCCCAAATTAAACATGTTAATTGTATGTGTTATATTATTAAAAGGACATAGATGTTCACTTTGAATGGATGTAAGTTGTTTTAAAAAAATTTTAATACGACATACTCTTATCTGAATGCCTCAGTGTGATGGTGATAAAAAAAATCAAAAAGAATCTCTAATCATATTTATTAATTTAAATTCAAAATGCCTAGTTTATATATAATCATATGACTTCAAGTGCTGTAATGGTTTGTATTTGCATTTACTTACTTTTAGCACATTAATGCTAGATAGATGCTTCACTTAGTGGACACTCCATTAAGTCCCCTAATTTGAGCATGATTCTGACATGGCTGTTGTGAAATTCAGCTTAAAAGCAAACCAGACATTACTTTTGAGGTTAATAAAATCTTTAATTCATATTCTTGGTTTTAGTCATTTCTTATAGCCTCTAGTGAGAGATAAAGTGTTTTTGAGACTCAAGATGTCAAGAGAAGGGCACCCATCTTTAATTAATACCTGTCATGACTTAATGTATTACTGGAGTCTGCCAAATGTGAGAAAGTTCATTTTATAAGAAATCATAAAATGGACAATTATGCCCTCATCTGGCAGTCATTCATGGCTCTCCAGAATACATGAACAAAGGTTTTTGAGGATGGCCCCTGAGTCTTCATTATTTCTTTTTATAGTAGTTTTAGAGTAAAAATTTGGTTTGGGAATGTCATCATTTATCTATCATAATTAACATTTTCCTTGAAATGAGAGTAAAGAAGCACATGATTTTTATACATTACATTTTATTAACACTAAGAAGATGACCTAATATTACATGTTTTTATTTTTATGTTGGTTGGACTAATGTGATCATTGTCAAATTAGACAAGGATTAGATTTTTTTACATTTTGATTGAATAATAAATCTCTATTGATTTGTACTCCTTTAGTATATTTTATAATTATTTAAATAATTAGATTTGACTAGTTTAATATAAAATATTTTTATTTTAGTATTGAAAAATAAATCTCTATTGCAATATAATATATTCTAATATGTGACATGTGACATAACATTATATAATATGTAATAATAAATTTGTAGACAACATATCTTTTGAGTTTTGAAAAAGTTACAGTACCATATTAAGTATAGAAGTGCTCCAAAATACTATTTCCAATAAAAGTAATTAAAAAAATTCTTAGCTGTCTTATCTCATGCAATATGTTTTGTAAATTTTTTTCAGCTAATTTTCACCTTTTAGTTTTCCCTTTTAAATCATATAGCAATGATTCGAATTTGAAATCTCTTTTCAGAGATTGGGTACATACATGTATTCAGATGAAAAACCTCCACAGTAATTAAAAAAAAAAACTATTTCACAATTCTATAAGAGTGTTACTTTTAGATTAATTTAAAAAAGAATTCTCTATAATAGTGCTATGGTGACTGTTGCATGGTGATGGAAAAGCCGTATTTGTAAATTACACAGCTTACTCTGCCCCATACATCTGATTAGTTTTTTACACTGCAACTCACGTTATCTTTTTAAAATGAAAACCTAAAAATACCATTTAATTTATAAATCTATTTAACTTCCCATTATTCATAGGCCTAAAATACACACCTTCGACTTGGCTTACAAGATTCATTGTCTCCTATTCTTTGAAAAAGTTTCTAGTTTTATCTCCTTCCTTTCCTTCCCCAGTTTGCCAGACTCCAGTTTCACTGGCCTAGTGTTGGTTTCTCAAACATTCAGTGGTCTTTTCTGCTTAAGGACTTTCATGTCCTTAAGCTAAAAGCCATTTCTGCAGGAAAGCTTTCCTTATCTTCCAAATTATTTGGAGGTATGCTTCATAGACTTTGTAAGTAGTAATTTGTAGTTTTCTTTTTTATAACAACTACCTATATTTTGTAATTTTTAAAATTTACTTGAGTGACTTTGTCTTCTGCCATTAGGCTCTAAACTGGCAAAGGATTGAATGTGTCATTTTCTCTTACTTTTTTATGACCAATATTTGGTCGTAGTAGATTCTCAATAAATATAAGCTAAAGGATGAATGAAGAGGTTGCACATAACTGTGTTAGAATATACCTAGACTTGCCTGTCTCAAGTATACAGGAATAATAACTTTTTATTCTTAGGTTTTTTGTTGTTAGGAATTATTTATTTATTATATAGTAGCTCCTGATGACACAGATTTGAAAGTACTAGTAAATTCTTTAACATGACATTCTAACAACATCGAGGAGTATGAACCCACTGCAATTTCCATTCTTGACTTTCTGTTTTAAATAAGAAGAAAATTGGTATTAGAATAGCTTTTATTTATTCTCAACCAAAATAACTGAGTTGAAGAATATATTAGTATAACAGAAAATTTCCTGTGGAGGAAAATTTTCAAAAAGCATCACTCCCCTGAAGGAATTTTGAAATCTAAAGTATCCTTTATGCGATGTGCCCCATCCCACCTCAAAAATCTCTAAGAGGATTATGCATAGTGCAACCTTGCTGCTGCTACATGTGCATCAGACTCCTTACATGTTTGATGTCTGCAAATATGTTTAACACTATTGACTTAAATAGGAGACTAACACATAAGAGAAAGACAAAACATGGAAAATCCCAACACTTTTTCAGCTAGATATTTAATAAAAAGGCTTTGTCTTTCCATTCTGCTATGGCTATTATCATGTAAACCTTCAGATGATTAATATAGATAACTTATCCCCATCGCTCAAGCTTCCATAGTAACAGAAATTTATTTATTTTCAATTCTAACTTAGCACTACACTTTTTAGTCTTTTCTTATTTTAGAGAACAATGATTACTACACTACAAAAAAAATAAGAGTTTAAAACTCAAGAGACATGAACAGTTATCTGTAGCTTTATTTAAGTCTTAGTCAGACTCTGAGGCAATACTGTTCAGAATATGTGTTCTTCTTTTCAACTAAAGAGCTTTAAACTGGAGATGAAAGTGATAGATGGGTAAAACATTTACATATTTATAACATGCTGATTGGAACTAATTACAGAAGCATATAAATGTGGCATTTATTTTCAATAGAGCTGAAATCAAATTTATAGTACCATTTGCATTCAGTTGACTCTATGAGAAATCTTTTTCCATTTTTAACTTTGAAAAAAAATAATTTTTTTTCTGAACCAATTGCTAAATGGCAGTTTTGAATTCCAAATTCAACTTTGATGCTTAGTTGATATAAGAAATCGAGAAGGTAAATTAATTTCTTTAACCGCAAACACACAGAAATATTAATATTTTCTTCAGAGTTTTGACATTTACACATTAAGTTTCAATGTCTTTTATTTTAAAGGGAATCTAATAGACATTAACTTTTTCATAAATATGTTAACTCTTTTCAGTCACTCTGTATGTTTGTATTTTCCCATCCTCTTAAAATTGTTTCTTTTTGTGATTATTTCTAGTGAAATGTGAGAAAAGTGATTTGTCTCATTTTCAGGTAGACTAATTAAAATCCAGATGATGCCTTTCTTTTTCCTCTTAAGACAATATTTTTAATGTAGCCACTTTGTGAGGATGACAATGACTCAG
Source organism: Macroglossus sobrinus (assembly GCA_004027375.1). NCBI lineage: Eukaryota > Metazoa > Chordata > Mammalia > Chiroptera > Pteropodidae > Macroglossus > Macroglossus sobrinus. The sequence continues at coordinate 413,753 of PVKZ01000379.1, read as the reverse complement.
AACAGAGACTCTAAGTGGCCCTTTTAATTACTTGACTTGGGTGATAAATTAAGAAACAAAAACAAAATAACCCAACAAACAAAGGCAACCTTTATAATTTTAAGCCACTCCTAGTTTGGGGTTCTCTGTTATTGAAACAGTACCTAATCTTGCCTGACAGATTCATATCTCTTTCAACATTGGTTAAACTATGATAAAATTTGGCTGAAAAGATAAAATTGCTCAAAATTCCCAACAAAATGCTTGTATAAAATACCTGTATATCATCCATCCCAGAGGTTATTTGAGAGAAAGTATATAATTTTCTTAGTTCTTATTATTAAATTGGATTATAGAAACCTTTCAAGGGTAATTTTAACAAAATTTGGGGCTTATATTGCGTTTTTAAATATAACATGTCAACAACCATTGTATATCTGTAATTGAAGACCTCATAACTTTTAAAATACCATACATTTATATTTTATTGTTTGTTGACCTTTTGTGATAAATGCAGCATATTTAAATACTTGATCTTTTCATCTCACATTGTTTCATTCATATGTTCTAACATCTTTAGCTACTATGTAATTCTCTAATGTATACTTTTAAAATCTATTGAATAAAATCATATTAATGTAATTAGTTTCTATCGTTATAGTCAGTGACTTGAAAATACCTTAACTGTCTTCTGCCTTTCCTTTCTGAAATACCAACATAGTATATCCACAGCCCTGGTTATTTCTAGCCATCTTCCCTTCTCTGGCTTGGGGAGCTTTGTACTATGTCAACAGCCCAATAAATAAAATATAAATCTCCAACCTCATCTGGGTACTCAACAACTAAGAGATATTTTGCTACATGTCTTTGGTTATTTATTTTTTTTTATTTTTCTGAAATAGCTCAGTCATTTCTTCTCTATTCTCCTTAAATCTCATTTTTTTTAGAAATTCCCCTTTCCCTCCAGTCCAAAAGACATGAAGATACTAAATACTTAAGGAGAAACATTCTCTACTTCCAGACCTCTAGCTTATGATGCTAGCTGCTTCCATACTTCTCTCTTTCTTTATGACTCAAAATAGTACATGTGATTTCATTTATCAAAGGTGAATTTTTCTTCATATACGAAACATTCTATCTGCTACTTTCTGCATGTGCCCTTCATTCCATTTGCTTCTGCCTAGCCAAGATCCTCATTTACCTGCTATCTCTTGTTCATATGTGTACATTGTCCCTCAAACTATGTCCTTCTCAAAGCATTCACATGTGACTTAGAGGGCTCTAAAGAATAAATAATGTAGTACGTAAAGTATGCCACATTTTTATTTCTGAAAAAAATTAAGATTTAATCTCTTAATAAATATTACGTAAATAACTTGGAAAACACTTTCTCATTTGTTAAGCTAGAGATTTAGTCACAAAATCACTTCATTTATAAACCAAAATAGAGACTTAAAATTAAAAATTAGAGAAAAGAGACAATCCATCTAAATCTTTTAAAATGCATTTTCTTAGCTAAATTATCAAATACACAAAAATATTAATTTCTCTCTGTGCTATCCGTATACTCCCATTAGTTCATCCAGTCTATTGAACACTCTCCCATCACTACATGGAATATTTCTTATACTTTACCCAAGCGAAGGACGGTTCCTCAAATACTGAAACATCATGCTCTTGAAAAAGGCAGAAGAGGAATTATAATTCCCCAGAGAGGTTAACGATAATTCTCCTTTTCACTGGCAAAATTCATTGAGGATGCCCAGAAGAAGAAGAAATGTGACTAGGTTATGCTAATTAAAAAAATCCTCCCCAGTTTCCTCAGATATACTCACTGTGCACGACAACCTCACTCAGCTTCCCATTTACAGCCAGTGTCGTGGTTTCAAACACCTCTGCTTTGGAGACTTTGACAACTTTAAAAAATTATTCTCTTTAACCTTACATTAAAATAATTGATCTCCTGACTCTTTTCCTATCACATTAAAGATTGAGAATTTATCATCTTAGTTTGTATATACAAATAGTAGGGATTTAATACATACCCTTAAAAATATTTTCTTGCATTAATTTTATACTACTTTACAATAGCTACAATAATGATCACTGAAGAATATTTAGCAATTTAATGTGACATCTTCTATAAATCATATAGATAATATGTTACATATTTCAATTTAATGCACTATTTCCAGCAAAGTTTTTAAATGTCCTAAACACAGACGTTTCCTAATATAACATTGGAAACATCTCAATACATTTCTCTAGAGAATTTTTTTCATTTTATGTTTTTTTTTTTTTTTTAAATCTAGGATCGCAATAATTTCAAAAAACGGAACCACTTGTATTCAGAACTTCTCTTTGTTAAGCTGGTAAAAATGTTAGTCCCTTTGGTGCAATAATAGCTTGTACACAAAATCTGTAATAGTTATTTTTGTCTAATACTTATGTGTCTTCATAAACACTCTATGTGGCACAATGTGAATAGCATTGGAGGTTACTAATGATAAACACAGCCTTGAAAGGAAGTAGGTTGACAAGAAAAGGTGTGTGTTTACCAGCAAATTGAGGATGAGTAGAAGAGAAAAAAAAATAAAAACAAGAAATGTGGCTACGAACTCAGTTATAAACAAACAATCTGGTTTGATCCTCTTGCATGTAAAATTTTTGTTTGTTACTTTCTGACTTTAAGATTTGTAACTTGACTTTGTTCTCCTTTGTTCTGGGTCTTGACAAACAAACTCTTTCTGATATTTATGTCTTGTTCTGCATTTATCAATCCTTATTATCCAGTTCTCAGTGTTGGCTGCAAATCTATTAATATGGAATTTAACTTGATTGTTTCTTTGAACTGCTTTTTGAGTTTGACATTCTTGACACTGAAATATATGATGATTACTCAATCTTTAAAAAGAGTATTCTTTCTTGAGACTCACAATTTATTTGATGGCATAGAACTGTTTAGGACCAAATTTGGTATATTTTATACCACAAATTCCACCAGGTAAATAAATATAGAGTTTCTCAGAACATTTTAGTGTATATTGAATGGGAAATTAAGAATGGACATTTGTATAATTGAAAATAAAAAACCAGAAAACGAGTTTGGCTTGCTTTTGGAAGAAAATTGCTCTTCTTTTAGCAATTTCCTGGTAGATTGATTACACCCCATTGGAAATCCTATCTACAAGATTCTGTAAGATGGACATTTATTTACCAAATCACTAGAAAACATTATTATATTTCAGAGATTTAAAGCTTACTCTTGTACATTAACAGTGTTTAAGGACTATTTTTCAAGGAAAACACTGTTTTTTTTTTGCAGTGTATTAGCTATGCATTAAAAAATAATACTCCAAAAGTTCAGTGGCTTAATGCTGCAGAGTTTATACTTAATCTCATTTCAGTCAAATGAGAAAGGTTGTGGCAGTGGGTAAATTTCACCTATGATCAAAGGACATAGCTCTTTCTATTTCTTAGTGTATCTGGATCCTCTGCATTCAACAGCAGATTGGCAAAGAAAAGTTTTAGAAGCATAACCCATTTCCTAAGTGACTCGACTTAGAAATGTCAAATATCATTTCCACTCAAATTCCATCAATAAACTTAGTCACAGGGCCCCATTAGTTTCCAGAGGACTGGAAATTATAGTCCCAGTTGAAGAGCTGCCTCTCATCTAACACATCAAAGAGTAATAATCTAACTTACATTATTTACCATTTTCTTTTTAGGATAGTAAATGCTACTTTGGTTAAGTTTGGACATTATAACAAAGGTCTTTTTATCAGAAAAAAAATTGTCCAAGTTTGCTTTAATACAAATTAAATTACTATCTTAGTTCCAGGTGAAAAGAAATAATTATTGATATCTATCTGACTTTTGTCTGCATCTGACTCCTTTTCTTCAAAATTAAATGTGGAAATGAAAGCTTTGCTCTCAAGGGTTTATTTTTCCTCTTAAAATAAATGACATGAATTACTTCTCCTTTCAGAATTATATTTCTCCAAGTGTGGCTGATGGCTTCTTTTTTAAATGCTTTGCATTAGCAAGTGCCATCCAGATGAAAAGCCCATTTTGACTTGACATTAATTTTACACTCAGTGCATAATACTCGACCTTGCCATTAGGTCAACTATAACTGCCACAACCGAAAAGCAATTTTTCTACTACATTGTTATTTGTCCTTCTCTTATTTGTACCTTGAGGTATACAGGTGCCCTTTACTGTCATCTCTGTCCCCTTTTTATATTGCTCTTTTACTCATTAGATCTCAGCACTAACATATCTTTTGTTTATAAAATATAAAGTTGCTGTTAGAATAAATATACTCTTTATTTATCCCCTTATTTCTTGACAAAACACACAAGCAAACAAAAACAAATTTTAGTAGTGAAAACACTCAGAAGTTTATGATTATAAAGGCCCATATCCAGTTATGTTCTGATAAGCAGGCAAGTGGCATCCTGTGTGTTCTCTTTACCTTTCCTGTGATCTGACCTTCAGGCTATGTTCCTTTTGATATTGTAACATGCTATTTTAAAACCATCTCTGTTTGAATAACTAAATATTTCCTTATGATTCATGCAAATATGCTCTTGAGCAACCTTTAAATTTCTCTACCATTCTGATAATTTCATTTCCCAAAACTGGAGACCTGTTAAAATACTTAATGCATAAAGAACTATGAAAACTTTTCTATAGTACAAGCACACCTTTTTTTAAGGGTCCATATAAAATAATAATGAGAATTTATCATTAAGTAGAAATTATTGTAAAATGGCATAATTTTTGGAAATAATTATGGAATCATATTTGCTATAATCCAAAGAAAGCAGAATTAAACCGAATCGTAAGACTCTATCATTAATAACAACATTATGTAGTTATTCTTTTAAATTAAGTCCAAAAATATTATTCTTTTTTTTTAACATCTCTTTGAATAGTCAATAACCATCTACTTGCCATGTATGATTGTTCTTCATGTGATATTCAGTCTAACCTTTTAAGACTGCATTTTCTTTGGAAAAGTTCAGTCATTTACCACCACACAAATATCTGTAATAAATGCACAGTGATAAAGCAAGAGAAAGAGGAAGAGGAGGAGGAGGAGGAAGAGAGAAAGGGAAGGAGAAAGAGGGAAAGAATGAAGGAGAGGAAGGGAAAGAGAGGGATGATAGAAAGACGGATTTAATATGTCCATTTAAATTTAAAAAATGGTGAATAAAAAAAGTGAAAAAAAATGGGAGGATAATAAAAGAATAATCCTGGGAAATTATAACTAAAACTATGTATATATTTTTCAAAATAGAGACTTTTTGTACAACTATCCTCTCTAGGAAGTAGAGAATGAAGTTATAGGTGTCCCTTGAACAATGCAGGGGTTACTGAGTTGAAATTCTGAGTATAACTTTTTGTCTTCCCCCCAAAATTAGTTGTCCTTTGGAATTGCCTGGTAACTGGTTCCTGGGCACTTCGGGATACCCAAATCCATGGGTGCTCAATTCCCCTATATAAAATGGCATAGATCGATGCATATAGCTGTTCCTCTGCACCTGTGTACTCCCACCCACAGACTGAAAACAGTGTAGGTATTTATTGAAAAAACTCTGTATAAATGAATGCATGTAGTTCAAACCCATGACGTTCAAAGGCCAAAGGTATTTATTTATTTATGAATTTGTTTTTGAATGATGTTAGACTAAGTTCTGCTTTATTTCTGTTTTCTTATGATAAAAGTATATTACAGATCTTGAATAGAGTTCTGTAATTACTTTATCTAGTTGTTAACAAAAATAATAAAAAAATTATGCAAATTATTTAACATTTAGAGAATAACTTAAAAGTATAGAATTTGTACCATATTTTATATTACATTGTTATTACTACTGCTGTATTCTATGTCTCTTCAGTAATTCCAACAATTCACAAAAAAGTTCAGTAAATGTATGTTAAATAGATAATTGAATTTATATAGCTATATAAATGACATATATTTAAGTATAAAATTTCTTCACTTAGCAAAAATATTACACATAATTGGGAATATATGTGAACTATTGAAAAATATTTTATATATTAGTGAGATCTTTTCCATATCAATCGAATAATTTCTAAAGAACACGAGTATGCTGAAAATTGAAATAGAAAACTATAAATCAATAACAGCAGTAGAAAAAAGGAAAAAGAGTAATGATGGGGATGCTGGAAAAAACTACATAATTAAGTCTTAGAAGTTACTATTCCCCTTAACAAATAATTCCCTCTTACTTTCTTTATTTTCTCCTTCAATCCTTAAAAGATTTAGTACCTTTTTCTAAACATGGAGAATCCTACAGTGTCCAGTCTGCATTAAAAATAGTGCTCAAAAAAGTACAGTACTCAGCTTTTTAAAAAAGCTATCAAGTTAATGTGGTATAAATTACTGGCCAAATGCTGAATAGAATTCAGAAAGACGCTGTTAACTGGAAAGAAATACTGTGTTCTAGTGTCCTGGACAGACACAGGGTGAGAAAAGTATGACTCAATTTTTTTTTTTTAAGTTTAAGTGTGAAAGAGCAAAACAAAATTAAATTTTTGTGGTGAGTTCACTGATAGTGTCAATCTGAAGAGACCATGGCCAAGGTTACAACATGACATGGATATGTAACACACTGTCAACATTACTGATTTAAAGTGGCTGTGATATGAAGCAATAAATAGTAGTGAAGACTGTGGCCAACAGGAGAGGAAGTGTATTTCCAGTGAAGGAGGACAGCATTTAAGTAACCACATTTGATCGCTCCCACATGGGAATCCAGGGTCTGTGCAGACACATTTTCAGGTTTTTCAAAAGAAATTAAAGTAGTAATTTTTAAATAAAATTTATAAACTTGAGTTCCACAGAACAAATATATATACATTTACATGTATATTTTCATACCTCTAGCTAGGCCTAGTAAAAATATTCTTCTCCTCAGTTCCATGCAATATGGAATATTAAAGTGTTATAATGTCCCTTTTAAACTCTCTTTGCAAAATTTCTTCCAAAGACACTTGGTCTCTCTTTTTGCAATTTCTCTTTCTGTACCTTGAGTCTTCACACTACCTTTGAAATGATGTCATGAAAATAATGTAGTTCATTGTCAGTTCAGCTTCCTGTAGTCAAAGTTATGTTCAGATTGAGTACTTCATTCTCTCTAGCATTCTTAGGTTGCATCTTCAAAAATATCCTAGTCGAGTACAGTGTTATAAGGAGTTAAATTTAAAATTTTCACACTTCGATGTCAGTTAATAACTAATTTAAATTTCATCACATAATTTTTTGACTTTTGAAAGCATAAGAATATTTCTTTATGCTCACAAAATACCAGTGTTCATGGCTGATAGTAATTCCTCCAACATTGTTTTGGGATTATTCAGCTTTATTCTTGTCAAGGTCAGGAATCATATTGTCATTCCTTGAAGTGAACCCATGAAAGTCGTTTTCTGAACTAATTCCTTTCAGCTCTCCTTCAGTTCAAAGAAAGTGTTAACTATGTATCAATTGTATTTTTCTTCTACTTTAAACTGCTTAGAAGCTATTCTATAATTGGATTAGTTTTGTAGATCTTTTACAATATAAAAAATGAATAATAAAAATTATAATGTTTATGGCTGCAAGTTATAGAAAAATCCCAAAACAACAAGTCTGGAAGTAGAGCAATCACAGATAAGGTTAATTCTGTGCTAAATAAGAATGTCATGGTTACCAGATGGAAAAGGGGGAGTGGGGCAGTAGAGAAGGGTAAAGAGAATCTAATACAAGGTGACAGAAAGAAACTTAACTTTAGGTAGTGAACATACAATAAACATACATATGACATATTCATGACCTGTACACTTGAAACCTATATAATTTTATTAACCGATGTCACCCCAAGGAATTTAATAAAGAAAAGAAGGGAGCCTTCAGTTCTGCACTCTTCAGCATGTTGATTCTTTACAAGTAGTTCCAAGGTGGCAGTCCCATTTCAAGTTGCCACATGCAGAGGACAGGATCAAGAAGCAGATTAAAAAGTAAAAGAACATCTCCTTCAGGAACAAGAAAATCCATCATATATTGCTCTCTGTGAACTTTTCTATACTTCTGAATTACCACAATTTTGTCGGATGTCCTTGCCTAAAATGATCATTCACCAAGAAGAGTGAGATGGTTATTTTTTGTAACTAATGCTTTTAAGAGAGGCAGAGCACCTTTGAAAGACACGATGAACTGGCAGATTGTGAACCACATTGGAGTTTAAATAGCAAGTCAGACGTCTAGAAGACAGCTATGAATGCCAAAAACAAGGTAACTCTGTCTGTTTTCACTTGGGCTCCCTTGCCCTTATTTGACAACTCTTATATAAAATGTTGTTTACTATGTTCTAATAAATATTAGAATCTAAGGATGCTCTTTATTCTTAACCACAATGTAAGATTTTTATCTATATTCCAAAATAAATTCATAATTATTCTGTTGAGGTATAATTGAGAAAAAAAATTAAGATAGAATTTATCCAAAGGTATTTTGGCTTGCTCTGAATCCTACAGACGTAACAGAAGAAAATATCATTTTTAATAATATGAGCCAAAAATTATTTTCTCCAATTTCTCCCAAGTATGCCATTTTTGGAAGAATTCTTGGTGGAAGCAATATTAATAATCACACTGCTAATGTTATAGTAGGTTTGGAACACACTTTTCCTGTGTGATTATACGTAGAAGGTGTAGGATTTCTTTTAAATATTGGCATTAATTCTTTTTAATTCAGTTTGTCCATCTATGGAAAGGATAATAGTACATACTAAATTGTCAGATTAAGTGATATCCTTCCAGATAAAGAATAGTGCCTGTCACAGCCGATATTCTATATATAATTTTTATTTTCTAACAGTCTCCAAAAACTAGAATCAAATTCCTTCTACTATTATTATAAATTTTATCCATATCTTATAATTTCTACAAATTAAAATAAATTGCAGTGTAATGCTATGAAAATAATTGCTTTTATTTTTCAAGATATTCGGGAATGATATAGTTATTATCCTTTAATCTGATATATAATAGTATCTCACATCATCATAGCATTCTTATAAACCTGAAATTTTATATTTTATCAGTCTTTTTAAATAATACCATACTCTGAATAAAACATTAATGGGTAGGATAACAATAGAAGATGTTGCTAATTTTCTTTTAAAAAAATAAATTGTATGCTTGACTAAAATATTTATGTGTTTAATATAATATTTCACTAGTGTTACAAGAAAACTAACCAAGAATAAATGTAATTCACAATGGTACATTAATTTCTGTTTTATAAAATACAGTTTCATATATTTTACTTTGTTAGTCACAGGATAAAAATATTTTCCAATTATCTAAAGCATTGTTTTATAATATATATCTTAGAAGTAGGATAAGCGAAGGTTAGCTATTCTTATTTTAGTTTTTTGGAGTTATTGCACACAGAAAGTCTGAATGTCCTTCTAGTGTAGCTCCTGTAACCACTACCCAGATCAAGACTGTGTAGTTACTACTCAGAAAGGCTTCCCCATGCCATGTGCCAGTCAAGACCCTACCTAACTGTAACTACCAGTCTGACTTTCAACACCACAGCTCAGTTTAGTCTATTTTATACTTTACATAAATGGAGTCAGACTACATGAACTCTTTTTTTTTTATCTCACTTCATTCACCAGCTTTACATCTGTGAAATTCATTTTACGACATGCGCATACCAATAGTTAACCTTTTACATTGCTGCACAAAATTCCAAAATAGGTATCATGATTTACCTATTCTACTGCTGTTATACATTTGAGTTATTCTCAGTTTGGGGTTATTATAAATAAAACTTCTACAATCATACTTTTATATCTGTCTTGCTGCACTTCTATTGGGCATAGACTAAAGAACAGAATTGCTGATTTGAGGCATATGAACAGGCCCTGCTAATTTTTTTCAAAGTAGGTACTAGCAAATCATTTTTTGCTGAAGGATTTTCACTTTAATTTTTATTCTTAATTTAAATTTACTGGGGTGCTATTGGTTCATTAAATTATATAGGTTTCAAGTGTACAGTTCTATAATACATTATCTGTATATAGCACTGTGTGTTCACCACCCAAAGTCAAATCTTTTTCCATCACCAATATTTGACCCTCTTTACAAATTTTTATTCTCATCAATAATACAGTAGTCTCTCTGTTACTTCACATCCTCAACAACTTTTGGTATGTTTAGTCTCATTCATTTAGATATTCTGATGAATATATAGTAAAACAATTCTACAAGTTTTTTCTTACTGTAAAGCACACATTCAATTTCCTTTTACCCTTTTTCTATTTATTATAAGAACATCTCAGCATGGATGTTGATTTCCTTATCACCACCCCACCTTCACCCTAACTCCCTATAATTGACCCCTTTACTCTGTCTACCTCTTCGTTCCTTGCCCACCCTCTACCCTCTGGTAACCACTAGTCCATTGTCCATGTCCCTGAGTCTCCATTGGTCCTGTTCATTTGTTGCTCTTAGGTTTATATCTCACATGTAAGTGGTATCATGTGGTTTTCAACTTTTTTATTCTGGCTTATTTCATTTAGCATGATTATCTTGAGGTCCATATAGGTTGTCTCAAATGGCAATATTTTATCTCTTCTTATGGCTGAGTAATATTCCATTGAATATATGTACTACAGCTTCTTTAGCTAATCATCTATCATAGGACACTTCGGTTGCTTCCATGTTTTGGCCACTGTAATGCTGCTATGAACATTGTTGTGCAAATATCTTTCTGGATACGGATTTTCAAGTCTTTGGTGTAAATGCCCCATAGAGGGATTGCTGGATCATATGGTAGATCAATTCTTAGTTTTTTGAGAAAGCTTCACACTATTTTCCATAGTGTCTGTACCAATTTGTAGCCCCACCAGCAGTGTATGAGGGTTCCATTTTTAGAGGATCTTTTTGTGCCTTGTGTTTTCTGATAGTTTCTTATTCAATTAATATATTTTTGCTTATTTCAAACCTGTAATGGGTTGGTGTCAAATTTCCTCTTTCCTCTTGTGCATCTTATCTCCTAATATAATTTTTTCCTCACACTTGTCACTATCTGAAAGGAAATAACAATTTCTGGTATGTGGATTTTAATATTAGTTGACTTTAAATAAAGATGTTATCTTATTAATGACTGCTTCCTTTTCAATGTATATTACTTTACTTAGAAATGCAGAGTTTTAGATCTAGACTAAGTAACTAACATACTACAATTCAGCAGTTTAAATACAGAAGCATTATAAAAGTGTCTTTGGTTTAGCAAGTAATATAAATGTCATAAAAGGTTGAAGAGATTACCAGAAAAATGAAATTTCCTAAGCCACACTTGGGCATTTCAATTTTATTCTAAATGTAGTAGAAAACCATAAAAAATATTTTAAGAAATAAAACTGCAACCTATGTTTATTTTATAAAAATTACTGATAGCAGCCTGGAAAAAAATTGCAGGAGAGGGTCGAGGCTGGAGAAATGGAGAAAAATTAGGATAATGAAGTAAATGAGAAGAGAAATGTTATTAGCCTGATTATAGGCAGAGATAGTAATGAGGTTGAAGAGGATAGGGAGTCTAATGATACCCAAGAAGTAGAAGTAAGAGAACTTGTCAACAAATCGGATGTAAGAAATAAAGTTAATGGAGGAGAAAGAATGATTTCAAGAATTCTAGCTTTGGTAGCTGGGTACGAGAGATGAAAGTGTCAACACATGTTCATTTAAATGGATGCCTGAGGAACTGTAGTAAGCCTAGAAAGGCTGATTTGTTCTGTGATATACTGGGCTTTGTTGCCCCACGTTGAAACTTTGGTTAGAACTGAGTGTTTAAAAACTATATATGGATGTAGCTCTGTCCTTATAAAATCTATACCATTGCTGTTCCTTACTAATACCACACATTCACAGATAACTATAAATTGACATAAAATCTAAATTTCTAACAGACATAGAAATTCAGTGTGTTAAGACTATAACAACCTTGAAATTTAAAAGAAGCAGAGGACACACTGTAAAAGCCCAAATTTATCTTTGTTGTCTATGAAGCCTCATGTTGGAAAAAGGGTAAGCATATGTTAAAATGAAAATGCTAGTTGGAAATCACTTTTAAAAAACACATTTTCCAGCTTCATCATTTCTAAAAGTATTCAAGTAGAATAACTACACTTTAGCCCATGGAAAATTCTCATGAACATTTCTACAAAATAATTCTGATGTTATTTTCATTTCTGTCACTAATCTCTACTATATGTAACTAGGGCTCCTTGGAGAATACTTAATTTCATGGCTTTGGGCAGAAAAAAGAAATAAGCTTGGTGTAAATTCTTGTCACTGCCTAATATTTAAGATATTCTTATGGTTGTCAGAGGGTGCTAAAGTCATCCTAAAGGGGCTTTCACTGGCTAAGTTGTAATAATGAAATAGATAAAGAAATATTAAAAATTATTATGGTAATTTAGATCAAGTTGAATTTATTAAAATCCATGAGTCCAAGTGAGAAAAGTAATATAAAGGACAGAGTGATATGTGTACTTCTACAATATTAAAAGCTGACAATAATAGGTTATAATTTTAAACTATTTTCATATAAAGGACCATTTTATCCTATAAATATGAAACATATAAACATGTATCCATACACACACACACACACACACACACATATATATATATATATATATATATATATATATACACATATGCACATAAGTTTTTATAAACAGAAAAGTACAAAAACAAAGTGTTCAGAATAAATAACCTCAAAAATTACAGAAATGTACCAAGAGCAAAATGTTAGAAGTGAGTCCAAATACTGACTATCACTAGTGGTACTACCAGAGGACCAATTAATAAAAAAGTTAATTCAAAAACATAAATTAGTCAAATGTTTCAAAAAATAGTCCAGTGTAGACATGATTTCTTACTCAAAAAAATTATTAAAAACTTCTAAATTATAGATTTTGAAGAAATACTGTTAAGCTTTGTATAAGTTTTAATCATACAAAAAGCATGTTAATATATCACTATAACAGGACCATATGTTAGTTCTTGAACATAGAAAATATAATCAGTACATTATTTTTAGAAAAAGTACAAAATTTCACAACCTAACATTTATATCAAAGACAAACATAAAACCCCATGATATAAAAAGTAAAGCTTCATTGCATTAGAAAAGAAAAAGATGACTCAGGCGAATATTCGATGCTTTAATTTTAAATAATCTCCTTGAACTAAGCACCCATATCTTGGGTCTACCCAAGGATCAACTCTCCAGCAATTATACATTTATAACTTTGGTATGGTATTCTCATTACGATGTCTTAAAAGAGAACTAGAGGAAATGTAAAAATAATGTATTGTATAATAAATAAAACTATGAGAAAATGGCAAGTAAATAAAGCTATGGGGAAATGGCAAATAAATAAAGTTGTGGTTAAGATGCAAACAAGTCTATGTAACAGCATTTTGTAACTTCAAACTTTTATCTTTGTTTTCTTACTTCAATGTGACCTGGCTCCACTCAGAATGTTTCCCTTCATTGCAGATTGGGAAGGGCCTCTAGGCACTGCCAGATGCTGATGTCCAAAAAGTGATATCAGCTACTCTATCACATCTAATGGCAGATTTCTCTCCAATACAATTTTGCAAAATTATCTAACAGATTCCATGCATAGGGTATGCCCTCCAAGGGTGGCTTTGCATGTCTCTACTTGAATTATGTTATAATTTAGTTTTATTATAAACCTTCTCCCAAGTGAGTTCTCAAAATTATTTCTGTATGTGAAGCAAGTTCCCAGATAAAGTCATTTCAGATTTTTATACAATGGGAAACTTCTTTATTCCTTTAATTTCCTTTTCTCCACTGTTGCATACTTGAAGACATTTTCGTATGAATGTCCTTCCTTTTTGAACATCTAGTGAGCATTGACACTGACTTCCATTTTTTTTTCTAGGCTATCTTTTCAAGGACTTTTGTATAGTGAATAGCTTGGAAGACAGAAAGGGTGCCTCCCTCCAGAGCAAATAAGAGGTATGCTTACTGTCCACTTAAAAGATATGGGTCTCCTAAGAAAAAGGTTTATCTCCCTAATTTAAACTATTGTATGTGCAAAGGTCACTTGTCTCTTTTAGTATCACACTTTAAAAATATGGGCTTATAGAAAAGGTGTAATAAGAACTTGATACTACTAGTGAAGTGTGACTAATTCCTTTGTCTTTGTCCTAGGAGAATCATGTCTTCTGACAGCATCCATGAAATCCTAAGAGGCTTTTATACTTGCATATAGGGTAATATCTAAGACTCTTCACAGTTCTTGAAAGTTTTGGCAACAAGGGGTAGTTGGGATGCTCATAGAGGCACAGCTCTCTGAAAGAGGACTGATGGGGCCTGGTAAGCCAATAAAAAGAATTTCAGGGAAGTCCATGGGAATTGATACTGAAATCACAGATCAAATTATATTATTCAGGTGACAAATGGTTCTTCATTTATGTGCCTGTTAATGAGGAAGAATTAGGAAGGTAATGGCAAGTCAAGTATTGGAAAGTAGATTCAAAGGCAGCTACCTGAATGGTACCTCAGTTGTTGCTAACCATCCACTGAGTGGAGTTTGTCACAACTGTGGCAGTCAGCCTTAGGTTCTCCTGGGTGGGTAGGAATTTCTGGTCACTTTCAGATAAAAGTTAGAGACAAGCATCTACCGTAAGCAAGAAAAGGTGAAATTTGAAAGTGCTCTGTGCAAAACCAGGTGAATTGTTAGAACTTTGGGTAGTTCACTTGAGAAGGAAATGGGTGTGTAATACTTATTAAGAAAAAACTGCATCAACTGGGCAGCTTTATAGCCCAAGTCTTCCTATAGTATGTCAAGCCGACCCTAGTATGTTTGAAGACAGGAAAATATCTCAGTGGTTTTTGTAGTGAAGGCTGGCTGTTGTTATAAGGCTGCTGTTTGGACCTACTGGGGACATATCCCTGGCATAGACAAATTCATTTAGGAAACAATAGATGAAATACTGATTAGTGTCCATGATAAGGGCTTGTTCTTTAATGAGACCAACTGCTGATCAAGTCTGCACCACACAGATTGCAACTGTTGCTGGCTGGATCCATCGTCAAATCAGACATAGAATCCACTATAATAGAGTGGGTATAAATAAAGGACAATTTTTCTAATGCAGAATCTACAACTGCATGCCAGATTTATGACTCTTACCAGAAGCTGAACCATTTGTATTTCACTGAGAGAGGTAAAATCATAGGAGGCAATCACCCAAGTCCACTGCCAGGAAATTAACTAAATGAAACCTGTTAACTAAATGGCCTACATTCAGGGTAAAGTTTTGCTATGGAATGGGATACACTGATTTTGTGGTATTGGAGGGAGAATAAAACCCCAAACCAGAGAGGGTATAGTGGAGGGAATCATACTTTAAATATAGATACAGGTGATATAGAGATAAGGATATACTATTTATGTTATATGTTTTCAAAGCATCTCCTAAAAGACTTCTTCACAGAGAAACATTATGGTGGGACTCTCACAAACTGTACAGGCTCCTTAAATTTAACTGACCAATAGGTCTGCTATTCTCCCCCAGATGGCTCCAATTATGATTTAATAATCACCATTCTTCTTATCATTATCAAGAAGTCTATCAGAAAAAGCAGGAATATACTCAGATTCTGTACTTCTCAGACAGAATACTGTATACACATCCATATATCTGCCTCATTCTCATTCATTTT
The DNA here is from genome assembly GCA_004027375.1 of Macroglossus sobrinus. Lineage (NCBI taxonomy): Eukaryota > Metazoa > Chordata > Mammalia > Chiroptera > Pteropodidae > Macroglossus > Macroglossus sobrinus. The sequence continues at coordinate 397,978 of PVKZ01000379.1, read as the reverse complement.
CCAAGGCTTAGTGACTCCTTACTGACATAGATGCTACTCAGGGAGCCTCAACAATTGTGAACAAAACATTTTATCCAGAAAGGACACAGTGGTGGTACCGTCAACTTGTATCCCTGGCAGGTTACAGCTGAGAACCAGACAGTTGTAAACATTTCTGTTGGAAAATCTAGAAATCCAGGATTAATCAGTATATCCTTCCTCACCCACACACACACACAAATACAAGATCTGTCGATTTAACTTTATGACCTTAGTTCATCCGCTCATTTTACCAAGCTCTATTTAAGGTAGCCACTACATAACTAGCCTACACAATTCCAGTATTATTGCCTGAAGTCTATTGCCTGTCCTTGAAAAAAATATTCTTCCTAGCATAAATAAACACATAGTTTTCTGCTTACCAGACTTACTCTTCCTACTCCCAATACCTTTTTTATATAGTTAAGTAGAGTAGACCATGCACTTAGCACTCAGTTTTGCAGCTCCCTTATACATCATGCTCCCTCCTCTTCTTGCTTTCTTTCTGGTTGTCATTTCTGTAGAACTTTATTACATAATTCATAATCCATCTTTAATGTTAAAATCCTTGTATTTTTCTATGTTTCATTTCATTTCTGATTGAATTTCTTCTCAAGAATGTGATCAGATGCTCACTGGTGTGTTTCCACATTATCCCCTATGTGACTTTAATATAGTTGCTATCATTTTAGTGTCATTATTCTACTTTTCATTATACTTCTAAATACACAATAAGCTCCATGCAGTCTGAAGCAACCTTTGTTAAACATAAATCAATAAATTCCAAACTCAATGTAAATATAAATTAATGTATTCCAGATTATTATTCCAGCTATTAAAATTTATATAATGATATGGTAAGTTGAAGAGTAATTTAAAATAAAAATAGTTTTAAAATAGCTATTTTGGGTGAAGATAATTGTTTTTATTTTATTTTATACTATTCTTGCTTTAATTTTTCTTCTGTAAAAAAAATTTTGTAAAAGTATAGCCCTAACTTTTAATGAGCATGCGAATAATAAATACTACTTTTACACACAATTACCAATTAGGGTTTCAGATTAGTTAGCTGTCACATTGAAAAGAGCACAGATCTCAGATTATGGGATATTAAGCAGATAATAAATGTTGGACAGATCTTCAAAAAATATTAGAGATTCAGTGGGTTGTCCTGGAAACATAAGGAGAAACACAGAGTGAAAGAGGATGGAAACAAACAAGAGATTAAAACATAAATGATGGAAAACTGTCTATTCTTCTATGTCACCTAATTCTGCTTTATGTCCTAGTGCTTAAGAGAAGCACCACAATTAAAATGACAAAGACATTTCAGTTGTTTCCTTATCTTGGTTATTGTGAATGATGCTGCAATGAACCTGAGAGAGCAGATATCTCTGTGGTCCTTTTTTTTTTTTTTCATTTAAATAAAATGAATTGCTGGCTTGGATTGGATAGATAAATGGAGATAAAGAAGATATGTTTATATGTAATGGAACTATATAGTATATATATTATATATATATATATATTATATATATATATTATATATAATAGAATATTATATATAATATAATATTATATATAATATTATATATATAATATTATATATAATATAATATTATATATATAATATTATATATATAATAGTATATATATTATATATATATATATATATATATTATATATAATAGAATATTATTCAGCCATAAAAAGAAGAAAATCCTGTCAACTGCAACAACATGGACATTATGCTATGTGAAACAAATAAGACAGAGAGAGACATGATGGCATGATATCACTTATATGTGGAATCTGAAATAGCTGAACTCATAGAAGCTGAGAGTAAATAAACAGTAGCTACCTGGGGCTGGAGGGATAAGGGGATGCTGGTCAAATGGTACAGTCTTCCAGTTATAGGATGAATATATTCTGGAAATCTAACATACATCATGGTGATTCTAGTTAGTAATACTGTATTATATACATAAAAGTTGCTAAGAGAGTAAAACTTAAATGTTCTCACCACAAGAAAAATGTTTATGTGATTAAATAGAGGTGTTAGCTGATGCTACAATGGTAACCATTCAGAGTATATAAATATATTGATCACACTGTACACCATAAACTTTCACATTACATATGAATTATACCTCAATAAATCTGCAAAATTATTTTAAACCCAGAAACAAAACAAAACAAAAAGTAATGGAAAGTGGAAAAGTTACAGCACTTAATAACTGAAAAAGGAAGTCATAGGCTAATAGGGTGAATGAGTTGGAGCTTGGCAAAGAGCTTGTTGGAAGAATACGGAAATGAGAAAATATTTAAAGCATGTTTAGTAAGTCAAGCTATATCACATATAAATAAAAAAAATCTGAAAAAATTAAAAATTAAGTTTATATACAATGTGTTTTTAATAATTTAAACTTAAGTAATAAATTCACATGTCAATATTATTACATGGAGTAGTAATATTATGAAATAATTCTAGGGAAAAATTTAAATGGCTGACCCCCTTGAAGCTAGAACAGGCAAAGGACCAACCGAAATCTTCACTCTTATCACCGAATGCAGCTTATAGCTGGTTTGTGGAGGTGATGAGATGGAGAAGAGCAAAACTCTAAAAAAAAAAAAGATTTAAATGATGAGAATCTCTGGTTCATAAGACTTTAAGGAGAGAAATGACCATACTTGGCAAATGAAACACAGATAACTTTAATTTTTCACATGGTATAGCCTATAAAAAAAAGAAGTCAAAAAAAGTAAATCTCAAGCATCCAATGGTAAATATTTTGCCATATATAATTTTAGAGAGTCAAGTTACTAAAATGCTGATTTTGTGTTAGCTCTAAGTGCACACTTAATTACTGGACGTGTCTTTGATCTATAGAGTTTAGCACTAAACAAAGAGAAAATAAAAATTAGTAGACTAACTGTCCTTGCTTCCTTCCAAAAAGAGACTAAAATTTTGACAGTATGCTTTCTAGTGACATAATGTTAACACATTAAATGACATAACTTTTTTTTATTAGTAACAGTACAATTATATTTTTGTTTTGCCTGTATATATAAAATGTGTTTCTCTACCATATATATGTTTGATTGCTTGGTGATAATTTTTTTTTAAAAGATAGCTACAATGTCCTTTATGATAGACAAGAAAACAAACAAAAATATTGAAGAATTTCCTAGTAACTTCATTATAGCCAAACCTTATTATAGCAGGTATGAATATTTTCCTAAGGTGTTCTAGTGCAAAAATACATTGACACTATTTAAGTTTTCCCTTGGCCCTGCTGCAAAATTAAAAATTTAATACTTAGAGTCTAACAGTTGCAGAAAGAACTTCTAAATTCCAAAGAAAATGACTGTATACTCAACACTTTTGTTGCAACATCTTTATAGAGTTCAAAGGTATCTTACAAGTATATGATATTCCTTCATTTTAAATAGATTACTGCATACTACATACAATCAAGGTACTTTAGATTGTTCTCTTTATGAATCAGAGGATGGTACATTTGAAATGAGAACAAATAGACTTCTAGCAGACAGTTATTTCTCATGAACCACCTCTAAGAAAATTATGCTCCTTACTTTGCATAGTCTTCCACAAGATCACGTGGGAAAATTATTCTATTGATTCTCATACAACCAATCAGGAGGGCATGCCCAAAATCATATGTACATTTTTCTAAGTTTCTAAATTAAGACACATTCAAATGCTTTCATTCATATGTTTACAACACTTTTCTAATGTAATCACGAGGTAAAGGTTCACAGATAAATTACTCCCAAATTAACTGTATACAACAACTACACCAGTTACTTTTATATTTTACGTAATAAAATAGTGCAGTTTCTCTATCATGCTTCACAGTTTTCATCTTTTCAAGATAGTAGAAAGCTAAAGCAGTCTAAATTGTTATAAAAGTTGAACTGTACAATGGTCCATATAAGGTACCTCTTCTATCTTGCCTGTGTATCTATCTATCTATCTATCTATCTATCATCTATCTATCAACTAGTATCTATCATCTATCACAGGAAAATTTCTGAAATGGTCCCCGAGATCTGCCACGATACACCTCCAGGGTACAAACTCTGTATAATCCTGAGGGCCAATAGGACCTCCTCTCTTATAATCTGATAAAAGCAGCTCTAGAAAAAACTGCTCTGATAGTTTCAGAATGGGATTAAACCAAGAATTCCTAGAAAGAGGAATGAAAAAATGGGACACTCTCCAGCTCTTCCAAACACAAACTTTGTGGCAGTTACAGATGAAGAAAACAAAGACCTGGGTCAGACCACAAGAACATGTATATCTCTTTTCTTCTTAATTTATAAATCTCTAATTCTGCTTTGCCTCAGAAAATAACTTGATCTTCATATTTTCTCTGGTGTGTGTCAATTGAATAAAAACTTTTATGTCTGTTTGAGCCATTTAAAGTATTTTTCTTTGAAGGGATCTATACAGCCTATTTCCTATACTGAACAGCATAAAATGTAGTTTTTGTATAGATGGAGAATATAAGGCTTGTAAGTAACAGGAATAAACTTAAAGATTTACATATATTAAATTACAGACCACTTTTCCCACTGTTTCATGATGTTTTCTTGAGTTATATTTGGGGTTTCATATTATTTATAGATCTTCAGTAAAGTAAGAATAAAAAGATGATATTTCAGAGTTCACAAGTCATCAAACCATAGACTCATTTAAGTTATATTTTCCTATCACCTGGGTTTTTCCAGAACTGCTCATATCATCACTAGACTAAATAGGTGTCATATGAGTGCCTTGGTTTCTATTATTAAAATAAGAGCCTACACTATGGGTGTGTAGAATTTAATAACCTTGAGAGTAGGATGCTCCTTTATTTTTGTATGCTTAGTAACTAGAATTGCACTCAGCATACAAAAGACATACAATACATTCCTGTAGAACAGCGTGCATGTGCGCAGGCACGCGTGCGCGCACGCGCGCGCGCGCACACACACACACACACACACACACACACACACACAGTACACATCCATATATAAAGGTTATTCAATACTGCCACTTTTTAAAGTACTCCACATATCACTAGGCGGTGGTTTAGTATAAAACTATAAAGAATACAAAATCTAGATTTCCTTCTACAGAGTCCTATTATTGGCTCTTTAAGTGGAAGACTTAAGTAACTTTTTAAAAAATTACTTTACAGAAATATTTTTACACTGATTTAAGATTTAAAAAAACTTGCTGAGTTTCAAATAGATAAATTTTCCCTTAACAATAAATCTTAATTCTAAAGGCACTCCATATTAGAAAGTCAAAAACTTATTCTCCTCTACAGTTCATGAGGTTGACGAAGCACATGAATTACCTCTTCTCCTAGTGAAACAATGCTAAAGAAATTTTTGTACATACACATGTGTACACACACACATTGCCATTATAAGAAAGGGAAGAAAGAGTCATGTGGAGGAGAGACATTGTGGAGAAGAAAAAGTCAGTGGTTTATATAATATGTAAACCACAGTTAGAAAAACAGATCATTGAAAGGCAGTATTAAACCTGACAGCCATTCTTTCTTCAGGATCCTAAGAATTTCCAAACTTAGTCTTAGCAGTTTCAAAGATGGAGTAGCAAGTGAGACAGAAGTCAAGTTGATCTGAAGGACTGTTTATAGCTTTAAAGTCAGTCTCCTGCTTTTATATGACAAGTGAAATTTTAGCTCAATGAAAACAAGGAGAAATTTGAAATGTCTCCAAGAAGGGAAAAATATACCTATAATAAAATTAGGTTGGCATCAGAAAGCTTATTACTAATTCTTGATGTTAGAAAAAAATGGAGAAATACCTTCAGACTTTTGGAGGAAAAATACCTTTTATCTGGAATTTTATTACCAGTAAAACTATCAGCTAGCAGTGAAACCCAAACTAAACATTCTCAAATTCTTTGAATGGATTGCTTGAATATATTCTCCCTCACTGCCCACAAAAAAGAAATTATATGTATTATGTATACTTATATTATATATTATTATATATTATATATAGTTATTAAAATGTTAAAATGTAATATATAAGTATATAATATATTAATAGTATTTGTTAATGTTAGTAGTTTGGAAAAAAATGAAAATTAGAAAATACCAAAACATGTTAAATAAGATAATTAATTCTCTAATATAAATAATGAGATTAGGAAACTGGTTTATTAAGGTGAATCTATATTATAATATTTATTATATATTGTTTCTCTTTCTGACCTAAGCAGGATTACATTTCACTAAAATAAATTATGAAAGAAAAGAGTTCTAAAGACAGAGACAGGTCACAATTGTCTCATGACCTTTATTCTCTATCAAATATAACACTGAAGCAATCTTTAAAATCTTCTTCATTGCATTAAGTCTTCCACCAGAGAAAAAGGCATTGTAGTAATAGGAATCTTTCAAGGCCTGGTAATATAGAGGCATCTGTGGTTGATAACTGAGCCTACTTCTGCTGATTCAATCAAATAATATCTTTTCACAAGAAAGGCACATCCTGACCCTTATAAATTAGAATTCCAGGTTTGAAAACCAGTCTTCAAGGGATACCCACTTAAAACAATTTGTCTATTTAAAATTCATAAGGATCTGTTTCTCTTCATTAATGAAAACCTACCAAGAAAATGTGATTTAAAAATAAAAATAGGTGTAATTTCAAATTTAGAGATGTTTGTCAGTTTCCCTCAGTTCAGACACACAGCTACCTCATAGTAATGGGTACAAGAAACATCTGCCATTCCAACATATTTCAAGAGTATTGTAAGAAGGAAACCAAGCAATAATCTTCATCTTTCATGTGAGTGTGGGAAATTAGCAGAGATTGTTTTATGTTTCTATTTCAAGAAATAAAGATTTAGATTATATTATAATGATATAATTTACTATATAATTATGTAGATTATATTATAATTATAATTTATAATTATATTTAGAAATGGGATAATATCTATCATAAGACCTAATATCTTAAACGGTTAAAGAGTTTACTTCTGGGTGAACAGGAGTTATATGTGGGGGAAGCGGTAACTTTTTACGTTTTGTTTTAAACTCTTTCTTATTGTATGAATTTTTTTATCACACATTTATATTATTTTTATGTTTGTTAATATTATTTTGGGGGGTATTATATGCTTCCAGTTTATTTCCATATGCAAATATATATTTTCCTTTCACAATTTTAGAGTCATACTATTCTCTTTGCTTTATAATATTTATTTTTCCCATTTAACATGTTTAAAAAATTCTAAACCATAAGGTAGTCTTGTACAACACAATTTTTTCAGTTTTACTGAGATATAATTGACTATATACATGCATAAATATATTTAAGATTTTCAACTTGATATTTTGATATACATATTCATATACATTGTGAAATGATCACCACAATCTAATTAATTAATATTGATCACCTCAGTAATTACTAATTATACTTTTTGTGTGCATGCTAGAACACTTAAGATCTATTCTCTTATCAAATTCAAAGTATACAATATAAAATTGTTAACTATAGTCACCATGCTGAACATTAGTTCTCCAAAACTTATCCATCTGTGTAACTGAAACAATGTTATTACAACTATTTGTCATTTGCAATATTTTCCATATTCTCTGAATATCTTCTATGACATAGTTTTATATTGGATTTGTTAAGGTTGCTCAATAATAATATATAGCTTCATTTGGCAATCATTAACACTTGATTTCAATACACATGTATACAAAAGACAAAAAATAAATGAAAGGAAGGAAAGAAGGAAGAAAGGAGGGACAGAAGGAGAGAGGGAGGGAAGAAAAGATGGAAGGAGGAAAATAGGGAGGGAGGGAAGAAAAGATGGAAGGAAGAAAAATAGGAAAGGAGGGAAGAATAACAAAGGGAGGAAGGAAGGAAGGGAGGGAGGACTTCTGACCCAAAGGCTTTGGAAATAAAAAACCAGTCAGTCCCAAAGTAGTGTCATATAAAGATACAATTCTCAAAAATCATACCTAAAATACAATGATCAGGAGTATATTAATGAAATGTTGATTTTAAAAATGCCTAATAAGTTATTTCATAAATAAGAGTGTTCAAGATAATGTAAAATATTTTATGAACTTTGCTGTTCTTTTGGTAATGTTTAAATAATTAAAAAATGCAACTTATAATTTACAAGGATATATATATACACACACACACATATATATATGTGTATATATATATATATATATATATATATATATATATATATACAATTTGCCACACCAGCATTAGGTATTACACATTGCACAGAGATTAACAGTGTACTCATCTGTAATAAAGTGTTTTTATACAAGAAAAAAAATCTTTTCATAATTTTTCAGAAACGTCAAAGAAACATGTAAATCTTTATTTATTTTCTAGGAATAACCTACTATAGTTTTGAGAGAAGGGAAAATAATATAAAATTTAAGATAATTACTTGTGATCAGCATCATAAATTAGTTGATAGTATTTTATTCATACAGCATGTCTTCCTCATTAAAAGTATAGTATACCAACATAAATGATACAAATGATCTAATATAAAACTCAAGTTGATATATAGTATATTGCATTATATAAAATTCTTAAAACCAAGTGTATTCATTTTCTATTGCTGCCATGATAAATGACTGCAAACTTAGTGGCTTAGTACAACACAAATGTATTATTTTTCATTTCTGTGTAGAATAAATAATAAGTACAACATAGATTTCACTGGGCTAAAATCAAGATATTGAGGGAGTGTATTCCATTCTGGAGGTTTGGAGAATTTGGTCCTTTGCCTGTTCCAGCTTCCAGGGGCCACCCACTTTCCTTGGCTGTTGGACCCCTTCCTCCATCTATAAAATCCACCATGTCAGGCAATCTTTCTCATACAGCCATCTATCTGTTTCTCTTTTCTACTTTTATGTATTCTTGTGATATTGGGCCCACTTGGATAACATGGAATATTCTCTCAATTTTAGAGATCTTCTGATTAGCAACTTTAATTCCATCTGCAACCTTAAGTACTCTTTGCCACATAATGGCAAAAACAGGTTCTGGGGATTAGGACATGGACATTTTCGAGAGGCCATTATTCTGCAAACAAAACCATTATTCTGCCTACTAAAATATATAAGTACATGGTTAAAAGTATTAGTTACAAAGACTAATTATTTTATACTAGATTACTTTACAGTTTTGCCAAAACTTGCCATCTTATAAAAGGAGCCTCTAAGTTAATGCTTTTAAATAAAATATGCAAATTATGTATAATTCCAGATGTTAGAAAAAAATATTTAAAATTCAATAAAGCACACTTAGTAAAATCATTCCATGTTCTAAGCTTTTCATTCCAGGTCTTATATTTAAAATTAACAATTTATTCTGGTGTACAGATTTACATACTATGTAATTGAGTAAGAAATTTAAGCCATTTGCAAATAAAACTATCATCTTATAAAATTATTTAGTTTTATAGAATCTTTGATTTACCAAACATATATTAGTTTTGTATCACTTTGAAGAATTTTCGATGAAGTGTCAAGAAATTAAGCCAATAAGTAGTCATAAAACTCTTCAATACACTATAACTGAAAATGATTTTATGTACCAATAATCTCAATATTAGCCAAGAGACTAAAGTCATACACACACAGTGTTCAAATAAGTAAACATATTAAGTATAAGAAGTCAGGTTTTCCTCCCTATTGATGAAGCAATTTGAAAATATGGTGAAGAAAAACTTGTGTTATTGTATCAAAATTTGAAATATTAATTTTAAAGAATAACTATACATAATATATTCATGTGTGTGTGTATATATATATACACATACACACACACATATATATATATATAGCATATAGTATATGTGTATATCTGTGTGTATACACTAATGCATATGGCTCTCTCTCTCTTTCTCTCCATATATATATATATATATATATATATATATATATATATATTTATATTCATTGATTATGTACACAGACAAGGCCTGGGAGCAGCGACACCATAGAAACAAAGAACCCACTTAGTATTCAGATCTCCCATCCTCCTGCCCACTTTCCCTACACATACTGATGCACCTTCCCCTGCCTAGAAATCCTCCTTACTGTGCTCTGATTTTAGCACAATGTGTTGGCCATTCCCTGCAGGGACCCCCTCTTTAACCATGTTGGTCTCAACACTCCACCCAGATGTTCCCTCCCAGAATGCCCTTCTCAATGTGCTTGATTTCTAAGATATCACATCAGACAGTACCTAGATATGTAGGCCACACTCAGACTCTGAATTCCTATGTCTCTCCTACCCCTGAAACTGTCCTACCAAGCCTAGTCTTTGACAATCTACACTGTGCTGTGTCGTCTCTCATCCCTGCCCTGGCACAGAGACACCTTCTTAATCCACCCTAGTTGGTCTGCCTAGTTCTTGTAGAAAGACTCCTCATCCTGCTTTGGCTCTGGTATGATGTCCTAGATCCCCATCCTGCTCAGATGTCTTTTTCACATTAACTGCGCTCCTCATCCCATACTGGGAATCTGCCCTCACAGCACTCTTCTCACCTCTCACCCACTACCCTGACACATCTTCTGGGACATTGCATCCCCCATTTCTAATTTAGATGTCTATCTTGCTCTTCCACACCTAGGACAAAAATAGCTGGGAAAAGAAGGGAAGGAAAGGAAAAATGAAGTAATTGTGAAAGAAAAAGATGACAAGGAAGAGGATAGCCCAATATAATCTCAAAGGTCATAAGTTGTAATGTTTAATTCAGGTTTAAAACAATTAAAAATGAATTATCTTTACAACTTTAAGAAAGACATATCTGAAGTACCTAGTTGAGGGTTTCATATAGAAAATGAAATATTAGTGATAAATATCTATAAAATGGTGACTAGGAGGATCAAATGTGAGAAAAATCATGTCATAAAAATTCTGAAAGATATAAGATTTGTCATAGAGAAGTAAAGATTTTTGGACCATGGTTGTATAATCTAAGAATTTCAAGGACTGCCATATGTAAAAGTGTTATATTTATTACCTGTGGTTCCAGGGAGACAACTGGGATTAATAGATAAAGAATAAATTAAAGTTAATAAAAATATATTTGATCCTCTAATACTATTAAAGAGTTCCAATAGTCGTTATCCAGTGCTGATGCTCAGTAAATTCTGGATTGCAATAAAAACACTTCATATACATTTGTCATAGGAATTGATTTTATATAAGAGAAAACATGGTTTTAATTTATTTGTCCAAGGTCAAACTTATTTAACTGGTATATCCAGGAATCAAATCTCTGACAAAATGGTTTTATAGTCCATATTCTTAAATAAAAATGAAAAAAAAACGCTCTCATTGTAAGAGCCATTTAAAATATAATGTGTTTCCTTAGAAATATGGTGATATGAGCCTATGCTTCCATTGTTTTTTCCACTTGATATGTCTCACTTGCTTACCTATCAACATTTTTTGACTTGTGAAAAACCATGAGCACATTAAACAAGTTAGACGCATGTTAAGATTGGAAAGCTCTGTATTCAAATACAAATTCTTCTAGCTATTTTATACATGGAGCAAGACGAATGGAAGTCTAGAAAGACCAGAATAATAACTTCATTTTCTAAAGTATTTCTTCAATGTCATGAGAATTAAAGAAAAGAAACATTAAAGAACTCCACCAGTAATTTCTGGGAGAGAAAAATAACTCCACTTGGCACTTACCTGCTCCACAAGCAGATTTAGTTGGGTTTGGTATGGCATCATGTAAAAAACCTGAAACAAAGAGTTTCTCCATATTTCCTCACCCTTGTGAATGTTTAAATCCACTTAAATTTTGGAAATAATTGAAAGTAAACACCAAACTGAGTAAATAAACTAAATTGTCATTTTAAGCAATTGAAAAGTTTAATTAGCTGAATATTATGTATAATTAAAGCTAAAATAATTCCATTTATTTTTTATTTTCTAAATGCTTACATATACTTTGACTTTTCAACCATTATTTAAACATTTAATTTTTGGCTTTTGATTTTTTCATTGTTGTATGTTTTTGTCTGTCTTTGGCTCACAAATGGAAAAAGCAAAATAAGATGGTAGAGAGAGAGGACAACAAGGAATGAGAGAAAACTTGCTGTGTGGTAAGTGCAGGTGTATGAGGTGAGCTGGGTACTAGGAAAAAAAAATAGTGTTATTAATATAATACCCATATGAAATATACTTTTATTAGCAGTTCCGGTTTGCAAAACTCTCTCCTTGTGCCAGATATTCTTTTCAGCTTTTTATTCTACAGCTAAGCCTGCTAGTATTTTAGACTTTGAAACACTGGTGTTTTAAAAGGCGTCATGTCCAAAAGCCCTAATGAGTTAACTTAATTAGTTTCTCTTCAGCTGGATAATGCTTTAATATGTGAAAAATTTTTAAATGTTAAGAGAAATGTGTCAGACTGAGTTATGAGATGGTGCAGGTGCAGTCCTCATTGGGTAGTTGATCTGGGGAAGGACAAATAGACATATGTACTTCTTCCTTATCTCTGTGATTCTAGGGTATTGGCTGATGCCAGGGTAGAAGGGTGAAAGAAGGAGAGAATTTAATATCTGCACTGGAAGTCATGACATGTGGAGTGGGAGAAAAAAATAGTATATATGTGACAACCTTATATTTATCTAAATATCTCTATTTATTGAAAGGATGTGGGTGACTGAGGAAAAATGATTTATGGAATTTAAATAAAATGCTTTATAACTGAGGAAAGCTCATATGCCTTATATACTGTATACCTTTTTTATGTATTTTATTTTATATAAACTGGGCTAATGTTATAGAAATTTAACTTAATGAGTTTTAAAATACAAAACCTATTACAACCATTAAAAATAATTCAGGAAGTTTATAAATTTTCAGTCCCAGTAATGTACTTTTCCTAATTATATATATTTTCAAGAAAATATAGTGGCTATAACACCTTAAGATTTATTTACATGATATTTTAGATCCTCTGAATATATATTCAAAGCTAAATAAAATGTAACAGATACTATCACATAGCTAGATTAGGGCTTTTTGACATGACCCTTTTTAAAACACCAGTGTTTCAAAGTCTAAAATACTAGTAGGCTTACTTGTAGGATAAAAATCTGAAAAGAATATCTAGCACTGGGAGAGTGTTTTGCAAACTGGAATTGCTAATAAAAGAATAGTTCACATGGGTATTATATTAATCATACTATTTCTTTTCAGCTTGAAATCCACTATGCATTGTTCATATTCTTTGATATACAGGCTTGAGTTCCCACACCTAGGTCCCTCTTGTTATCCCTTTGAGATAGTTAAATTGAATGCCAGGCAGTTTTCTCAGTGGGTGTCTTCAAATGAGACCTTAATAACTCAGTACCAGTATTTGTCCATAAAGATGGAATTTGGATTTATACACTACATGAAGCATGTCACTATGCTGACATTTATATGACACCAAACTAAATTTAACAGTAATTTTTCCCCCATAGTGGCAGACTTGCCAAAGGGGCATTCTGATATTATACAAGCAATATCTTGAATACCTGTCTCAATCACTGACACAACATATTCAGTATGTTTATGAATAAAAAATAGATGTTAGTTTCACTTCAGTTTTATAACAATATAATAATCAAAAACAAAAATTTATTCCTTTTACTCTGTAGAAATTATACAGCTAGAATATTTTTACTGAAGTAAAAAGTATTCATAAAACAACAGGTAATGAAGGAAATAAATTATGCTGTTTTCCTCTTCTAATAATGCTAGGATGCTAAGAATTCAGTGTAATTACAGAGATAAATTGGAGGTTCAGTATTAGAATTAAAAGGGGAAATAGATTTGTGACTCTTATAACACACACAAAAAACTAATTTAGAAGAAAGAAGATAAGAATACATTTATAAACATTTCAGTTTTTCTAGAGTGGTAGAAAATAACATGGTGCATAATTATTTGTAACAATATAAACTAAACACAAAACAAATAGAATATGAATAAAACATGCTAAAGAATACAATAATGTACTATATAAAAACAAGTAGCATACATTTCTATTCAAGTTGAGCCCAGCATACTTTTATAAATTCATATTTAAAAAACTTAAATTTCATTTTCATGTGAATGGAAATGTACACAGTATGAACTATTTATTATTCCCTAACATGAGAATATTATACAATTACACGAACTTTGGGAGAATACTTGGATATTGGATATAGGCAGTGAAGAAAGAGGAACAAAGATTGCACTCTGCCTTTTATGGAAGTAAACGTAGTTCTTTGGTTGTACAGGTCTTGTGTGTTAATCCACAAGAATTTACTTACTTATAAATCTTTTCAACTGTTGCTCTTTGCATTTTAAAACAAAACTATCAATTGACATGTTTTTGAGCCATTTTGAGTAATTTTCCTTCTTCATAATCACTTTGTTCTATTGTGGCCAAAGGGATATATTTGCAAGGTGAAGAACCGATTATGAGATGCCATCTGTTATTCTACATAATATTCTTTTTGCTTGATGTGCTGTATAAGGCTCATACCCTCAAACTTGACCTCATCAGCATCATGATCTAGATAATGGATCTAGTTAGCACCAATATAACTCATTTGTATTCTATTGCTGAACACATTGCAGTCTCAACTCATATTTGATTAAATTTCCATTAATCATTATTAAAGATTCCTCTGTGCAAATGAAATGGCATTTAGTTCATTTAACATATAATTGAGTTCTAATTGAGCAGCAACTGTTTCATAGAATTGTTAAGTACTTTTGAATGTAAAATAACACAGGTACAAATTTTGCCAGTAAAGTTTTATGTACAACTCATTCTGCCCATTAACTTCAGTTTCTAGATAGTGGATCAATAGTTACCGGTTTATCTTGACTGATATTCTCCTCATTACTAGTATCATTTTTCATTAAATTGTGTGATATCATGCTTTCAGAGAAATGTTATAGCTTTGAATATCTTTTCTTAAATTACTTCATTTAAAACTCAGTTCCTTATAGACAGATAAATACCATTATTGTAAAAGGAAAGTTGGCATAGGCTCTTCTGTTAAAAAAAAATTTTTTTTTCTCGTAGATGATGTTATCTCTGGCTTGTAAGCAATGTCTTCCAATAGAAGAAAAAAGTATTTTATTTAACTTCTTCAAAATTATCAATCAAATGTTTCCTTCTCAATTTTTTACTGTCCATCTCCATAGTGTTGAAGTGCTGTTTAGTTTACCTGAATGCAAAAAGGCTGTGCCTTATGAAGAAAATGCATCGGTTAGGTATCATTCAGGCACAAGTTACAGTGTTGTTGGCTGAATGTTCAATGTTAATGAATTAATAGACTTAATATAAATTAAATAAGGTGTCTTTAAACACACCCCATGAACACATGCACAACACGACGTTATGTATTGACTGATGAAAATGCTGTGATCAGAGGCCCACAGGCATGTAACCCTGTACTCCTCCTAGGAGCAGTGGTTCAATATTTGTTAATTCAGTGTTTATGATGAATTTATTAAACTAAAAATAATGAAAATCAACTGGATCTATGGTAAGGATGCTCATAAAGTCAGATAAATAAATAAAATAGTTCAGAAGAAGCTCTGGTAAAATCAGGAAAGAATATGCAGCATTGAAAACAAATGCTCTTGCAGTAACCTGAGAATTATTTCAGCCAGGGACTCTGGAGCTAGGACACTTGTATTTCAATTCTGATACTACTATCAGCCCTATGATTATGATTATGTAATTACAATCTCTGTGCCTCAATTTCCTCATTGGCAAAGAAGAAATAATAATGATTCTTATTATATAAAAGGAATGATAGTGATAAAAACTATTATTTGTAGTGCACCTAAGACTGTGCTTGGTAAATGAGAGTTGTTATGCAAATATTTGTAAATTATCCAATAATATTAAGAAAAAAATATACTTAACCAAATAAAATTTCTTCTTTTCCCTAAATGGTTATAAATGAGAATTTATAAAGACAAAGGCCCCATAAAAGTAAAACAAATGTATGCATGTAAGAGCAGCTAAGAGTACCTGGGACATAATATTTTCTTCTTATTTTACATTTCTTTCAATGTGAATCGCCTCATAGATTAAAGAGTCCCTCACCTAGTGTTTCTTTAGGTCTGATTTTGGACATGTTAGAACTATTTTTAAAGCTGTAATGAAAGATGAGCAAATGATAACCTAACAACTCCCCAAAAAAATCACTTGTCAAAAAACGTAGGGTGAGGGATCGATATAACATTGTCGCATTATTTCTAATTCTCAAAAAAGCTGACTTTAAGAAAATATGACTATATTTAAACCAGTTTCAATGCTTCCTATATTAATCCTATATCCTGATTGATCATTACATAATAGCTAATATATGCATCCTTCTAACATTCCTCTTGTTTTTCTACTTCTCAATTATCTCAGATGTGTCATTATAAACATTCCAGTTTAGTGGTCAGGCTGCAGCACAGGTTCTTTCTGGATTCTTCCTAGTCTTGCTGAATTGAGAAGATAAGGGCATAAAGTTCAGGAAGGCAGAGGTGGCTAGAATACACTGGGCAGCCTACCTCAGAGCGGGAAGCTGCATACAGAAAAGGAGCTCCAGGGATGTGCTGCCTGCCCATCCCCTTCTGTACTATGTGAGGGGAAACTCCCCAAGTAAGGGAAAGACACACTACAAGACACCCAGTAGGCCAACAATTCCTAGAGCTTTAATGGGGCTAAGGGTTGTTTTGTTTTTCCACCAGCTAGTGTGAAGGGATCTTGTAATACACAAGGCAGTGGGAAGAATTCTCAGAAGCGTCATGTCATAGTAGCGGGATTGAATTGGCACCAAATGAAGCAAGGCTATTCTGACATGTTAAGTAAAAGGCTGGAAACAATGACGTATCATAGCAAGACAAAGCAAAAGTAATCTTTCTTTTTTTTCTCTTTGTTCTATATTCTCTTCTTTGAGAACCCTTGTGGGAGAGGGGTCCTATTTGGCATATAAATCTCAAACCATAATAACCTTTAGTAAGACTGTTGTGCAGAACAGAGCTCCAGGATAGATGGTAATTCTGCTTAGCTAGCACAAATTCAGGATGCCTAACAGGACTGGCAGTTACTAGTATTGGGGCTGATATTTTTGATATAAGAACTGATTGAAAGCCAAATTTCTAACGAGTTTTCTGAATTAAATTTTAGAGAAGAGATGGACAATTAAACTGGGGACATAAAGATCTCACAACAAAACTTTTTTATTTTTTTTCATTTATGCCTATAGCACCTGGTCTTCCTAGGTGGTCTCCCATCTAAGTATTAACCAGGCCTGACTCTGTTTAGCTTCCAAGATCAGACATTGGACTGTGGCTCCACTGAGGCATGAACCCAGGACCTTTTGAGCATAAAGCAGACTTGCTAACCGCTACACTATGGAACCACATGCAAAACTTTGCAGCCCTAATGTACTCAGACTACAAGGATATGATATAGAGTAACTATATTCCAGATTAGCAAAATCATGTTATAATTTCATGCTAATAAATTCCTTATAGGGAAGGAACGGGTATAATTCATTGTATTATCTTTAGTACTTTGCACAAGTGCTGAACTGAAATAGATATTAAGTAAACCTTCTACTCCAGAATGAAAAAAAACATTGTCAAAAGAAAAAATAAATGTTAGTTCATATTTATCAATATATATGTGCCAAACATTTTGCTAAGTGCAGAAAATGCAAATTTAAAAAATCATTGCTCTTGACCCAAGATCTTCCGATTTTATTAGAAACAAGGGTGGGGGAAGAAGAGAGGAGAGTTTTCAAGAAGGTGATGTGAAAGTGAAAGAAAATACAAGACATAGAAAATATACAATAAGGAAGAAATATCAACAAAAAGATGAGAAAGAAAAAGAAAAGATAAAAAAAGGGATGACTACTGAAGAGATGAGAGGATGTTGCATAGGGAGGATAAATAAATGCATGTGAGTAAGGAATGCATGGAGGAATAACAAAGAGCATTAAGGGCAATTTAGAGTGGAAAGAAGTACCAAAGGGAATAAGAATACAACAAAATGTTCCTACATCTGCTGTAATTAATTCACTGCAGTAGATGATATGTGTTTTTACTCTAACAGGTTTATTAGTAACTGACTTGAAATTAAGATTTCTTTTTAACACATTATATTGGTGGCACTGATTGAATAAATGACCACCACCGTGCAGAATAGTAATGATCAAAATGTGAAAGGTAAATACTTGACAGAAACCTGCTGCAATAACAATTGCTATCTTATGTAACAAGCACAAAATTTTCATTAACTCCCATTTAAATCAAACTGACAGATTTCACTAAGAATTTGCTATGAACACTAAATATTTTTGTAAAATTATGTAAGAAATAAAGCTTCCATTATAAAATATAAAATATATGGCTGAAATAAAACATAGATTCTAGGGTTTTTTTTCCCATTTGTGGTTTATAATTAGTCATAAAATATGTATACATGTGTCATATAGAGGCATACTCTCTCTCTCTCTCTCTCTCTCTCTCTCTCTCTCACAAACACACAGAGCTCTTCTATTTAAATAATTTTAATTGTTGTTGATACTCTTTTTAACTGTCATTACCATGTCATTTCTTTTTCTCTGTGACTAATTGCTCTCTACTATTCGAATTTAAAGAGATCTGATAATAAAAGAAAAAACATCCATGGGCTCTATCCCACATTCTCCAAAATCAATCCTGAGTTTTTTTAATTTAAGAAAAAAAAAAACGATTAGAGAGAACCTCTGTCTCCTGACTGCAGCAATCTGTGTTCATCAACATTGCACAGGAAACAACATGAGATTGGTCGAGTCCCTGGCATTGCTATTTGTACAGCCTACGCCTCCATCACTGGGTATCCGCTAGCTCCAGATATGATCTTGTCCCAGGTGGATCTAAAACACCTGCTATGTTTTGTGAGATTCTAAAATGTAAAATTGTCTAGTGAAAATGAATCACATGCAATCTAGGTCATTACCTTTAGTACATTCTTATTTCAGAATATGTGAAAGCACGTGAAATGAGTTGTTCATTTATATGACGGATTGACAAAGTCTGGAAATGTTCCCAGAAATCAAAATCTATCATAATGACATTACAAAAATAAGGATGAGCAATAATTGCTACTGTGTTGAAAAAAATGTTTTTTAACATTTGCTGAATCTTCATTTGAAATATTTTATAATTATAAACTAATTGGCGTGCAAATAATTCTCATTATTGTAGCATAAAATACAAAATTAAATTATATTATTGCGACCTGAATAAAGACAGTAGAATAAGCCAGTACACATTCATAAATACATACATTAAGAGAAGTGTATTTTTTGTATTATAATATTTGATTGAGTTCTCTAAACAGCCATTGGGTTGTTTTAGATTGGCAAAGAGAAACAATCTGGGGGTGTTCATTAAGTGGCAGACTATATTAGGAGCCTATTCTACATAATCTTTGAACATTATAGAAATGAATAAATCATTATCGTCATTATATATATCCTGTGAATTAACCATTTTCATAGATTTAGAATGTATAGTCAAGATGAATCATTCTAAAGTGTGTTTCTATGCCTAAAAATTAATCTCTGATATTCTGCTTCTCCACAGTCTGGTAAAAATACTTTTTCAAACTTTTCCCCCTATTTTACTCCTCAATTACCTGTTTTTCAACTAAATTACTCCCTTTTTATGCCACCACTTTATACCACTGAATTTTTACCCATAGAGTTATAAAACCCTTAGAATAACTCATTGGTTTTCATGATATCTGCATACTTATTTCTCCAATGTCCTTGTCATTCCGTCTTTTTCCAAAATCCTACTTGTTTAAATATTATTGGGCTAGATGATGCATTCTCAAAAGGGGTGATATTTTCCTCAAAGGGGCTAAAATGGTTGTAGGAGACCAACTATTTTTAGATATGACATTGGTTGTGGGTCTCCAAAACTTAAATGTACACAACAAATTTTCACCTTTAATATTTATCTTCATGGTTTAGGGTGCTGATTAAGAAAAAAAAATATAAAAAGTCACCTTATGGAGAGGTGAGTGTTAATGAAAAGGAGATTGGAAAACACACTAGAATATCTTCCCAGAATTCCCCATATATTTATAGAGCTCTATGTCATTATTCATTCTGATTTCTCTACCAGGATCACCTTTCTTTACCACTTGGTCAGTTCTTCTTAGGAAATCATCCTACTAGTTCCTATCATCTTTCATGGACACATTGATTCATCCCACCTGCCTCAGGGAAAATTATTATTTTCATTTGTGTTCCTAAAACATCTAACAGGTACTTTGCATCTATGTATATAACTATTTATTTATATATCACCCTTCCTTCTTGAGAAGATAAGAACTTTAATCTTATGGTTCGTATTTTATTCATTTTTGTAATCCCATCTCTAAGAGGCATATCTGACATTTAGTAAAAATTTAACACTGATAACTGTATTGTTTCTCCAGCCATATCAAACACTTAGGTTGGTGACTTGTACATACAGATGATTAACAAACACACATGTATTGAATTTAAAAATTCATGACACTTGATTAAAATACTCCTACTTTCTATAATTTATTTCTTTCAAAATATAACTCATCTTTTAAACTTTGTCTTAGAAGTATTCAAGTTAATTCCTTCTATACTTCCTTTAATTGAGATTAGATATACTTTGTTATAATATTTTTGTCTTGCTCAATAGATATTTACATATATTTCTCATTAACTTTAAGCTCACAGAGTTTTTAAGAATTGTATTGTATCTACATTATTTACTCTTCCACATAATGCACTGAAGATTCACTATTCATTACATCATCTTGAATGTGTATTGTTATATCAGGATTAAAATGGACAAGTTTGTTTTATAAATTAATAAAAGTATGTAGAAAAACTTACTCATGAAAATGATATGACAGCTCTTTAAACAAGCATTAAGTATTGTATTTAGTGGAAAGGATTTCATTTTTACAGAGAAGAGAATATGAAAAGGCATGTGTGTGAGTGAGAAACTAAGTAAATAAATTTAACAAAAGTATTGTTAGCAAATTAGGCAAAATGAAAAAAAATAGAAAAAAAATGTCCCTTTAATAGAGAAGTAACAATTAAAATTTGAGAGAAATAGGTAAATTAACAGCCTTGCTTAATTCTAGATAAATAATAGCCAGTTTTGCTCATCTAAGACGAAAACAAAGTTTCAAAGTCAAATTTAGCTTCCTGGAACAGAGACACAAGCTAAGTCTGGGTTTTACAAATGATATTGTCATCTTAGTGCTCTGTATAATAAGCATAAATATGAGAATGTGTAGATGACAAAAAAAATCCTGAGTGAGAAATAAATGTAACCTATTTTATATTTATTCGTAATTACCTATTGAAAGCTCTATCCATTGATCAATTTATTTACATATGCAGTAAATATAAATTTACTATATATCTATAATGCATATATTTATTACACATCTATTTTTACATAGTATATAATTATATCTACATTGAATATTTAATATAAAGAATTATTATAGGTTATATAATATAATAATTAATCTATTATATTTGTTAGTTATTAAAATATCTTCTAATTTTAGATGGGAATTTAACTTAAAGAAGGTATTGCTGTATCCTCCAAATGTTAATGAAAACATGAAGTGAACACAATCATAGTGAAGGTCAAATTATAAATCTAATCTTCCTGTCAAGCTAATTTATAAGTGGTATTTTAAGAAAAAAATCAAGTACATCAACTAGATTATTAAAAGTATTCAAAGAGAAAGTTTAAGATACCAGCAATGAAGAAAACCTTTGCATATTTACTGAAATCACAAAGAACAATAATGTAATTACAAAAGCCAATGGAGATATTTAATATTAGAATAAAATCATACAAAAGGTTAAAAGTAATTAAAATGACCAATGAATGTTAGATAAATGGAGGCACCTTACAAATATTCTTCATATTTGCCTATTTTTCATAATGGAAGAGATTATAAAACTACAGGGTATCAACATGTATGAAGGAAACAAAATAATGAAAGGAAAAGATTGCAATTAAGATTTATATTTGACATGGTATTGAACATTTCTTATAATAGTATAGATTCTCCTATATTTCAGTGTTCTTAGATTTCTAGCACAAGCATAAATGACACACACTTCTTAAATAACAGAATTATAAAACATATCTTTGTCTAGTTGAAAATAATATAAATGCCCCCTTCTAGGCTCAAAAAGAAAAGATTCATCACACACTTCAGCAGAGTAGAATTCTAAGTAGATTGGGTTAGAGATCAAGTAAATATACTTAGAATAGTTCAATCAGCAATCTTAGTAGGCTGCATTCTTCCTTGTTGATTAAAACTTTCAAAGATCACCTCCAATCTTTTCATTTGTTAAGAATTTCACTTATCCCACACATAAATATTCTCCAGTACTGCTGATTAACACATTTCTTGGTAGCTGCCCAATAAGTAAAAACAGTTTCTTCCTTTATTGTGCTGTGGATTTAATCTCAACAGGATGCCCCTCTTTGTCTACCTTAATAAAGAAAATTGGCATTATGAATTTTTTTGCAAATGGTTTTTTAGCAAGAGTTGCATAGATTTCCTTCATAGACTTAATAGTTCTACCAACAGCCTATGTCACTTAAAAATTAGGGGTTCTGTCTATACTCCCTAGGCCTTCCTGAGCCTCCAAGCTTCCTGCCAGTGCTTCCTCTACAATAATTTACTCAAATTCCTACAAGGTTCTCCAGAACACTCATACATATAAGGCTTTTTGATATTATTTTCTCTTTATTTTTTCTCTGGCTCCCAAACTCTGTATTGATCCAGCCAAGAGATGATTTGTGCCTTCTTAATAGTAATGTGTCAGAATTAGGCCCCCGAATTAAAGAAGGTAATGAGCAAAATGGAGTAACTTTTAGGTAAAAACAAATTCACTTGGTTTGCTTTATTTTTTTCATCTTTTGTCTCATTGAGAATGAACATATATATTATATGTTATAATACGTAATATTTGATATATGTGTACACACACACACACACACACACACACACACACACACACACACACACACATTTTGGCATCTTTTACCTGCAGAAGCTGATCCTGGATTAGCTCTACCTGATTTCTTTTTGCTCCTATGGAGAAATAGCAAAACAAAACAAGTATCCCAATTTCATCCCAGCTGCTCCGACTTGGATATCTCACCTTTATTTCTTTTCCTTTTCTTTTTTCTTTTTTTTTTTTTTTTTTTGTGAAGACATGATAATGCATTACTTTTCTGGGTTTTCTACCTCCTCTAAGTGCTGGCTCAAGACATAGTCTGTTGTATAAATAGAGTTGACAAATGTGTCATGCTGAGAATAAGCTCTTATTGCCTCTGCGGCACCTGGTTTTCACTTATAAGTTCTAATGTAAAGAGAGATGGAGTGCAACATACATGTAAAGACTGATTCCTATTATTCCTCATTTATGATTGAGTACTAGTGACTTTGATGGCCTAACATATCTAACATATTTAACATATCAGTTGATTTGTTTCCTCACAAACTGCACTATGCAAATTTTAGTGATCTTCAACATTCCTCCATCACAATCCATAGCAAAGTTCCTATTACTTTGTACTCAAGATACACTATATAGTTATGTCAGTTTCATTTAGTATTTTCTGTACCAGGGTTGCTACCTAGAGCCCTCAGATATATTTGAGTATTACATTTTGTCAGGCTCCCCAGCCTTATATCATTTAAAATCTTCCTTCCCCAGAATGATAAACCCTAGATATTCTTTGTTCCTCTTATCTGAAATGAACAATTTTACATCATTTTTAGTGAAACATTGCTTCACTAAAAATTAGATGTAACTTAAAGGAGATATATATATATATTTTTAATTTATTATAGAAACTTTAAAGCATATGCAGAAGTTAGAAATTAGTATAAGTAGCCCTGATCTAACAAGCAGTCAGGTACAACTGTTAATTAATTCATCAACAATTTGGTTTCATGTTTATCTCTTTGGATTATTTGAAAATGAGTATCAAAAATCATATCATTTATCCCTAAATAATTCAGTATATATTCCTAATTAGAATTTTTTTAAAAATATAACCATGATACCATTATCACATTAAAACATTAATATTAATGCCATTATACTTATCTAGTCAGTATTCATATTTGCTCGCTTCTTCCTTCCTTCCTTCCTTCCTTCCTTCCTTCCTTCCTTCCTTCCTTCCTCTTCCTTCCTTCCTGCCTTCCTTTCTTCCTTTCTTTCCTTCCTATCTTCTCTCCCTCCTTCCCTCTCTTCCTTTTCTTTTTTTTTCTTAAGTTAGTATGATTGTATGAATATCCATAATATTGCATTATCCACATATTGCATTGGTCTGATATGTTTCTGAATACTATTTTAACCTATAGGTTTGACTAACTTCTTTTATTTTTTTTTTATAATTAAAAAAGAGTTTTGTTATTGCTGACAAAACCAGGTCATTTGTCCTTTACATGTCTCACTTTCTGAATTTTGAAATCTTAATGCTATTTAATTTCTCCTTCTACTTCTTGTAATTCAAATAAATGAGAGATCTATTGGTTTGATCCAAGTCAGATTTTACATTTTGGTCTGTCAGATAGAATCGCAGATACTACTTACTTTTCCCTGTTAAAAAATATTGTATGCAGTATTCCTTCTTTTTTATGTTAATAATTGACTAGTGGGTTCAAGTGTGGTTAGCTTAATCTTCTTTAACCGCTCTAATACCGTAGGTAGTCAGTGATAATCATTTTCCATGTCAATAATTTCATTAGTGGTTGCAATGTGCAACGCCATCATACTTTTTTCCTTTAATAGGTGGAATACTTAATTTAAAAATAGCTTCAATTATTTTTAGTTTGTACAAGAATGTTAAGATGAATGCTTGAGTCATTCCCTTATTTCCCAGTTTTCCCAATGTTTTGGTTATCTAACATCCACCATATGTAACTAATGTTTTTTTTTAAAATTAAGTAATATTATCAATTCATGAATTTATCATTTTATTAATTTTTAATTCCAATTACTTTTTCAGTTGGTTCCACTTGTTTTGCTGTTCAGACCGCCTTATCCCAACAATAGAAGCCTCTTCAAATTGGATCATGAGTCCTTCTGATGTGCTCCTGGTGGTTTTTGATAGATTCCTTGATTTGGGGGGATGTTTCTAACCAACTCTGTGCATTTTTTTTTACTGTATCAGGATTTAGCCATTTCTTTGAGGATATTTAATTCATTTTAATGGAAAATACTATTTAGAAGACCACAGTCTGTTTGCCAAGGTGTTCATTGAGCCAAGGTTGGTCACTGTTTCTAGAGTATGATATCTGAAAATATACATAGATACAAAGGAGAAAATGTGTGTGTGTGTGTGTGTGTGTGTGTGTGTGTGTGTGTGAAATAATATCTTTCCATTGACAAAACTGAACTAATAAAATGTTATCACCAAAATAGATACTATAAATATTAAAATATTATTATGTGGTGGAGAAATATTCTTTCTCCTTTTGACTAAGTACTTTCACCAACTTCTTTTAAGTCAATCTTTTGCATCTTGACCCACTCATTTAGAAAATGAGTTAAGTTGTATTTCTTTTCATCTATATGACCGTATTATGATGACACATTTGTAAAAATGTAAAGTGTTCCAAAAATAAAAATGCTGCAGTCAGCTTTCAATCACCAATAGGCAGCTTGCTCTTTGCTATATCCTCATTTTTAAAATTATTGACAAGACTACTAAATGATTTATTTTATTAGAAAAAAAATGAACAACAGTTGTAAGAGTTAATAGCCAAGTAGTGTGGTTATAACAATCAAAAAGGATGAAATCATTGTCAAGCTGTTTGCCCAGGAGCAAAGGGAATAATTAAGGTGCCTATTGAATTCCATTGCAAAAAAAGCAGGATACTATTTGTGTTTCAGAGTACAGCATAAGACTCAGGACCTATAGAGACTATTTCAAATAATGGGACCTTCTGTAGAGGAGTGTTTGATGACATTTTTGAAGAATCTCTGATGAGATGGGTCATTCACCCAGATTTCAACTATCTCACCCTCCCTAGGGTTCAGCTGAGGAACTTTGAAGCAACCCAATGAATAGCTGCTATTGACATTTTCTAAAAATAAGACGTGAGAAAGAAAGTTTCAACAAACTTCTTCAATTTATTTCAACTCAATAAATATTTTGAAGACTCACTAATGTGCACTGTCTATGCTGCCCTTTGCATCTCTACTATTTAATGTCCTTCTTGCTTCAGACCCATCAGATCTATCTTCTACACTGCTAAGACAATCATCTTTTTCAAAACTTCCCCGCTTCAAATTCTCAGGATAAATCCAACAACTTTATTTTTAGAAAGACACAAAAATGCCATTAATGATTTGTCTCCTCCATCTTCTCTCATATCTCTTACTTATCCCCAGGCCCCTGACATACAAAGTTATTTGTATTCCAGTGTTATGTTCATTTGAGTCTTTTCTGAAATGCTTATGCTATATCTGGTCATTCTGTCTTCATTGAACTATGTAATGATCGGCCTTTAGATAACTCGCTTGTATATTATAGTCTTTAAGCTATGATTTTTCAAGCTTGCTTAAATGTTTCTGGGTTTTCTCCATTAGCTATGAGCAATTGTAATGTGCGAAGCCAGGTTATACGTTTCTTTGTATAAGTGATCCTGATTTCTGCAACTGTACCGGTAAAAGTAATTTTTTTAAATGAGTGATTTGATTAATTATTTAATCAATCCTATAATATATCAAATAGTTGCATTTCCATCAGAGAAGCCCTTGGCATCTCAAAGACTTATACAGAATCTCTGTTTTAAGGGGATTTAAAAGAGAACCTTTCTTAGTAAAAAGCTTAAAAACTCTGAAAAGCAAACAATAAATTGTGAAGCATAAAATAGATTACACAGAGAAGTTTTATACTTGTCAGGACAGAGATTGATTAGTTTTCTGGATCTTCAGAGTGTCAATTCACCATTTCATTGGTTTCTAACATATGGAATATACCAAAATTTAAATCCAAAAGGATTTCATAAGCAAATACAAATTGCATTTGCATTGACAGGCCTCATTGCCTCTAATGGATGCCAAGACAACATCCAGGCAATTTTTGCTGCTTATGCTACTGAAAAAGAAAAATTTTTGTGATTAGGTGAGTTTCCAAGGTCAAATATCTAGGTAGTGGTAGAAACTAAAACATTCCTCAGTTTCTGAACTCTCAATCCACTGTGTATTTTATTATAATGGGGCTATCACATTAATATGTGTGTGTGTATATATATATATATATACCACAGTAAAAACATATCATTAGATATTGGCTTTAAATTAAAAAAAAATCATTATTGACAAGCATTTATTTTCTAGACTCAAAATTAATCAGAATTGTTTTAATTTTTCTCTCTTACATGGACATTTAAAAATCTACTTTTTAATTTTTTTTTTCAAAATTGAATGTTTTAGACCTTTATATTAGCTGCTTTACAAATATTTTATAATAGGTAGTCCATTTGGTAGTATGTTAAAGAAATTGCATTGGTCTTACAGCACTTAATAAGGTTAGCACATTACAAACAGAATTCATGAAGGGGGAATGGAACAACCATTCTTTTGTATAAGAAAGTAAAGATTATTTGAAAGGAGAAAAATAAAATGCAAATAAGCAAAAATATTAGAAGACTTGAGAAAGGTAAAAGAAAATAGAAATGAGGCATTATAATGTTTAATACTGTTAATAAATATTAAGTAGAAGGTATAGAAATATATGCACTTTGATGTAATTTAAAAATTTTATATTTGAAGGCATACTAAAAATAGTTCAGTGATATGTAAAGGCTGGCAGTTTCAAATAATATCATATAATACTAAATGTTATCACTGTGTACTAGAGACGGATGTAGAACCTCTAAAGGATTTTAATAAATTTTAG
The DNA here is from genome assembly GCA_004027375.1 of Macroglossus sobrinus. NCBI lineage: Eukaryota > Metazoa > Chordata > Mammalia > Chiroptera > Pteropodidae > Macroglossus > Macroglossus sobrinus. The sequence goes on along the minus strand of PVKZ01000379.1, from coordinate 369,898 downwards.
ATTATTACTCATCTGCCTGAAATGCAGAGATCAAAGTCAATTGCAGAAAAAAAGGCAAAACAGAAAGACCTCTACGATATACTGTTTACTATGTAAACACTTGAAAAAACACCTGTACAATAATCCAATATGATACACAATAAATAATACAGTGAAAGTAGTGGTTCAAACTTATAGAGGTATATGTTTGGTAATATAGATGACATCATAATATAAGAATGAAGCCAACACATATATTCTCTGAGGGTGTCCTTTAATATTAATGCCTTCCTCTTGGAAGTAGTTAAAGTTGCCTATTTGTGGGTTTTTTCTCCATTTGTATTATGCTAATTTGTGATTTAATTCTGTTGTGAAAATGGCTTGTAAAATTAATATTTATCCTATATTATTTCTCATTTAGGTATTGTTCAAATGACTCCCCTGTTTCTTCACCATGCAAAACAGTAAACTTAAAATCACTTTTTCTTTCATCATAGAATTTTTCCCATTTGTGAAGGACTCATACAAGATGTCCTAAAGTAGCAATTCCCTTCCCCAAATCACAACTGGCCGATATTAAACAAATTTATTCATTTGAACTAATAATACCTTTCATTAGTGTTTGTTAGAAAATTAATGAAAAATAGATTTTTAAAATATTGAGCTCAATGTCATATACCTCATAATAAATTTCCCAAATTTCATGCTTAAAATATTGAGAGCCTAAGATGAACTTTAATATTTTAAATTTCTCTGGGCAAGATCTACTTCATTTTTAAGCCAGGTTCTAAGTTTAGGCAGATGTAAAAATTCACAAATATTCAAATGTTTTGGGGGTAAACTTTCAGTACATATATGAGTAAGAAGCTTGCATTATTAGAATTCTTAAAAAGAATAAAAACACTAAAAGATACATTTTTTTACATATACATATAAAATTATTTTTGAAGAGATGACTTCAGTATTAGTTGTGTGACTATAATTTTCCTTAATTTCTCTTATGCTTATTTTTCTGCATTAAAATTGATCAATAAATAAATTATAAATAAATTTACCAAGGCCATCATAAGAAATTTGGTCTTTTTGGAAAAGAGTGTTTATCACTTCCAGTGGAAGTAGATTAGAATTAGATTTTTTTCAAAAAATTGAATTTAATATAACTCTTATAAATAAGATGCATTATCTACTACATTTAAATAAGATAATCTAGTACAAAATTTGAAAATATCCATGCATAATATCTAAGAATTTTCTTCCATTCTTTTTTATATTTGATTTATGTTGTATCAGCATTTTCAAGTTTATGTTATTAAGAGACTTTTCAAAAGTAAACTGACATTTCATCAGATGTGTAATCATCTCTCATATTATGCAAACTCTGGAGTCTCTATCAGGACAGGAGTTTTTAACATGTTCACTCACTGCCATATCACCAGCACCCAGAAGATTGTCTAGTACATAACAAGAGTTCAATAAGTATTTGTAGAATGGATAAAAAAAAGTTAGTGAATAAGTATTGATTTACAAATTAATTTCAACATATAATTTTTAAAAGTGTGGGTTTTTTTTTTTATGACAAGCAGAACATATGATTACTGACTTCCTTCAAAGATCTTACCTTAGAATCATGCAAATACATGAGACTCCAATGGCTGGTTCACTAATAGTTACAATGCTCAGCTGAGAGGACTAAACAAAGCCTAAGTCACAATGATTCAGGCTACGGAACATAACCAGTCACAGTTCCGATATCTACCAGATTGCTGTTACTGGAATCTTTAAGGCTATCACCGCATCTCCACAGTCCTGTCATCCTGCATCACCCTGCGAGTGTTATTCCTCTGTTTCCTCCACAAACATTGTTCTTACATGTGATGGTTAATATTATGTGTCAACTTGATTGGGCTAAGTGATGCCCCGATAGCTGGTAAAACATTATTTCTGAGAGTGTCTGTGAGGATGTTCCTGGAAGAGATCAGTATTTAATTTGGTAGACTGAATGAAGAAATTTACCCTCACCAATGTGGGCAGGCATCATCCAATTGGGCCTGAATGAAACAAAAAAGGTGGAGAAAAGGTGAATTTCTTCTCTTTTCTTGAGCTGAGACATTCATCTTTTCCTGCCCCATGGCATCGAAATTCTGATTCTCAGGTTTTCAAATTCCAAGTCTTAACCCCATAGGCATGTGGCTGTCAGGTCTTTGACGTCAGACTGGGAGGTATACATTCAGTTCCCCAGGTTCTTAGGCCTTTGGACTTTTGAATTGTATGACCAACTTTCCTGGTTCTCTGCAGACTGAATACCATAGGACTCAGCCTCTGTAACACTATAAGCCAATGCCTATAATAAACATGTGTGTGTGTGTGTGTGTGTGTGTATTTTTTTTTCTGATACACACACACACACACACACACACATAGTATATGTGTATTCTATTGTTTCTATATCTATGGAGAACTCTGACTAATAACATGTTACATGTTATATCCTCAATTTTATATTATTTCTTTCCTCTTGAAATCTTCCTCCCCAACTCTCTGGAAACTTATTCTACATTTTAAGTAAAATACTATGAATCACTTCTTTCTAAAACATGTCCCCTTTACCTGATTGCTTTCCAAGGTCACTGCAGCCCTTGGACCATTTATGTAGAGCAACCATAAATTTTAGAAAAGTTTATGCTAGGTCATGTGACAAAAATAAGAGTTTGCTGCTCATAGGATCTTCTAAATTCACAACACTGAGGAGTGTACACTTCATATCTGGGTTACTATAGGACTGCGATGAAGGCACTAAAGATATTTCAATACACCCTTTCTCATTATTTATTGAGTCTTCAATTTTAGATTTTTATCAATTGACTGTCTTAGACTATAACTCCTTCAGCCTGTTGCACAATTGGTAATCATTGCCCAGGGAACTCCTTTCCTTCTTTATTGGTTTATGTCTATATTACTCAGAGTCAGGTCAGAAAAAGAGAAATCACACTAATTATTTCAGTGAGAGTGACATTAATACTGGGACCTGAATATATAAGTAAAAGAAATACCAGAAGCACAAGCAGTGGGAAGTGAGACAACACTTAGAAACATCTGAAAACTTCTGCCACTTCCTTTTCCTGATGAAACAATAGAAAAGGTAGTTTTACCTGTTGTCAGAGGTCAAGGAATTCTAGAACCAGCTAGCACCTTGATGAGAAGGACAATAGGGAGCTTTCCTAGAAAACTGTGATCACAGAGAAAGGAACTGTTATTGGCAATTTGGCACCACAGAGAGATGGAACTCCTGCTGGAGAGAGAGAAAAATACCCTGGCTTCTTGAGTTTTCTGTCCTCCAAGCTTCTGCTAGGAGCTTCCATTGGCTACAACTATCAGGAAGCCAGTTTTCATGAAAATCTTGAAATTTGAGAACCCTGCTATAGAGGGGCAGAAGAGATATGAGAGTAAACATGCAAATGAAAGTACAAGAGGCTTCTAGATAATAAATGTTTTATTTCTTCTTTTTCTTACCAAATCTTGTTACTTCACTTATTTGTACCCTAAATGCATTGGTTCACACTCCCACTTCAATATTAAACAGAAATAGCAAGAATGGACTTTCATATTTATTTCTAATTTTATTTTAAACAGAATGATACAAAAATTGCTCCATTTTAATGAGATGTTTTTGGTGTATTTCTTGGGAAGTATGTATACTTTATAAGTTTAAATGTGTTACCTTCACTTTCTAGTTTGCTCTAAATAGTTATCAAAAATAGTTACTAACTGCACATATTCTTGTAAGTTTTTTACTTACCAATAAAAATGATTCTGAATTCTCCCTTTAGTCAGTAAATTTGACAAATATATCCATGTATTTCTGTTGTTAAATCAATGTGGTATTTCTCAGGATAAACTCTATCTTTTTGTTACATCGGTTTTTTATCTGTTGTGAATTTAATATTATTAATACACTTAAATTTTTCATCTTTGTTCATTGGTCTGTATTTTTTTTTGTACTTCTTTCTGATATAGTATTAAGTCTAATGACTGAACAGAAAGAGTTTCAGAATATTCCTGGTCTCTATTGCCAAGTTTCTGTAATACTGGAGTGACCTACACACTGAGAATTTGACAGAACTAGTCTAAACCTTCTGGTGCTAGTATTTGTTCTTTACTCCTTCAATTACTTTAAAGTTATATGATTATGCAGGATGTTTATTTCTTCTTGACTTAGCACTAGTAAGTTATATTTTTCTAGATATATGTATATTTCTGCCTATGATTTAAATTTATTTAAATGTTATTAATTATGAACACTCGTTTTCTTTCTAATCACCGTTATATCTGTCAATAATTTTATATTCATTCTTACGTTTATTTTCTAGGCGACATTTATTTTCCCTAGCAAGCTGGCACAGTAGTTGATAAATTATTAAAGAACAATTTTTTTGATCCTCTTCATTGGCTACTTATCCAATTTATTTATTTATCTTCTTATCATATACTTTAAAACCATTGGCATTATTATTTTGTTGTTCTGCAAGTCAATAAAACTCAACTTTCTTCTTTCAAGCTATTCAATTTCCTTTATATAAAACATTGGTTGCATCTATCAAGTTTTGATATGTACTATTTATTATTTCCAGTGCTAAAAAAAGTTTGTATATTTTCATTGTAAAGGGCTGTTTAATAGATTTCCTATGCAGATGGAAGTATATAATCAGTTCTATCTAATGTGCTAGATACTAGCCAGATGCGGTTACTGAATACTTGAATATGCCCAGTGCAACTGAGAAACTGATTTTTTAATTATATTTACTTTAATTAATTTAAATTGAAATAGCCACATGCAGCTAATGCTTACCTCAATGGACAGCTCAGTATATAAAATGAGGCATTATCTTATAGAGAATGGTTATAGAATAGAAATATTTTGAAGCGGGAGTTATACTAGAGGCATCATGCTCCCTAATTTCAAACTATATTACAAAGCTATAAAAATCAAAACAGTATGATTTTGGAATAATAACAAACATAGATCATAGAACAGAATACAGAGCCCAGAAATAAGACTACACATATATAATCAATTAAATTATGACAAAGTAGCCAAGAATATACAATGAGGAAAGAATAATCTTTTCAATGAATGATGCTGGGAAAACTGAACAACCACATACAAAAGAATGACACTGGACCACTGTCTTATACTATATACAAAAAATAATTTAAAATGTATTAAGGACTCAAACGAAAAATCTAAAACCATTAAACTCATAGAAGAAAACATAAGTAGTAATCTTCTTGACATTGGTTTTAGCAATAATTTTTGTTAATCTGACACCAAAAACAAAAGCAGCAGAAGTGAAATTGGGCAAGTGGGACTACATAGAACTAAAAAGCTTTTGCACAGCAAAGGAAACCATCAACAAAATAAAAGAAGTTGCAAAATCATATATCTAATAAAGAGTTAATATCAAAAAATGTAAAGAACTCATACAACTCAACAGTAGAAAAACAAACAATCCAATTAAAAAATAGGCAGATAAACATTTTCTAAAAAATTTTTTGAATAGACATTTTCCTAAAAAAAGGACATATAGATGGCAACAGACATATGAAAAGATGTTCAGTATCACCAATCATCTGGGAAACACAAACCACAACCACAATGAGATACCATCTCACATCTGTCAAAATAGCTATTACTAAAAATAAAATAATGTCAAATGTGTTGGTGAATATGTAGAGAAAAAGGACCCCTTGTGCACTATTGGTGGGAATGTAAACTGATGCAGCCACTATTTAATTTTTAAAATATAATGAAATCTTTCCACTTGCAACAACATGGATGTACCTTGAGGGCATTGTGCTAAAAGAGAAAGACAAATACTGTTCAATCTCACCTACATGTAAAATTAGAAAACAAACAAACAAGCTTATAGATACAGGGAATAGGTTGATGGTTGCCAGAGGTGGGGGTAGGGGTGGGCAAAATGGGTGAAGAGGGTCAAAAGGTACAAACTTCCAGTTACAAAATAAGTAAATCCTAGGGATGTCATGTACAGCATGATAACTATAGTTGACAATACCATATTGCATATTTGAAAGCTGCTAAGATAGTAGATTTTAAAAATTCTCATCACAGAAAAATTTTTTTTTCACTATTTATGGTGACAGATATTAACTAGAATTTTTGTGGCAAACATTTAAAACTGTATAAAAATACCAAATCATTATATTATAGACTTGAAACTAATATAATGTTATATGTCAATTATACTTTAAGAAAATAAATAATAAGAGTGACAATATACGGCAGACTGGAAAACACCAGGCTGAGAATAGGGAAAATATGGCATATAGAAAAGTCATAATAAAATATTGTAACATAAAAAAATAAATAAAACTGGAGTTATTTTATTATGATTGCATGTTTGTAGGCTAATATATACCATTTAGTAGAGAGGTAAATCTTGATTCACAAGAGGGAAAATTGCTGGAGTTATGTCCTTGAATAGACCAAATGTGAATGTGGATGGGACTGAGTGCACAAAAGGGAAGATTTACCATTAGATAAACTGCTAACTCATTAAAAAAAAAATTATGAGGAGCATAAATATCTATCTATAGCAGCAGCAGTTGAAGCAGAGTATGTAATTACACATGTAGATGTGAAGATAAGAGCATGTAGTCATGCAACATATAAAAATGTTTCAACCCATGGAACACATACATGATACTGGTCCCATAAGATTATACTGGAGCTAAAAAATTCTATCATAGTTATCATAATATCATAACATTACTCATATGTATGTGGTGATGCTGGTGTAAGCAAACCTACTGTGCTGCCAATTGTATAGAAGTATAGAATATACAGTTATAGACAGTACATAATACCTGATAATAATAATAAATGACCATGTTACTAGTTTATGTATTTTGTATGCTATAATTTTTATCATTATTTTAGGATGTACTCTTTCAACTTACAAAAAAAGACAGTTTGCTGTAAAAAGTATGTAATTTTATGCTGGTAGCAGCCTTATGCATCTTGTATTTACTGTATCTCTTGCTTGCATTATTTTCTCTTGTACATGATTTAATCTCATGTTGTTTAATACAGTAATGTGCTATATAGGATTGTAGCCTAGGAGCAGTAGGCTATACCATACAGCCTAGGTATAAAGTAGGCTATACTATCTTTGTGTAAGTATACTTTGTGATATTTGCATGATGACAAAATCATCTAATAACACATTTCTCAGAATATACTTGTCATTATGTGGCACATAACTTTAATGTTTCAATATCCAATTTCCCCTTCTTAATTATTGAATAATCCTTTTATTACTGGAGTTGGGAAATATTTCTAATTTAAAACTAAATGTCATAGCCACTCTTGTGATAGCTTTGGCCAGTGAGAGTAAGCATGACTGCCTGTGATCAGTAAAACATGCATTTTCTCACTTACCCATTCTCTGTGTACTTTAGAATGAAGAAAAAGTAGATTGAAGCTCCAACAGTAATCTTGTCTCTTTGATGTATTCAGAATGAAGATATTTACTATTGGTCTATAATAAATCTAAAGCCACCAGAAGCAGACATGGACTGCCTTCCTCTAGATGTGTTTTGCCTGAAAGAAAAATAAACCTCTAACTTGCTAATACATTTTTTTTAGTGTTTACCAAACACAATTCTTGAAATAGACATATATTGGAAGTGATAGCAACACAAAGTAAAACATAGCTGAACAACAATGATGAGAAAGCATCGTACAAGTTTTATATAGTTAAAGATAAAGTTGGTACTAAGAAATAATAATTAATAATTAACATTTGGTCTAACTACCACTTGATGTATATTTGACAATAGACCATTTGCTTACTAAAACTGTAAAACTAAAGAGAATAGTAGAAAATGTTTAGGACATTCCTTGTCGTAGCTCCTTCTTACTGATTTCAGCAAATTTCTGCAAATTTCTGCAAGACAAAGATGAATTCATGGTGAAGTTATTGAGGCTACAAGCAAAAATGAAAGAAAATACTGTTTTTGATAGTGGAGATGACTTTCCTGGTGCCCTGTAATCAGAGTTTACTGAGAGTCCTATAATTTGTACCCCTTCACAGGAAGAAAAGCCAAATGACACCACTCTGCAGCCCAAACTGAAGCTCTTAATGCAGTTTTTGCAGACAGGTAGTCTCATCAGAAGAGAAACTATACTCGCTAGACTTTCAAGCATCTTTCTGTGATAATGTCTGCCATGTACTGAGATTAAGCCTGCCCTAATAATGTTAATTATAGTTCTCTCTGGTTTCAGGGTAACTGCCAATGTGAGGTATGGGCAGATAAATGGAACATAGTGGTCAATAAATAAAACACAAGAATTTTTGTGCTTGAAAATTCTATCTAGGCAAGTTTTGTTTGTAAGTAGTCACACAGGAATTGCCTCAAAGTAAAGAAACAGGTAAGTATAGAATTTTGAGTGTTAACTACAAAAATATCTAAAACCTGTCTGGTTATGTATATTGTGCTTGTCACTATAGAGCCTTTAGAATAATACCCAGGCCCTTAAAACTGTATCACTCTGTGTTCTATGAAATCTCTTCTTCATTAATGCTCATTTCAGAATGAGTCACAAAAGTAATGAATAATGAAAAAACATTTGATGAATGATGAAGAATCTCTCACATAGAGGAGAAGCAGAAAGTAAAAGCCTTATTCTACCTGGTTAAGAAATGTTAGCTAGTCCTCATGAGTTTTGATAGTTATTCTGAGTAAGTGCAGGCGTTTTCTGTTATTTTTTTCTGACTGGAAAGGTGGTGGTGTGTGTACATACTTGGGTATGATGAGGCCAGATATACTGTTCAGCAGTTTATATGTCCTTCCTCAGAAAGAAACAACATCCAAATCAGATGAAAATAATTAAACATTACTCAGACAACTATTTTGAATCAAGATTTTTAGGAGCACGGGAATGTCACATTCTCCCTATATTCCTTAGATGTAAAATCACTCTGTTATTAGTGCCACCTTGTGCCCAGACCTCCGTGAGGATGCGAAGATGACAAAAATATAAGTAGAGAAAATGAGTTAGGGCTTCTTGCAAATACCTTTAGAAGCTGATTCACCTGAAGATGAGAACATTTCCCATGCCCTGTCTTTTTCTGACTGGAATTCAGAAGTCACGATTGGAAGTCCTATTGCCTTTTGGTGCCCATGACCCAAACTTGAGGGTCGAAGCAGTTGGGCAATAATAGAAAGTAGAAAGGAATGTAATTCTGTGATTACTAAGAAACTGCTATGGCATCCCTGGACTTTGTCCTCACAGGTTTTACGTGAGTTTAAAAAATAAAAGTAGGGAGGAAAGCAATCTATTTGTTCCAGTCACTGACTGAGGAAGTCTCTAGATTAGATGCCAGTTTTGTTTCCTAATTGATGTAAGGTAGTTCTCTTCTGATAGCTTTTGTTTTATCAGTGAAATAAAAAAACAAGCTCTGCAACTGAAAAGGAGTAGGATATTTGAAGGAATGGAGATTTAGAAAGAGTAGAGATGAAAAATAGATTTTTAGGAGAATGGGAGAATAAATTTACTCAGTCATACATACACACACATACACAATATATAATATCAAGCAACCTAAAAGCCATCTGAGTTAAGTCATGGATTTAGATTGAAACTAGTTAGCAAATTTGTGTTTTTCATGTGCCATCATTAGCTAGAAAAGACAGAGAATTGGATATAACTACTTGCAGCTTTGTCAGGCAGAAAGGGGCAAGAGTGTGACTCATTAATTGTTCACATTCCATATGTAGCACATGCAAAAACATCCTAGGAAGCTATATCTTGTTGGATGTTCACCATTATTGCTACGGAACAAACCTACTATCCTATTATTCTGGCCTCTTGAGAGTTCTTTGCCCCTCACAGCTACCCTTTCTAAGTCTAACTCTATTAGAGTAATAATGCAACAAGTCAGTGGTTTATTTACTTTCTCTCAAAAGGTATGTAGACATGGAAGTTTCTCAAAACATAATTATATCCAGTCTACCTATTCATGCACACATAAAGCCTTATCAGAATTCAGAGGTATCAATTACACTTATGGACTGAAACTGTCCTTTATGCTGCTTTTATAGAGCACCGAGAACTAGTTTACATTAAGATTTTGTTTGGAAAGATTGATAAAAGACTTCAATGAAGACAACCATTCATCTACTCACCCTCTCCCATTTTGCCTTATTTAGTATGTAGGTTTTACCTCTTACATTAAAAATTATATAAGTTCTAACTTGCCTATTACTCATCAATTCTTATATCCAAAATTAGTTTCATAGTGTTGAAATTAAGTGTGTTTAGTTCTCCTATAATAAAAAGGAAAACATGTGAAAGTTTTCCTTAATTTAGAATAAAGCAGAATTGCACTTTTTAAGAAACTCATGTTAGTTCACTATGACTATAGAATTTAACTAGATTGAAGACATCTTTAAAAAAAACCCAGGGTTCTTAGGATTTTATTGCATGAGTAAGTGAATGTTCCTGTATATAGTGAGTTTGATTGCCCTTAACTGTTAAGTTGTTGAAACAGAAACAAGAGAACAAACCAATGCATCTGTAGCAGGAAGAAGTTACATATTGGCTATACGTGCTGGCTGTATATTTTCTTAATCATGTAAAGTAACTCAACATTTATTAATTTAAGTACATTTCTAATATAAAAAATACTTTTGAAAATTAATCTCAAAAATCAAGTGTTGAAACCTAAAATTATTGAACATATTTTAAAAATTCAAAGCAGAAATATACCTCTTTATATACTTAGTTGAAAATATTTTTGTATAGATGATTAACATTTAAAAAAAATATATCAGAATATAATCTGACAATAGCTAAGACCAAGAATGTCTGACTTCTGCAAAGTGGATTAAGTAACATCTATAAATAATAGGCTAAATATTTGGCTAAAAGTTCCCTGAAGTGAATAATAGGGAGTTAAATTAATATCTAAAATGGTTTTCATTAGCAATAATTATTTTAATAATCACTGCTTATAACTTAAAATTTAAGATCAGTGAGGATTAATGAGATTATCAATTCAAATTTGTTATAGGTTTTGATAAAATTTCTTGACTTACTGGGTAAATATTATGCAAGAAATTATCCATCTTAAATTTAGTCAGGCAAAATCAAATGCTTGCATGATTTTTTTGTGAAAATGAGAAAGAAAGTCAGACCGGGTAATAACCCAATTAGGCTGATGTTAATGGATTTTAGGCATCTGTATTTTAGAAAATAATACTCAGGATTCAGAATTTGTAAATTAGAAAATAAACTCAGATATAGGTTTAGGTTTATCTTGCCATTCAAATAAGTTAAATGTACATATATACATACATATATATATATATATATATATATGCATGTATATATTTATAATACATACACAAATATATATACACACATATACATATTCATATATATGTATCACTTAAAATAAATATAATTGAAATTAAGTTAAAAGGCAACAGTTTAAAACAGTATATTAGTGAAAACATATTTTTAGCTTAATGAAACCTCATTTCATCATATTTGCTTTTTTCTTTTTACTGAGGATATGTAAAATCTTTGTATGAACAGGTACGGATCAAAAGTTTACCATTTGAGAACTTTGTGGAAACATGGCAGAGAGAGAGAGACGTCTCCAGATCTCTCCCTTTGAAACAACAATAAGCTGAACCTCTAAAACTCAACAAAAACCACCCAAACTGCACACCAGCACATCTGAGTGTGGGATCTGTGTATAAGAGCTACCACAAGTCAGAACCCTGGGTGTTGAGCAGCAGACTGGGGAAAATAAAGCAGGAGGCGGGGGAAGGGAGGTGTGGACTTACTTGAACTGCCTTGCCTGGGAAAGCTGTTAGCTCCCAGTGGCCAGCCTGCAGCAAGGCCCAGTCATCAGTGCAGAAGGAAGAGAAGTGGGATAGGACTGAGAAAAACAACAGTTGATTTTTACAGGCTGCAGTTGCAAAATTGAGGCTGAGCCGCAGCCCTCAACCCCCAATCTAGAGGGCCCCTCCTCCCAAACCCCTGGAGACTGATCACCACAGAGCCCCAGGGGAATCTGAGCAAACGCTGCTGAGACTGTTGCTGACACTGATAGGGACTGAAACTGAAGGTAGTGAGAGTGATTAAATATTTACAAGACAATAAAAAAGGCATTTTTAAGGCTTTATATAAAGCAGGCATCCAAGAGGCTTAGACACAACCTTCTGGAAACCAAATGAAAAGAGCCTTCTTTGCAAAAGAATAAAAAGAGATCTTTATATAATAAACATTCTTTCTGGAAAAACAACAGAATATGTTTCCGTTAATACCCAGGTGAAGAAATAGTCCATTAAACACAATGAACAACCAAGATGACAAAGCATCTCGAAAGAAGGAGGAAAATCTCTAGAAAATAAGCTTACAATACAGAAATATGCAACTTAAATGACAGAGAATTCAGAATGGTACTTCTGAAAAAACTCAGTGAGTTCCAAAACGAGTCATATCAACATTTTCAGGAACTGAAAGAACACCTCGATGAGCAGAGCAAGGAGATTGGAACTCTTAAAAAGGACCAAATAGAACTTCTGGAAATGAAGAACACACTGCAAGAGTTGAAAAATAAAATAGCATGCTTGAGAAATAGAATCAACCAAATTGAGAAAAGGTTCAGTGATATCAAAGACAGAAATCTAGAAACAAATCAGAAGGAAGAAGAGAGAAACTGAAGAATGAAAAATGATGAAGGAGAAATTCAATAACGAGGCGAGAAAAAGGAACAGGGACTAGAAAGCATTTTCAGACAAATAGTGGACAAGAATTTCCCAAATCTAAGGAATGAGCTGGAGCTTGGAATTCAAGAAGTCAGCAGAACATCCAATTATCTCAACTCAAAAAGGCCTTCACCAAGACACATTGTATTAAAGTTATCAAAAATTAATGAAAAAGATAGAATTTTCAAGGCAGCCAAGGAGAAGAAAACAGTAACTTATAAAGGTAAACCCATTAGATTATCCTTGGAATTCTCAGTGCAAACCTTACAAGCTAGAAATGAATGGAATCAAATATTTAAACTATTAAGTGAAAGGAACTACCAGCCTAGAATAATATATCTAGTTACGCTCTCCTTTAGATTTGAAGGAGAAATTAAGACCTTTCCAGACATATAAAAATTGAGGAAATTCTCCTTACGAGGCCTGCACTACAGGAAATATTCAAAGGGGTCAGCTCACCTAAAACAAAATGACAAATAAACAAACAAAGAAATAAACAAACAAAAAAAATAAATAAGAGTAAAGCAATTATCAGAAAAACAGAAGCAGAGGAGTGCAATCCTTACGAAGAACAGGGCATTATAAGTTTAAATAATAATAAGAGAATTGCTATAGCAATATAGTAATGAATGTTCAGCATACATAGGGACAAATTGAGATAACAATGACTGAAAAGGGGAGGATTCAAAAAACCAAACTTGCAAAGGGGAATGGAGGTAAGGCACAAGCAGAAGAAAATGGACAACTGTGTATATATAACTCTCCTTTACATATTCGAAATGGTAATCACACATCAAAAATTCAGAACTGAAGTATATAACATAAAACAAGAAGAATGAGAGGGAAAACCCACAAAAAACAACCAAAATAAAGAAAACAGAAACACAAGGACAAGGAAGCAATGAAAACACCGAGCTACAAGAAAGCAAAAGATAAAATGGCTATAAGACATCATATTTCAATAATTACCCTAAATGTAAATGGATTAGACTTACCAATAAAAAGGCACCGAGTTGCAGAATGGAGCAACAGACAAAATCCAACCATATGCTGCCTCTAGGAGACACATCTCAGCTCTAAAGACACATAAAGGCTCAGAGTGAAAGGACAGAAAATGATATTTCAAGCAAATGGCATTCAGAGAAAAGCGGGAGTAGAGTACTAATATCAGATAAAATAGACTTCAAAATAAAAAAGATAAAAAAAAGATACTGAGGGACACTTCATAATGATAAAGGGAATCATGTACCAAGAAGACATAATACTTATTAATATCTATGCTTCCAATCAGGGAGCCCCAAAATAGGTAAAGCAATTACTAACAGAACTAAAAGGAGAAACAGACCAAAAGACTATCGTAGTAGAGGACCTAAATACCCCACTATCAGATATGGAGAGATCATCCAAATGGAAAATCAATAAGGAAATAACATCCTTAAATGACACATTAGTCCAACTGGACATAACTGACATTTACAGAACCTTCCATCCTAAAACAGCTGCTTATACATTTTTCTCTAGTGCACATGGAACATTCTCAAGAATCAACCACATACTGGAACACAGAGATAGCCTCAACAAATATAAGAGGATTGAAATCGTACCAACCATATTCTCTGAGCATAATTTTCTGAAACTAGAGATCAACTTGAAAAAGAAATCAGGAAGTACCATAAATACATGGAGATAAGCAACATGCTACTGAAGAATAACTGGGCCAGAGAAGAAATAAAAAGAGAGATCAAGAGATACATAGAAACAAATAATAATAGTACAACATAGCAAAACTTTTGGGACTGGGCAAAAGCAGTCATAAGAGGAAAGTTCATATCATTACAGGCTTCCCTCCAAAAACAAGAATGAGCCCAAATAAACAACCTAACACTTCATCTTAAAAAATAGAAAAGGAGGAACAATGAGCCTAAAGTCAGCAGAAGGAAAAAAATATTCAAAATTAGAGCAAAAATAAATGAAATTGAAAACAACAACAACAAAAAGAAGAAAAAATAAATGCAGCAAAGAGCTGGTTCTTTGAGAAGGTTAATAAAATTGACAAACCCCTGGCTAGATTCACTAAAAAAATAAGAGAAAGAACACAAATAAACAAAATCAGGGATGAAAAAGGGGCAATTACAACTGACATCACAGAAATACAAAGGATCACACAAGAATACTATGAAAAGGTGTATAACACCAACTTTAATAACCCAGAAGAAATGGACCAGTACTTAGAAAAATACAATCTTCCTAGATTGAATCAAGAAGAACAAAAAATCTAAATAGACCAATCAGCTATGGACATTGAAACAATCATCTAGAACCTACCAAAAAGTAAAAGTCCAGGACCAGTGAATTCTACCAAACATTCAAAGAAGATTTAATACCTATTCTCCTCAAACTCTTCCAAATAATCAAAGAGGAGGCAATACTTCACACATTTTATGAGACCAATATTATTCTGATACCAAAACCTGGTAAGGATAACTCAAAAAAAAAAAAAAAAAAGAAAAGAAAAGAAAGGAAAACTATATCCCAATAACACAGATACAAAAGTCCTAAATAAGATACTAGTGAACTGAATACAGCAACATACTAAAAAGATTATACACCATGATCAAGTTGGCTTCATCTCAGGGGCACAGGGATGATTCAACATAAGCAAATCAATTAATGTGATACACTACATAAACAAATTAAAAAATAAGAATCATATGATCATATCAATAGATGCAGAAAAGATACAGCATCCATTTATGATCAAAACACTTAACAGAATTGGCATAGAAGAAAAGTACCTTAACATAATAAAGGCCATCTATGACAAACCTTGAGCCAACGTTATACTTAGTGGTGAAAAACTAAAAACCTTCCCTCTAAGATCAGGAACAAGGCAAAGCTGTTCACTATTGCCACTCTTATTCAATATGACATTGGAAGTCCTAGCAAGTGCAATCAGAAAAGAGAAAGATATAAAAGGCATCCAAATAGGAAATGAAGAAGTCAAACTTTCACTACTTGTGGATGACATGATTCTCTATATAGAAAACCCTAAAGACTCCACAAGAACATTACTAGAAACAATAAGCAAATACAGTAAAGTCTCTGGATACAAAAACAATGTTAAAAAATCCATAGCGTTCCTATACTCTAATAATGAAGTGTCAGAAAAAGTGGAAAAATTCCTTTTGCAATTGCAACAAAAAGAATGAAATACCTAGGAATAAATTTAACGCAACATGTGAAAGACCTATTAATGAAAATTATAAGACCCTGTTAAAAGAAATCAAAGAAGATACAAAGAAATGGAAAGATATTCTGTGTTCTTGGATTGGAAGAATCAACAGTTAAAATGACCATATTACCTAAAGCATTATATCGATTTAATGCAATCCCCAACAAAATACCATCAACATTTTTTACAGAAATGAAACAAAAAGCATCAGATTTGTATGGAAGTACAAAAGACCCCAAATTGCCAAAGTCATCCTGAGAAAAAAGAATGAAGCTGGAGGCATCACTCTGCCTGACTTCAAATTATACTACAAAGTGACAGTAATAAAAAATAGCATGATATTGGCCGCAAAACAGACACACTGACCAGTGGAACAGAACTGAGAGTCCAGAAGTAAACCCATATTTATATGGGCAAATAATTTTTTCCAAAAAAGACAAAAACATACAGTAGAGAAAGGAAAGCCTCTTCAATAAATGGTGCTGGGGAAACTGGAAAGCCACTTGCAAAAGAATGAAACTAGACTGTTGTCTATCACCATGCATCAAAATTAACTCAAAATGGGTTAAGGAGCTGAATATAAGACCTGAAATAATAAATTGCATAGAAAAAAATGTAAGTACTAAACTCATAAACCTTGGACTTAAAGAGGATTTTATGAATTTGACCTTAAATGTAAGGGAATTAAAAGCAAAAATAATTGAATGGGACTACATCAAACTAAAAAGCTGCTCAGAAAAAGAAAGCACCAACAAAGTAAAGAGATAACCACCCAAATGAGAAAATATATTTGCAAGCAATGCCTCTGATAAGGACCTAATATCTAAAGCATACAAAGAACTCATACAACTCAATAACAACAATAACAAAATGATCCAATCAAAAAATGGGTAGAGGATCTAAACAGATATTTCTCCCTAGAGGACATACAAATGGCCCCCCAAAAAAAAATAGATGAAAAGATGCTCAACATCGCTAGCTAATAGAGAAATGAAAATCAAAACCAAAATGAGATACCATCTCATACCTGTTAGAATGGCTCTAATCAATAGGACAATTAATAACATGTCGAAGAGGATGTGGAGAAATAGGAACCCTCATACACTGCTGGTAGGCCTGCAAATTGGTACAGCAACTATGAAAGTGGTATGGAAATTCCTCAAAAAAACTAAGAATTGATCTACCATATGATCCAGCAATCCCTTTACTAGGTATTTACCCCAAAGACTTGAAAACTCATATCCATAAAGATATTTGCACCCCAATGTTTATAGCAACATTATTCACAGTGGCTGGACATAGAAGCAACCCAAATGTCCTACGATAGATGATTGGCTAAAGAAGCTTTAGTACAATGTAAAATATGCATGTAAAATATTCTAAGCTTTAGTATAAAAGCTTTAATAAAGATTCTTGGTACATATATTGCTCAGCCATAAGAAGAGAGATGAAATACTGCCATTTGTGACAACATGGATGGACCTTAAGATAATCATGGTAAATGAAATAAACCAGAGAGAAAACGTTGAAAATAACATGATATCGGTTATATGTGGGATATAAACCTAAAAGCAACAAAGGAACAGGACAAACAAACAGAGACTCATGAACATGGACTATAGACTAGTGGTTACCAGAGGGAAGGGTGTGGGGGAGAAGGGGAGAGTTAGACAGTGTAAAGGCAGGTAGGGTGAGGATTAAATGAGTAAAGGGGGTCAAATATATGGTAGCTGGATTCTGGGTGGTAAACAAACAATAGAATATACAGATGCCAAATTATAATGTACACCTGAAAATTACATAATTATATTAACCTATGTTACTCCAATAAACTTAATTGGTAAAAAAGAAGTTTATGATTTGGGAATATTACTCAGCCTTTAAAAGAAATGAAATTCTACCATTTGTAACAACATGGATGGACCTAGAGTTAATTACGCTGAGTGAAATAAGTCAGACAGAGAAAGATAAATATAATATGATTTCATGTATATGTGGAATGTAAGGAACAAAAAGATCAAACTAATCAAAAACAGACTCACAGATATAGTGGACAATTTTGTGATGGACAGAGAGGAGGAGGGTTGGGGGGCTGAGAGAATGGGGTGAAGGGTTAAAGTAGTACAAATTAGTAGTTGATAGATTGTCAGGGGTATGGGGAGCATGACATAGGGAATGCAGTTAGTATTGTGTTTGCTAGGTAAAGGGTCAGAGGAGGGAGGAAGCAATTGGGGGGATGGTTTTATAAACTATATAGATGTATTACCAATGTAGTGTATACTTGAAACTAATATAAATAAAACAATAAAAATTTTTAAATCTTTACCATTTGATATCCACTGGTACAGTGGACAGAATTTAGAATAAAGTCACAAGATTAAATTTCAGTTAAGCCTCTGCTATTTTCTATTCTATTTCTTTTTGGGAGGCCTATTGTATTTAAAACAACTATTTCCTTTTATGTTTAACAGAACAAAATCATTGTTTTAATTAAGAAACTGTATAAAAGAAATTTTCTGTGAAAGCATATTGTTAATTACACAGTTTAATACACTAGTTATTACTTTTTCCTAAATAGTGTTTATAATGGATCTAGAAGATCCAATCTAGAAAAATCTCTCTAGTGCTAAAGCATCTAGGGTGTTACCTTTGGTCTGGCATAGAAAAAGCATTGCTACTAGAAAGTACAAGACAAATGTGTGTTATATGAAGTCATATTGAGTTCATGTTGAGTGTATTATTCAGTTCTGACTCCTGATGACACTATGAATGAATAAAGTTCACAGTGTCCCATCCTTGACAGCCCTGCTCAGCTCCTATAGACTCATGTTTACAGCTTCTTTAATGGAGCTAATCCATTTCATATTTTGACTTCCTCTGTTCCTGCTGCCTTCTATATTTCCCAGCATTTCTGTCTTTTCCCAAGAAACCTACCTTCTCATTCTGTACTCGAGGACAAGCTTTAGTTTTGTATTTTTTTGTCCTTAGCGAGGGTTCTGGCTTAATTTGCTCTAGAAACCACTTGTTACTCTTTCTGGTAGCCCAAAGTATCTGTAGAGCTCTCTTCAATAACATATATCATATATTGAATGAATCTATTTTTTTTTTCTTACCAGTCTTCTTTGTCATCCAACTTTCACATCTATACATAGTAATTGGGAATTCCAGGGTGTAGAAGGTTTTGGCCTTGGTCTCTAATGACACATCTTTGTTCTTAATGATATCTCCTAATCCTTCCATTGTTGCTCTTCTGAGTCTCAGCCTTCTCTTGCTTACATGGTTGCAGTCTCCATTTGAATTGATGAGTGAACTAAAGTAAGCAAATTCTAAAAATTTCAGTGTCTTCATAGTGTATTTTAAAGTATATTTCTTCTGTAGTCATGATTTTTGTCTTCTTAATGTTCAAATGCAGCCCTGCTTTGATATTTTCTTCTTTCATTAGTTGTTCACATATGGGTCACAATTTCTTTATCAATAATATGGGTTCTAAATTTATAGTACATGAAAAACAGTTCACAGCTGGTTCTACAAACTTACATAAATTGGGCAAAATTTTCTGAGGACATAAATCTCTTAAAATTTGGCAAACACTATCAACTTTCTGAGGACATGAATACATTTTTTTTTTGAAAAAATATTTAGGCCAACTATTTAAAATCAGATTTTTCTTATTATAAGTAAAAGTAAAACACATAACTTAGATGTTGACACAAGCCATGTATTTGTCAAATATTTCTATTGTACAAAACAGAAATAAATTCATTAGATGACAAAATAAAGTTTCAAATATATATTCAATATAATAATAAATAGAACTAAAGATGAAATTAAGTATAAATATATATATAACTCAGTAGAAATACATTAAAATACATAAAATTACATAATTATGGAATATAAATTCATCTTTCAATATAAGAGTTAAAAATAAAAGACAACAACATAATAAATGAGGCATATCTTAAGGATATATATGAGATGTCGAACACTTATAATAAAAAAAATACTTTCTTTCCAATTAATGAAACATTAGAAAACTGGAAAATTTTAAGGTACAAAACCTCAGTAATCATAAGTGCATAAATGTGGATTTTTTAAAAATATGTAGTTATTATAGACAATAGTCTGATTACAAAATCTACATCTCCCATATTTGTACTGAAAAATTTACAAGGCAAATCTACTGAACCTTCAAAGCTCAGAAAAGCCAATGTTAATTAAATTGTTTGTAAAGTAAAGAAAAAGAAATGGAAGTTCCAAAACATTTTATTAGGTCAGCATAAGACAGACACTATTACTTCATAAGCTTGGGGCAGAAGAATGCGAAAGATCAATTTTGCTATGAAACTATAATAACTTTAAAAGGAATGCTAGTAAGATAAAGAATACTATATCTTGAATAAGATTAATGTATTCTAAAATACATGGTTGAGCGAGATATTCTATTATATTCATCTTATAAATATAACAATTGAATGTGTATGCATATTTTACAAAGTTACTATTTCAAGGGGAAAATACAAGTTACACAGTAAATTTAATAGTGTGCATTATTTATGAAAGGGGTGAATAAGAACACATATATTTTATAATAAAATACTGGGATGACATACAAGGAATAATAAAATTGGTTACATAGGGAGGACTAAATGAGGAAAGAATAAGATAGAGATGAAAAAAGATGGGATCAAGGCTTTCTAATGTATACTGTTGTGTATTTTAACATTTGGACCAACTGAATGAACCATCTATAAATTTAAATTTAAATTTAAATTTAATGATTTCTTGAAAAATTTTAAATTAAATATCTTTCTTATTTGGTTCCTTGCTGAATTTTAGCCTATCATTATTAATCTGAACATACTGAAAATGACATATACTAATATCTAAGAATTGTAAAATAACTCAAATACTGATATTAGATTTCTTGTGCATTTTCTAATTTCAAAAAAGAGTAGCTTTTAAACTATTTTCATGAAAATGTATTTATTTCATTATATATTTTATAATAATTAATTAATTTTATTTACTTATTTACTTATTGATTTACTTATATTTTGATATGTGTGCAGATAGAGAGAAGGAAGATTTGGGCCCTTTTTCAGGAAAGCAACCTCTTCATCCATTCTGCTCAAGGAGATGCTCTAGATGAGTGTGTATACAAACACACTTATATAATATCTTCAGATTTTTCTTTTTCCAAAACTGCTGGCAGCAGAGGTACAGGTGAAACTATATGTTAATGGACATGTAGGAAGCAATGCCCCCCTCATAAGGAATTCTCCTGTGTATGTTTAGAGTAAGCTACCCTAAGGGCTTCTCTCCCTAACAGCTAGATGTGGCGGTGTGGGGCTATGCACATATTAGCCAGAAACCTGACTTGGCTCATAGATGAAGAAACTGTGGAGGTGAGGGAAAAGAGGGTGTTTTAATGTGAGTGAGGGTTAAAAAAATGGATAATTCACTTTAATTGCATTAGAAACAATCTTTCTTGAGTAGAGATGTGGGCCCTTTTGCAAACCTGTGCTAGAAAAATTTTTTCTAACTCTGCTTGTCTAAATGCCCTACTGTTTCCATAAAAATTGCTCATCAGTGTGTTGAGTTGTACTAGCTGCGCCATTTGCTGCTTATACAGCATACCCTCCATACATTTATTGAAAGTTCACCCTAGTCCTGGTGATGCCACCTGAAGAGTCTTTTTTAAAATTTATATTTAAAAAGTATTCAATTTGTTTAAATTAAAAATATATAATGTATATAATATATTATATTTTAACATTATTTTATTTATTTCATAATTTATAATTCCAAAATGATATGTAATATGTTACTATGTTAAATTTGTCTCCCAATAAGAATTTAAAATAATTAATTTAATTTTCAGGCCATATCTGTTTAGTAGATTGAAATTAGTTTCCTTTTATTGATAAGGTCATGCATTTTTTAATGTTCCTTCAGGCCAAGTGAATTACTAAATATTGCTTTAAAATGTCAGTTTATATTGCCTTAGTAAGTTATAAACTGACCAAGCTCATTAAATTACAATTGTTTCTGAGATGCTATTAAATTATTTAAAATTAACAATTCTTTGCAACTTAGGTCACTAATGAAAACTTTTGCTTTAACCTAAAATGCTTGGGAAAATAAAGTTTTAATCAATTCTTCATATTTTCTGTACATATATCCAAACTTTTGAGAATGAATTCACACAACATCAATATAATAGTTATATTATGTTGAGAAAAAAGCTTAATAGCAATTTTAGATAAACTGATAGAATTTAGAGACTATAATTGACTGCCATCAAACTTTTGGAAAATAATTATATTCCAATTTTAGAACTATATAATAATATATACAAAGGAAGAGAGCAATTATTATTTGCTAATATTATAAAAATTTATATAACAAAGTATATATTCAAATCTTTCCAACCACTTTTGAATATAAAGCATATAATATCCTTCTACATATAGACGTCAGAGTATACAGTAATGGTATGTTTGTTTCTAAGAAAAGTTAACAATCTTAGTTCAATGAAGATGAGAACTGGAATAACATCTGAAGATTAGAAATGTATGTTAAAAGCCAAAGATTAGAATGTAAAAAATCTAAATATTGCATTAAGACCAAACATACTGAGAATCAAGTTTGCAAAAGATAATATATTTAACAGCTGATATAAAAATGATGATACTATTGAAAATATAGGTGATGGAAGAGTACAGTTAAGGAAGGCTAAGAATGCCAACTTTATTGGCTATTAAAATGGAGAATCAATGTCAGCAATATAAATTGAAATATGTATTTAAAAGATTATTACCTTAAAGATGTTAGTGTTTTACATGACATTTTACTTATTTTTAGGGATTAATATATGAATTGAAATTAATCTATAAATTCAAGAAAATCCTAAGCAAAACACCAGCAGGGGTATGGGTGTGTATGAGTATTTTAATGTGTGTGTTTGTGCACATGAAAAAAAAATTTATATGAAAAAAAACACAAAGATAGATGATTGCTCTAACAAATATCATTACTTAGAAATAACCTATAGCTGTTAATTTCGTGTAATATTGCTATAAGAATATACACAAAGAACAAAAAAAGATATGTTGCTTCTTCTAGACATCAGCCTTTAATGTGTGAGGTGTTTTGCAACAACTAAAGTCATTCTGACACCATGAGACAAAATGGTAGAGCAGTCAATTCTCAAAAATTTTGGTCTTAGAAAACCTTCAACTAATAAAAAACTGTTAAAAACTCCAAAAAAATTTATACTATATGTCTCAAATATATCAATATTTTATATTTAAGGCTAGGTGACATTTTAAATATTTATTATCAGTTCATTTGAAATAGCAAAAATAAATTATGTAGTAATGTAAATTACTTTTATAAATAATAACATAACAATTTAATGAGTGGTAGCATTGTTTTACATTTTGCAAATCTCTTTAAGTCCCGGTATGTGGAAATAAAAAAAAATCATATCACAAAAATACATTTTCATACCAATATAGGAGAGATTAAAAAAAAAAAAGCACCTGAGTTGATGACATTTAGATGAGATTTGTAATTATAGAGCTCATATTAGAATGGGTTATTCAATACGGGAGTGTTGGAATAAGATAAATATATTCTGCATGTAAGACAGACATAGATTTTGAGGTCCAGAGAGCAAACTGTACTGAGTTAAATAGTCTTCCTCCAAAATTCATGTCCACACAGAACTTCAGAATATGACCTTATTTTGGATATGATTAGTTAAGATGAAGTCATACTGGGTTTGAATAGAATTGAAATCCTAGGGTTGGTGCTCTTACAAGAAGGTTATGTGAAGACAGAGACACACAGATAGGAGAGAAGGCCATGGAAATAGAGACTTCAATGATGCAGTTACAAACGAAGGAAAGTCAAAAGTGAGGGCAATCACCAGGAGCTAGGAGGAAGCAAGAAAAACTCTTTCTAAGAGACTTCAAAATGAGCATGGGTCTCCTGATACCTAGATTTTGGACTTCCAGCTTTCAGAAATGTGAGAAAATAAAATTTAGTTATGTTAAGCCACCTAGTTTGCTATGCTTTGTTACAGAAGCCCTAGGAAACTAATACAATGAACTTAATTCTTAGTTTTACTACATTTCTAAGAAAATACACTTAGAAAACAGGGAATGAGAAAGTGATTTCTTCGCCTTAATAAATGGAGAAAATAATTTTCATCTACTCTTAGTTTAAAAATATTTGAGGATTCCAAAAGATTTTGATTTACTTAGATTTATATATATTGTTACGTATTGTGTTAGTAATTTAAATAGAAAATTTGTAAACATTTATTTATAATATATTTAAACATTAAAAACAGTACTAATAGAAAAGATGTTTTATGCACCATTTTATATATTACTTAAATACGTAAATATAATTGCTAATAATGGTAATAACTTTGTATAATTAGTATCAGACAACCAGATAGCTAAAAAGTAAGTAATTACTGAATACTTAGACCAAGTTTATAATAGATAGACTTGATGTGTAGCTTAACAAAAAAAAATACAATTCATGGATTATATTTAGTAAATATCCTTACCCCTGTAAATTCACTGGATTACTATTATTAAATGGGCTCTTTCAGTTGCTGTTTTTCACTGTGATTCTTAAAATAACATAAACTGAAGAATTTTAAAATATTTTTAATTATTTATTTTTTATGGTGACATTGGTTAATGAAATCCAATAAGATTCAGCTGTACACTTTAACAATAAGGCATATGTATATTTACATTGTGTGTTTACCTCCCACAGTTAGTTTTCTTTCTGCCTCCATATATTTGACCCTCTTTCCGGGGAGGTAAATGGGGTAAATTGAATTTTTTTACACCTGAGATATTTATAGTGGATACGTAAATGATATGAGTAAGGTTTATTGCATTATTGGGCATTTACTGTGTGATATGCGTGGTACTTAGTGTTATATTCTTATAAAAACACAAAAAGAAAAATATTATTACCCCCATTTTACTGATAGGAAATTCAACCTTAGAGTAGTTTATTAATGATTTCAAGTTTATCGAGTAAGAGTAAATGGAGGATCTTAGTCTTTCCAAATTTACATACAGATACTCTTTGATTTACATTGGGGTTATGTCCTGATATATCTGTTGTAAGCTGAACACATCACAAGTCAAAAATGCATTTAAAACACCTAACCTACAGAACATAATAGTTTAGCCTAGTTTATCTTAAATGTGCTTAGAATACATACATTAGCCTATCGATGGGCAAAATAATTTAACAGAAAACCTATTTTATAAAGTGTTAAATATCTCATGTAATTTATTATGCATAGTACTTTTGCATCACCCTACAGTTGAAAAATTATGAGTTGAACATCATAAGTCAGATACCATCTCTAGTTTTTCTCCACTGTAATTATGCCATGCTATACCCATGTAGAATCTCGAATTTCTGTTCCAGCCCTTCAGTTCTATGCTTATATTAAGTTGGGCTTGCTAATCAAATGCACTGAACCTTATTTTAGATTGATTAAACTGAGGTGGATTTTATTGGCTACATGTTTCTCTACAAGACAATTTGAGTTGAACCATGTACTTTTCATCCTACTCTGTGTCTAATTCAGAAAAACAAACTAAGGAAAACATTTGATAAAAATTTTGACCCAAAACAACATATTTTATATCTATCCTCTTACAAATACTTTCATTGCCATGGAAACCCATATAACCACAGGGACAAAAGAAAGTTTTAAACTAAAATCTAGTCAAGGCACTTGTTTTGTTTGTTTTGTTTTGTTTTGTTTTGTTTTTTGATATTTAAAGATTAACACTTTATCACTACATTTGTCTTGGTGATTCAAAGATCACAAATTGCCAATTGGTACACATCCCTAAGGAACATCACATCAAAGGATTATATTAAATAACAGCAAATTTCTAAAACAATTACTTGAAGTAACTAGAAAAAAATAAAAGAAACCGCAGGAATGCCATTATATAAATGTATGACTGCTTAAAGCAATCTACTGCTTTTATGCATAAAAGGGAAAGATTAAAATCCAAATGGTCTGCTTCTCCTTAATCATATCTAAGTTGATTTTATGTTACCACATCTAATCTTTGATTTCCTCATTATTCATGTTCTAAATAAATTTTTTTGTATCTATTTACCTTCCTGTATTTTCATCACTCACATAGAAAAAAAATAATTTGTGACTTGCCAAACTACATGAGATATTGAAAGAAGCTGTTACTAAATTTGCAAAAGGTTAGGCCAGTACAATATTTCATAAGTTGTCTCTCAAATTTACTTTCAACAGGTGAACATTAGATCCATTCTCTGTGAGATTAATTTGGTAAAAAAATAATACTAGATCAACTCAGTTATCTCAGTTAATCTAGATTTTGTTCCTCCTCCCAGGAAGGCAGGCCAAATGATGGTGTATTATTGGAGCCAAATAGCACCAGTTTCACTACTCAGTCTTTTCATACACTAACAAATAGTGAACCCAAAGGTCCTGATTTGATGTATGTTTTTGATTTAATATGTAGCCCTAGTATTCTATTCAGTTTCTTCCCAGAATTCTCTGTAAGCCTAGTTCTTTCCCTTACTAGTCATTAAACCCCTGAGGAAGCCAGAAACAATGACCATACCTTGACTAAGGGTCAGGAGGTATGGGTTTCTATGAAGCTAAAGATAACAATTTGACCTATGTTATGTCTCAGCTCCTAGGCTCTAAGGTGGAATCAGTCCCTGGCTAATTTCCCCTGAGACAGGACACAGGGCTGTCAGAGCAGATAGTTGTCCTAAAGACCTGAAAAAAAATGTATTACTCTTACCACACTTCCGACCAATCAGTTCCCAACACAACCCTGAACCCCAAACCTATGATATCTTGTGATTTTGCCCTACATAATCTGTAACCTCCATGCCATCCAGGAGTTTGGGCTTTTGAGTATTAGCTTCCCGTTCTCCTGGATAATACCATTCATAATAAAAGAGCCAATCTTTCTCCACTGCACTTATTCCTTTGGCTCTGCTAGCTGTAGGTGAATGAATTCTTTCTCTTCAATATGCTAGAATGATACAATTAAAATTAAGAAATTGAATTTACTTGTGAAATATAATAAAATACAAAATCTTCTTCCAATCCAGAAATCCACTCCACAAGGGTAGTAGAGAAAGACAATACTTTTATCATTGAATAAGCATTAAACAAGAATGTGATGTATATCACAGGCAATTTGCTAAGACTGCAAAGACCTAAAAGAATTTTACCCTTTTATAGAGCCAAGCAGTTATATAACCTATTACATACATGTTCTCAAAATAAATAATAACCTGTCCTCAAATTAGAAGACTTAACATCACCATTGGTCACACATAATTCATCCTATCTCTACCTGATAATTTGGGTGACCATTTGCATTAATAAAGTAGAAAAAAGAACTTCTCATAACTTTATGATAGGGGGTAGTTTTGCTGCCAGGAAGAAGGAGTCCACAGAAGTTAGGCTTCCTTCCTCTCACAGAAACTGGGAGATAGGACACAATCTCCCTTGATGTTTACATTTCAAAGGGAGGGCTCCAGGATCCTTGAGAAAGAAATTTCTGAGTCGTAAAGCTGACAAGAGGCCAACTGAGTTTTCAAAAGGATTCATACATACATGTATATGTATATGTATATGTATATGTATATGTATATGTATATGTATATGTATATGTATATGTATATGTATATGTATATACACACGTTTCAAAGAAAGAAGTACTTAAAGGTCAATTTTTTAAGAAAAAGAAAAAAAATATTTTCCCTTACTTGCAACAGGAAGAATTTAGCCTTTTATTTTTAATTTATCCTGTCTCTTACAGATTATATAGTTTTTAAGAAATCTAATATTTTGTGTTTCTGCTATAGTTTTTCTTTACATGCCAGAAGAAAACTCATATTTAATTAGGTAATTTTATAGAAAAGGTACTCTGTTGTTTGAAAGCTATCATGTTAATCAGTACCTAGCAAAATATAAAGTGTGCACTTTTTAATTTGAGTTTACTATCAGATAACAGGATAATGTAAACACATTGCTAAAGTTCTTTTATCAAAAACTTTCTTCCCAAATAATCATTAAAAAACTACTCAGATATGCACCTGTCCAATATAATCAAGAGAAACAGTATAATTTCTAGCAATTCAGATATATTATATAACATCAATAGAAACTGGTGATAGTTTTGATGTGACAGAGCAGAAACCTGTGTTTCCCAAATAATTGTAACCTAGAAAGCTCAGTCTCTCTGTTTTTCTTTTTCTCTTGTATCAAAAACTTTAATAATAAAGCCTTCTACTTTGTTGTAGTCAGAATTACATAACACTGAGTACATACCCCTTGAGGGTTTACTATGTAACAGATGATGCCCTAAGTAAGAGCAGATAACAAAAAAGTTAGGAATGCTCATACTACTATTAGACAAAAAATACACCTATAAATAATTATATAAATAGTATATTATATGGTGATAAATTATATAAAAATAGCAGAGAAATGAGATTTTGTAATAGAGAATGCTAATTTAGGTAATGGATCTAGAAAATCTTTTTTGAGAAGATGGAATATAGAAGAGATCCAAATAAAGTAAAAAAACAAGCCATATGAATATGTACATGATTAAAGAAATGAAGAGAAAATGTAAAGGCATGAAAACAGGAATAGTTGACATGTTATTGCAGTGTAGTTAGTGAAAATAAGAAATAAAACTAGAGATAATTGCTGACCAGATTACTCAGATTTTTAGAAAATTTTATTTAAAAATCTGATATTGTTCTAAGTGTGATGAGAAGTCACTGAAGGATTTAGAACTTAAGAGTTTACATTATATAACTAATATTTCAAAAGGATGGCAAAATTTACCTTTTAAAAATTAGGCTAAAATTGGGCAGGAAAAACTAATTCAAACTGTCATCACAAAACTGGGAATAGGTGTTTTGTTGAGAAATGGTGTGGTTAGTGAATTATTTTGTGGTTTTAACCAAATGTGTTTGCCAAAGAATGAAATGATTGGCAACAAAAAGAGCAAACTTTAACAAAAATTTTGTGGGTTTTATCAGAGCAAGTAGATATAAGTAACAGTTTTAGGGTGATAATCTACAGTTGGACTTTAGTCATAAAATAACATGAAATGTCTGTGAGATTGAACAGTTGTTAGCATTATTATAATTTTAACCTGAGTAGCTTCATAGGATTCAGAAATGTAGTTTTACTAACCTGAATAATTATGGGGGTGATTTTATCTCATTTCTTTACTTTCAAAATCAATCAAATGACTTCTAAATGAGAAGTAACTCTTCAGGGTCACAAATATACATAGGGACAGACCATATCTCCTAAGATTAGGATGCTTCTTATTATATATAATGTTTACTTACTCTGTGGAGAAACATCAATTATGAAAAGTGAGAAACTGAGAATACAATTCATTGCTGATAAATTAAGTTGTTGGTTTAGAAGTTCTCACTTTTAGTTTTATTTAGGACATGTTCTAAAACACCCAAGATAAGACAATAGTATAATTAATCTCTTTATATTCATTTCCCAGATTCAGCAATTATTTTGAATTTTATTGCTAAAATTTATTGATTGTCAGATATCTCAGTAAACATTATTTCACATATAGTGCTTCTTACTTTAGATTTTTTAAAAATATAATTTATATATGAGAAATTGTTTGTCCCTAGGTCACAGAATTAACTAGTTTACTCAGACTCTAGTGTATATCTAATGCCAAAAAATAATGACTTTTCCTTTGTTAGGTTATAATATAATACTTCTGGAAGGCATATAGGAATGTGTGTGTGTGTGTGTGTGTGTGTGTGTGTGACTACAGATAGAGAAAGTGAAGGAGCCAGAAAAGAAAGCAGGATGGGGGAGGAACAGGAAAAAGTAAAGAAAGACAACGATGAGATATTAGTTTTAAAAATTTTACAAAGATTATATTTTTGAAATAATTTTTCATTTAAAAATGTATCTTATAATTTGTCTATAATATAAAAAATCTATGAAAAAACATATAATTAAATTTCCAAATAGTGTTTTTGGAATGGGCAAGTACCATTTTAAATTTCTCTAAAAAAAATGTTAATTTCATATAGGAACACAGAACTACAGTATAAATGAAATTAAAAAGAATTGCCTGTGTGTACTTATTCCTTATTAAATTTGAAAATTAGTAAAAGCATCTTAAAGAATGTTTAAACAAGAATATGACTTGCACTTAGGAAGTCAATCAATTTAGTTTAACGATTTTAGCTGAAAAAAAGACTTTAACCTCAAAAGTATATATTGCACATATAATCCTATGAAAATATAATTACCTGTTAGACTAATTTACAGACACAATGTTTTCTTGATCTAAAGTGGCTTCACACATATCACACCTGCGTATACATAAAGAAAACATTTTTTTGTTCTTAATAAATGAGACAAAACATCCTCTTCTATTGTGAAAAAAAATGCTGTTGTTCTCTGAAAACATGTAAAATACTTTTTGGATATTTTGAAATTTCCTTATTTCCATTTTCATGTCGGTCTTCAAATTAGAAAAATATAATAAATGTATTATTGTAAAAAATATCTAAAGTTTAAATAGACAAAAACTGATATTTTTAAGCACAAAATGGAACATAAAATTTAAATTTCTCAGTACCAAAGTAATAATCGTTTAATTATAGGCTTCTATTTCTTCTTTGCAAAGCTCTAGAGAAAATGGTTCTCATGAAACGCTATTAATAATTCCTAAAAGAATGATATATAATGTCAAAGCCTAGATTAAAAAAAATAGTATATATGAACCCATAAAAACTAAATTTGCTCTATCTTGAGACTCTTTAAATAATTATAGAAATTGACATCATCACTAGACAGGATGAGAAACATTTGGGATGCTATTACAGACTTAATGTTTGTATACCCTGTCACATTCATACACTGAAGCCTCAACACCCAAAGATGTTTTTTGAGGTGGAGCCTTTGTAAGTAAGTAGGTCATAAGGGTGGGGTCCTAGACACGCAAGGTTAACAAAGCAGAGAGCTAACTTGCTCTATCACACTCCCTCTCTCTCGCTCTCTCTCTCTCTCTCATTCTCTCTCTCTCTCTCTCTCTCTCTTAATATATGTGTGTGTGTGTGTGTGTGTGTGTGTGCGCGCGCGTATGTGTATATATGCATATATGTATATACATGTATATATGTATATATGTATATGTATGTTATGTATACATATATGTATATATACATATATACATATGCCTTATACATATAATATATGCATATATGTATACATGTGTGTGTATACATACATACATACATACAAATATATATCTTTTTCTCTTCTTTCTGTGTCAGGTGAGAACATGATTAGAATGATTACAAGGTGGCCATGTACAATCTGGTAAGAAGGCTCTTACCAGAAAGTGACCATGCTTGCATCCTCATCTCAGACTTCCAGCCTCCAGAACTGTGAGAAAATAAATGTCTATTGTTTAAGCCACCCAGTCCATTATATTTTGTTATGGTAGCTTGAGCTGGCTAAGATAGATGTTAGCACCATCATGTTGTGCTTTCTCCAGTTCTATCTTTATCTCTGAGAAATATTAGCAAATGGAAAGCCTGTACTTTTTTATTCAAAATATTCCAATGGAAATGGGAAGCAAAGAATAAGATGTGCAGTTATATAATGAGTTTTGCTATCTCAGTCTTCTATATTTTAGATAAGCATACTTTTTTGAATATTGAATAATTCAAAATTTCTCATTATATTGTTTTTGATTTAATAATATATTTAAAACATAATTGACTTAATGTGCTCAGATATTTTCATAAAACCTTCAACTTATTAGGTTCTAATTATGTGCCAAGAACTAATAATAGAAAATACAAAAGATACAGAATTAATAGCATTTAATAGTCACATATATCCTAAAATATTGGCATAATCAGTCTTGTTTTCTGATGATAAAAATTAAATCTTAGCAAAGTTAAGCAAATTTTTCAATGTTCTGTGACTAGTTAGTGGCAATACTGGGATTCAGTCTTTATTAGATTCCAACACTTTGCTAAAATAAAAATATAAGGATGCTTCCTGGGGAATGCTAAGGAAGAAACACATATATCCTATACTAAGCCTCTTCAGCAACATACAGCTCCCTCTGCCCTTGTCCCAAAGCTATACATGGACTTCTTTAGGGGCATTCCTTACCCTCTCTGCTTCTTCCCCTGTATATAAAAATTAAAAACCAATTTCTTCACCTTTACTTTAATCTAAGCTAAATAATTTACAATGTTCAAGACAATCATCAGTCTTACATCAGTTTTTATTGCTATAAACAATCTTTACGTCATCTTGGCACATTACTTTTTTTATTTCTGAAAATTAAAACACTTTTCATTGCAAGTGGGAGAAAGAATAAGCTGCTCAGTTATATTCACTGACTGTGCTCTCTCTTTATTTCTCCTATTTTCGATTTTCTAGACATATTTTCCATATTTATGTTGTGTTTCATAACTGTTATTATGCCAAAATTACATATGCATATGCAAATTATATTTAATAAGAAACATGACCTAACGAATTAACTAGTATATATTTTAATTTCTTGCTTTCATTGCTTTTTTAATATTTAAACACAGAAAATAACAGTTCCTGGTACTTCAAGTGGTCTTGAAGGTGAGTCTAAGAACGTCACAGAGCATATGGACATGAGTCACAATCCATACGGTAAGCAGCTGGGAAACTGTCCCAACACAATCCGGGCAGAAGAAAGATTAGTTTTCTCCAGAAGGTAAATAAAAATGATTCTACACATGGAAAATAGAAAGAGTAAAGGTAAGAGAAAAGATGAGATAATTAAAATCTACAAACAGAGAAAACTAAGATAGATTGTTTTATTATTCACATAAACATAATACCTTTTCCTGGGGAATGTTCATTCTTTTGTGGCTATTGACAAATTCTTACTTATATTCTTTGATTGGGCCTATGAAATGTAAAGGAAAAATGAGATGTATAACTTCTGATTAGTAGATTTAATAACAGTGCCACAGATAAACTGATCCATAGTTTGGGCACTGGAGTGAAAGAGATGCAGCTGACCCATAAAAACAAATAATATGAGATCAAAATAAAAATTTGTATAAAAACTGATATGTTGGGACCATTTTTACTGCAATGTAAACTAGGTTTCTCTGATTGAGAAGCCTTCTTACACTTAACTCTCAGAATTCTGGCAGCAATGCTTATTGTTTCCTAGAAGAAGATTATAACACATTACACTGGGTAATTTCACTAGTCAAGAAAAAAAGACCTGAAGATTGTGCCAATCAGAAGTACTCTAGTACTTTAGCAAAGTAGTTGATGGATCTTATACTGTCTAGCCTGAAGCTTCTAGAATAAAATTATAATCTTTCCCACAGAAAAATCATCAACAGAGACCCAAAATAATTTACATATATAGAGTCCCAATAAACATAAGATTACACAAATATGTGCACACTAACCTGGAAGTAACCCTAATAATAAGTGTGATTCAGCTAGAAACATGAGCTCTTTTGTGCCCTATTCGTACATAGGAATAGGCAAGCAAGTACAACAAAGGGTTACAGAAAAATCTTTCATGGAAGCAAAATCCCAAACTGAGAAAAATAAATTTGGTAAAAATTTGCACTATTCTTTAAAACTTTTTTTAAAACCTAACATATTCGGAAGTGAAATTTAAAAAGATCCATGAATCACTGAATACTAACTACAAAAAGCAACATGTGAAGAATAAAATGAAGCTCTTTAAAAATTATGATAGAAATTTTGAAAAGCAATAAAATTACTAGAATTTAGAATTGATGAAGCAAAAAATTCAGAAGTAGTTTACATAAATTAGAGAATAAATCTAAAGATGTAGTATCTCAATAATAGGAGTCTTAGAAAAAGAGTAAAAGTAATAAAGAAAACTTTCAAGAAAAGACATTTTCAAAAAATTTAAGGATTTGAATTTGTAAATAGAAAGGATTAATAGAGTAACGAGTGCAAACTACATAAAAATGAACCAAAAAAAAATTCTAGTTGCGGCTTTTCTATGGACTAGAAATGTTGAAGGATTATTGTTACAAAGCATTAATAGTGGTAAATTAAAATATTAAAATTACCAAAAGAGATTAAAGGAACATAAGGGAAATAATTTCTGAAGTCATAAAAAGTATGACCAAGAACATTGGGAAGTAAATGAGAATTGTAGACACTGGTTATTCTCTGGTTATCTATGGATTATCTTTACTTAGAGCTCTCGTTCATGGATGGATAATGGAAGAAAATCTTTGAAGCCAAACAGGGTAGAACACCTCATTGAAGATCACACTGAATAGAGACAGGACTTAGAATAAGTTAAATGGAAAGAGTGAAATAGAAAAACAACAACAACAACAACACAATTAGTAGTAGTGTTCAATAGAGAAATTGTCTCAACCTTGGTCCTGGCTGGTAGTTAAAAATAATAATCCATAAGAATCCAGAGCAAATAGGTAGCTAACACATGGATTTCAAGTTTCAGTGTGGAGGTGGGAGAAAGGAAAGACTGCCATCTGGAACCCAGAAAGATGGCTCTCACCAGATGCCACTGAATCTGCCAGTGCCTTGGTCAGGGACTGCCAGTGGTCATGGACTTTTTAGCCTCTAAAACAGAGAATAAATTTCTGTTGTATATAAGCCATATCTATGATCCTTCAGCCTGAACTGACTAAAACAAATATTATTAAGCTCCTCTCTCTGCCAAACAGTGCTTAGGCTCCTAGTCTGCCACAGAGACAAGGAGAAGGGGACCCTATCCCTTCTTGATGATTACATTTCAAAGGAATGGCTCCCAAATCCTTGAAAAAGATATTCCTGGGTTGCGAAGATACATATACATCTCTAAAGGACAGAGAAAGAATTTACAATTGCAAGCTTTCTAAAGCAAATGCTCTAAGAAAAGGGAGATCAGGGGCCTTTATTCAGGTTATAACTAGAATAAACAGTAAATTATTTTGTCAGCTTTGATCTTTCCCTGGCAGAAACTTAAGAAGAGCTGGGTCATCCCAGGGACAAACCTTAGTCTGCTAAAAGCTTTCCTAAAATTCGATCAAGTCTCGGTGCAGATAGTTTAATGGAGTCCTCGGTGTGGAGAGATTTGAAGTTCTCTGCTGAGTTTTCTACTGAGAACTTAAAATTCCCAGGTCAAGAAAAGGTTTGAGAACCAAAAAATAAACCTCTAGTCATACCTTTAATGAATCACTCATATTCTTTAGGTTCAAGACAAATTTTCTGAACAAACTCAGTTTTTGATTTTAGGGGGGCTAGTATAAAATGGAAATTGAATTCAGAACATTTCCAGGTCTTGTATGTTAAATATACAGCAGTGTTTAGAAAAGACTTGAAGTCAAAGAACTGAAAAAAAGACATTTGGGTGAATTCCAATATTTATGAGTATGTTGAATGCCTAAATTCTATTGAGATTTTTTTTTTTTCCAGTAGGAGCAGCCTTCCCTCCACATTTGGATGGTACAGTACATTGATGGGGTCAGTTAATGCCTTTTGTGTAGCTATATTCTTATAAACTTGTAGTACACTCCCTCTCTGGCTCTGGTATCAAATATATGACTTGGTTTGGGAAATAGGATATTAGCCAATTTGATGTAATCAGAGGAATGAAAAGTCTTTGCTCATTTCCTATTTGTTCTCTTGCTCCTCTGCATTTACCATGAAAATATGTTGTCTTGTTTTCTTAAAGAAGAATGTCCATGAAAAGCAGAACTAAGTTGTCTTAGTCAAGGCCATCTGTAATATTTTGGTTTATAATAAGAAGTATATATTTGGTCTTCATCCCCTTTTCCGGTACAGAGCTCCTAAAATCCCTGGAACTTCATAAGTGATAAGAGCCATAAAGATGTACTTTGTTATGTTAATGAGGTAACTTTTGCGCCTCTTCTAAGGGTGGAGGCTGTTGCCAATGAACCCAACCAGGTAAGTAGAGGGCTGGCATTTTCAATTCCACCCCCTGACCTCCAGGGAGGGAAAAGGGACTGGGGTTGAATCAATGTCAGGTGGTCAGTCATTTAATCAATCATAACCATGCAATAAAATCTCTATAAAAAACAAAGGGAAGTGGTTCAGAGAGTTTCCAGGTGGATGAATGTGTGGTTATTCAGGGACAGCAATGCATCTGGAGAGGGCATGGAGCTCTGCACCCCTCCCCACACCCTGCCCTATGTATCTCTTCCTTCTGGCTATTTCTGAGTCACATTATTTTACAATAAACTGGCCATCTAATAAGTAAGATGTTTCTCTGAGTTCTGTGAACTGCTCTAGAAAATTGATCAAACCCAAGGTAAGGTGTGTGTGTGAAAGGGGTGAAAGGGAGTGGAGGGGTATCTTTGGAATCTCCAATCTATAGCAAGTGAGTCAGAAGCACAGGTGATAACCTAGACTTGGGATTGATGTCTGAAATAGGGGTGGGGAGCAGTACTGTAGAATTGGGCTTTTAACCTATGGAATCTGATGCTATCTCTAGGTAGACAGTATCAGAATTGAGTTGCTTACTCGTGTAGGGGGAACCTTCCTCAACATTGGAACTGGGTGAAGAACACCCAATCTGCTATCCTGAACAGTCATCTGTCAGCCTATGTGCTAGCTGACTGAGACACAAAACTGCTACTATACAAAACTGCTCTTGGTGGTCCTACTGAAAAAGTAGCTGGAATATGGGTAAAAAGCATATTGGTGTAAGATTTGAGATTAACCTTATCAGCACACTACTAAACGTGTCATCCCGCTGAGCTCATCAAGAGCCTTAGGCTTAGTGACAACAAGTATGTTAAATGCTGTTTCTAAGATAATACTTTAGTTTGCTTCATTCACATTTTGGGTACTAAAAACAATAAACAAAGCAAAAAAAAAAAATTCCCATTTCTCTTTTTCCTTTTTCTTCTTCATCTCTGATGTTCTTCTCTTTTTTCTTTCTTTCATTCCCCTATCCTTTCTTTTTTTCTCCCATCCAATTAATATAATTTGGCCTCCACAGCATAAAAATTCTTTCAAAATTAGACCATAAAATCATGGTTGGAATCAAGTCTATTTTATAACAAGTTTCACACAAATTCTTCTATGGTATTGTTAACCTAAAAATAAAAGCCAAAGTGAGAGGCAACACACATTTATTTGAAATCCAGAAGAATAGCTATTTCAGTAGCACTGATTTAGACAGAAACCCCAGACTGTTCTGATTAGGAGATGAAGGCAAGGGTTATTTATGAAAAAAAGGGAGTGGAGTGGGGAACAATGAATAGAAAATGCGGATAAGCTAATGTAATAATGCTAATTCTAAAGAGTAACTTAAAATTTTTCAGTAGGTAGTCATGTCTACTTTATGTTTCCAAACAGTTGTTTGGGATACAAAATACTTTAGTCCCACTCCAAAGGTTATATTTTCAGTTTTAACTTTCTACAGGTTTAAGAAATAAATGGGCAAGGCAGCTCTGACTCCATTTTAAAGTGGCTCCATTTATATTATTTCTCACAGTATTATGCTTATATTTGGGAAAATAGTAAATGTCTTTAATTGTAAAAAGATAAACAATGTTTCATATATATATATATAATACTTTAGATAAATTATGAATGCATTTTAAAATAATCATTTTCTTATGGGGCATAATTAATACTGAGTAAATACATTTTGAGAGCATCTTCAATTCATTAAATTGTTACTGAATAGAACTCTTATAGACATCTCAGAAATTTACATTATACTATTTCATGCAACAATATATTTGCATCAGAAAGCAAGAACATTAGAAAAAATTTATTCAGATCTTCAGATTTTGGTTTACATTTTTGAGAATTGAGCCTAATTGTTACACTGAAAAAGAGGTAATTGTCTTTATTTTTTCTTTTAAATATTTCTTTTATTTCCCCCTCAAAATTATAGTTAATGAATTTAAGACAGAAATAAAGCTGTTTTTTTTTCTTGCCATCATTTTAAAAACCCAAATTGTTTAAATTCTATATAATGCTAGTTATTTTAGTCCTACAGATGATTTTTAAGGTTATTTTATACACATACACCAGCCTATAAAATGATATAATGCATATATGATGTAATATATACCTGTAATAATGCATATATTTTATAAACATATAATATACTGTTACTATTAAAGAGGGTGCTATTAGACATTCCATTTAACTATAAAGTATTTTTATAATATATCATCTTTATCCTAAAATGTATGTTATAAATACCGCTATTTATATACAATCCTTTTGAGGTAAAGGGCAGCTCTGCTTCCATCACCCCTGGGGTCATACACCTGCTACAAAAAATGGTAGAAATAG
Organism: Macroglossus sobrinus; assembly: GCA_004027375.1. Classification (NCBI taxonomy): domain Eukaryota; kingdom Metazoa; phylum Chordata; class Mammalia; order Chiroptera; family Pteropodidae; genus Macroglossus; species Macroglossus sobrinus. The sequence goes on along the minus strand of PVKZ01000379.1, from coordinate 331,460 downwards.
AAAATAAAAAAATCTCAAATAATTGTGATGATTTGTTTTGGATTTACACGTTCCCTTATAATCAGAGTGAAGATATGCCCTTGTTTCTGAGAATATAGAACCTGGGATATATCTTCCATAAAATTATGTACTGAAGGAAATAATTTGCGAATTGTATCCCCACTAGCCAAAGGATATTTGAGATATCCTAAAGTACTTTTACTTCTGCTGGTTAAAAGAAAATACTTAATAACTATTAATACGACAGGAACTATGCTAGGTCCTGGAAATATAAAGATGAAACACACAAACATTCTCTCAGCAGGAGGACACAGACTAGGGAGGAAGACAGACAAGCACCCATAGTTTTAATGGATGATACAATATGTATTATATCTGAAAAACTCAACATACTCTGCAGGAACTCTTCCCACCAAGAGAGATCTTACTAAAGCAATTAGTAACTTGGAATTGAGAGCGATAGAAGTCAAAGTACCATACAAGCTTGCTTCATTCCCAAATGTGAGCTGAATTCAGACACAGACTTAATGTGAATTTTGATGAGGGAAATGACTTAGAACAGTGTCAAAGGGTCATTACTTTGTATTATCTTTATGTGAGTACTTTTACTTATCCATAGAGAGTGCAAAGAACTATAAAGTGTGAAAAAGTAGAATTCCCTTTTAAATATCTTTAGTTTCTATCCTGGGTAGGCCAAATAGAGATAAAAAACAAATAATAATTTAAAAAAATTATAAAATATATTTATAAATAATGCCATTTGGTAGTTTAGTGATATTATCCATGACTATTTCATCTAACCATCAGCTGGAAGAAGAAGAAAGTCATTGAATTTAATGGCTTCATATGTTAGAGTTTAAGAAACAGACACTTGAAAAATTAATAATTTGTCCAAGGTCAAGCAATGAGTACTCTTAGTTCTTAGTTCAATTTGTCCATTCTAGGACTCTAATGTAAGCTCACAGGTAGAAGAGAAATTATCCTATTGTATCTGGATAAAAAAATGAAGCAAATATTTTTCAGAAGTCTTATTTGGCCTGTAATTTTACTGCCTTCTCCATTATGCTTCAGAGAATCTGACACAGAAGCTTTGAAAGCAGTGAGTTCTGAACACAAAAATAGAATGTCTATGGTTTTATTCATATTTAGGAGTAGCAGTTTGAAGGAAGTGAAGCTGCAGCTGTACTTTTCCATGTTACTTAGCAACTGGTATGAGTCAAGAAAAATTACTGAAACTCATAGGCACTGGTGGGAGCATGACAAATGGCATTTGAAAAAAATCCTATAAGGTTGATCTACCTATTGACTATTAACATGCTATTAAGAAATAAAATATGGGTCATTCCTATATTAATGATGTAAATTAAATTTTAAAGAGTGGCACTGACTGCATAGGGAGCCTCCCATCGCAACTGGCACAGAACCTGTCAGAACCCCCAGTCAGATTTACTGAACTAAGCTATTCGGCAAATATTTCTGGCCTGAGCTACTGATTTAGTTTACAGAAGATGAGAATAAGTTTGCTTCTATGTACTGATACAATTTTGGGAAAATTATTAATGTCATGTTTATGATTTGCCAAAATAAACACAAATACTTTGAGATATTTAAAATGTTTCTAAAATCGCCATATCTACTATATATATATAGATAGATATCTATATATATAAAACCTTTGGTTGACCTCACAGATTGCAAGGACCCTGTCAGTTTATAATCTCTTATTTTTTATTTTTTATGACTACAGCACCTGGTCGCCCTAGATGGTCTCCCATCCAAGTACTAACCAGGCCCAACCCTGCTTAGTTTCAAAGATGAGATGGGATCAGACTTGTTCAGGGTGACACGGCTATAGACCTGAAGACTTTTAACTAAGAAGAAATAAAGATTAAAAAAATGAGATACTGTATAGAACAAATCAGTAAAAGATGCTATGTGAGAATAATATGAGTTACTGGATACTCAGAAAGTATTTTACTTTCAAAAGTAAGACATGTTCTCTAAAATCATAAAGTAATTATTTCCAAATAGAACACTGTAATATTTAAAATTTGATAAAAATGTTGATTACATGAAAAAAATAAAAGCATACTATAAAATATTTTTTAAAACCCTAGAAAGGCAATATCACAGCAAAGTTTGTAGGAACCCAATATGTACTGAATATGTTTTAGATTTTCACATACAGTTTACCTGAAAAAACAAATTCTAAAAAGTTAAAGAATATTATCTCAATGATTGTGGTATATAAACATTTAAAATCAATAATTGTCAATAACGAACTAAACTTTTTCTTTCTCTTAATGCAAATCAGACAGGCCTGCCCAAAATCAGTCTCTGAGCTTATCTGTACTCCTGCATCATCACTGCCTTCATCTTAACAGAGCCTACTGTCAATTTTTTTTAAAACTACTAAAAGAGCCTTCCTGATATTGCTATTCCAAATGTTCTTTTAAAAATCTTCAGAAAGAATCATAGTAATGTTTATAAAATATAATATGACTATATCAATTCTATCGTTTCAAATGTCTTGTATAACTTTCAACTTTATCTCATAAACCACTTACTAAGCTTAGTTATTCAACATTTTTTTTCAAAACCTCTTCTAGAATCCCTCGGGATATGGCTGCAGGTTTTCCTTGACACACAAATAAGCTTGCTTCATCTCAGAGTCTTTTTTACCTGCTCTTCTCTCTGCCTGGTATATTTCTTCCCCATATTCTTGAAGATATGGTCTCAACTCAAATATGACTTTAGAGATTTTTTTCCTCCAAAACATGTTAAATAGGGTCTTCTACTAAACAGCCAATCTATATTACTTTTAAATTTATTTTTATGAACATACCGATATACTAAATTAAGTATTTAATCAATTTTTACTTCTTTATTATCTCTATGCCTCCATCAGTTTATAAAGTTCTTGAGAACAAAGCCTTTGTATAAATTGTTTATCGGTATATTCTCAACACTGAGAACACATAGGTTACATCTTTTGCACCCAATAAATACTAGTTAAATACATGAACAACAAACAATACAGGTACTTCTTGGTGGAATGGAAATGTACTACTATATACACACCTGGGTGAAGACAATCAAAGATAGGACATATTGTAGATTGAAATAAGTAGACAAAAGAAATATGGGAATGTGTGAAATACTGGTTTTCAAACTCCCTACCAGTGGAAGAGCTGGTCTCACTTACAAAGGAAGCTTTAGGGCTGGTGCACGATAACCCATTTTGTATTCTCTACCACTGTAAATGCTGAAGTCTCTTGGTGAGATGATGGCATCATAGTATGCCAGCCTAGATTCACTAAGTAACATAGCATAAAAAAAAAAATGAAACTTTGACGTGTTACAAAACTAAGTCATAGGCCATAAATCTCACAGGAATTCTGTGGACTGACTTCAGAGTTAATGCATCCATTTAAATGATAAATAAAATATTGAGTGTATATGTACTTATCTGATAAAGAGGCTCATAGTTTCATCAGAACTGCAAAAGGATCCTTCATCTCTTTGCTATCATTACAGCTTTTCACAAATCTACAAAATAAACCAAAAATCAAAACAAAAACAAGACAATTTGGTATATATACAGGTAGAAAGATTTCACATCAAGTTGAAGTGAGTGGAACTACATTAAAATCCAAGTCACACTACTAAACTTTACACTCTTTCTATAGTATTTTGATTTTTTTATATTTTACCTATTCTGAAAAGAGAACATTTATGTATTTATTCATTTGTGTCTAACGATATTAGTTAATGAGGTTCTAAACTAATTCATTTCTTCACAGACGATTTATATTACTCTAATGAAAAACCACAAAGAACAAGAAACTTCATATATCCAGTAAATCATTTATTTAGAGTATTAGTGGTAAAAGAGGATTCTAAGAGAACAGCCTCCAAAAGAAAAGTCCTGGGTTTGAATCCTAATTACTGATAATGATATGACCTTGGATGAATTACTTAACTGTTCTGTACTGCAGTTTCTTCATCTATAGAGTTAGGATTGTAATAGTGCCTGCTTCTGATTATTGCAAGAAGATTTGGTGTATGAGAAGAAGGAGGTGCGGTACAGTGAGTATAAGGGTTCTCATTTTACATGGTTCTGATATGTGGTATTTTCATTTACCATGGTTTAGCTAATTAATATCACTCCTCAAAAAAAAAGTTCAAATATCAGTTAGCATGCTATATTAACTCGGAGTACTTGTGTTAAGTACAATATTCACTGCTCACTCTCCAATACACAAATGACTATAGAAACAACAGATGTATGTCATAATCAGTGGCCATTCACATCACTTCTTTCCAAGTCTGTTAGTGATTGATCACTACATATCTGTTCACACAGTTCACACAGGCAGCAAAGCATGTAGCTGGGCCTCCTCCTTGTCTCACTGAAATAAACCCATGTGACATTTTGTAAAAATGGATAACTTAAAGAGACAACAAAGATATAAGTGAAGCAAATAAGTGAAAAGAAATAACACTAAGTGAAATTAGAAGTATAAGATAAATAGAATTGATGGAAACAGTTATTGATATATATGAGTAAAATGATTGTGACAAAAAAGATAAAGATGTCCAAGGGGGAGTAATGCTAGCAAAAAACTTCAGTTTGAAGGAATTTAAATGCTTCTCAGAGGTATTTCACAACATTAAAACTAAAGGGATGCAATGTTGCAAGCTGATCCCACCTTCAAAAGGTGAATGACAATTTGTCAGCACAAAGAAAAGATACTCTTTATCATAAATTAAACAACATGAAATAGAACCTAAGCAATGTCGAAAGCATTCTTCATAAATTTAAAATAAATAAGAATCAATCCGATTCTCAAGGTTTCAATGTTTTAAACTGCAATGTACTAAATAATGTTAATTTCATTAATTTTATTTTTTGTACATGTATAACCTAAAGTGTTTTTAATGTTTGACAAATTAAGTTCATAGAATAACTGCAATCTTTCCCATCGATTTTGATTACGATGCATGAATTAAACAGTCATTTTTATTACGTGGCACTTCCATGGAAAGTGAGAACAGCCTTATTAAATAAAAGTTAGCTACAAATTATTGATAGAATTTTATTTACATCATTATTATCTGTTTTGGACATTATTTAGTTTTTTTTTCTATTGTTCAATTTCATCTTGCTTGTACAGATTTGTATAGGTCCTTTACTAATTAAAGTGTCTAATCTTTTCTGCTAAAATGGTTCAAAGTATTCAGATTTTATTTATTGACCTTAAATATGTTTTTTTCTTATAGATATTTAGTATTTTAAATTAGTGATGTTGGTTTGCATTGGCTTTTTGTTCTAGTTCTTCTGTACTAGATGCACTAGTTAGATAGCCTTTGAGTAGTTGATTAAGTTCTAATTTTTTCATTACCTGTAAACTAGAGATAACATTACTATTGATCTCATATAGAGTTACTGTGAGAATTACATGTGTTAAGCCTTATAAAACAAGCTACCTCGTATGTAGAACTGTCTATATCAAAGTTGTTTTTATTTTTAGCAAGTACAAGTAAGTCTATTAGAAGTTGAATTAGAGCAATGAAATATATGTCTGCTATCCTTAGAAAACTCACAGTCTCGTGGGAGACTGAGAAGTAAAGGTGTTTGAATAGCGATAAGGGTTAGAATAGAGATGAAAAACAAAGGGGACCAAGAGAGCATACCTGAAAGTAAGCCAATCTATATTGTTGGCATCAGGAAATTGATTCCAGAAAAGATGACAATCATGCTAAAATCAAGGTGAAGAAAGACAGTTAAAATGGTGACCACATGATGTGCAAATAGAGAATGTACAAAAAAAAAAAAGAATGTGGCTCTAGATGGCTGGGGAAGAAAAGTGAAGAAAAGACATATGATAAAGTATCAAGTAAATCATTATAGGAAAAATTGAAAGATACTGACAGAGGATGAACAAACATATTTGCAGTGTAGAAAAATCAACCTGGAAGTAGAAAAAAGACTGGCTTAAGGAGAAACAAGGCAGAGCAAAAGTAGAAAGTGGTTGGAGGAATGACCCACAGGAGAGATGATGGGAACCTGAATAATGGCAGTAGTGGCAGCTATGTGGAAGAGGGAATAATTTGGGAGGTACTAAGGAAATTTTAAGGAAGTATAATCTACAGACTTGATAACAAAGAGATGTCTTGGCCACAAAGAGGCTAAATTTAAAGGTGAATTCCTAAGAGAAAAAATTCTGAGTATGCAATTTAAAACAAATCTTATTATAGGTAACACTTGCTTTTTAAATATGACATTAATTTTAAAAGTCAGTTCAGCAATATCTCTTTCATTTCAACTATATAGCTACGTATTTAGCTACAGCTAAAGATATTTTCCTATCCAAGAAGATAATTTGTAGAATTTAGTTTTATAAAGAGGTGAATTACATAACATTGCTTTACCTCAAAAGATTTAAGATTTTGTAAAAAAATTCTCAGCCCTTCAGAGCAGAATGCGACATTCTGGGTACATCTGATTCATTTGTGTCTCTGCGTCCTTTTCCTGAGGACCCCAGGAGAAACTGCTGTCTGATTTAAGCAGGAAGTATTGTGCACTTCTCCTTAGTAATTGTTTTGTTTGTATCTCATGATCACTGTAAATTTTATAACTTACAAACTTTTTAAGTCAGATCTATTTTTGTGGTTTATCTATAGAAGACTTGTAGATTACTATGATATTTTTCTTTTTTTATTCCATTTTGTTCCTTTTTTCTTAAGTGGCAATCTTATCTTTTCACTTTATGCATCCTTGTAAGATATCTTAAATCATTTTGGGAACAATATGTGACAAGAATACTGGGTCAAAATCCACAGCATGGTCCTTTCTGCATTGGGAAATGTATTTTCCAGACATTAGAGGTTGGAAAGTCCTCTCTATCCTTTCTGTACATTCTGTAACATCCCTCTATGAAGACTCACTTTCCAAGGGGCTGATATTTTGGACATACACATACTTTTCATAAAAGTATTTGAAGTATACAGTTACTACTTCTATGATTCTGAGCATCTGTCCAGTACCTGCCTGCAACTCTAAGAAAATGATGCCCTTTTGATAAGTGTGAAAAGATAACAGCTACTAGGGGTGCTCACTTAGTGTAGAGACAGACATCCTTCCTCACTGTGTAATCAGACACTGGACTGCCCCCCTCTCCATTAATGGTCAGGCTGTGGTATGAAATGTAGTCTAGAGAAAAGTCTCATTGATACCTTGTCTTTGACATTCTCTAACTCAGTATTGCTAAACGCTCCTTAGAAAATTCTACTAGGAATTTCAAATTCGTTATAGTACGAAATGATGATCTAATTCAAAAGCATTTCTGCTGTGATAACTTATCTACCTTTAAAAATCACATTTCTTATTTCTATTTTCTGGATGCATAGGAAGGAAAAGAACATTTTTGACAGCATTTTAAAGATAATTGATACTGATAGAGAAAATCACATAGCTTTGAACTAGAGCATAAAAATGACAAATCTATTACATGTTTTTTTTTTCTTTCTCTCTCTCCAACTTTAGGCATTTGTCCTAAAATGAATCTAATGCATATAAAGGCAGCCTTGTAATATTCCAGGCTTACATTTTGATGCATCTGTTATTAGAGCTTAAAAGTCTGCTTCCAAAAAATAAAAATATATATCTTACAGATAGCAGAGGGGGTAGTCTTAAAGAGAATTGTAACATTTTCTTCCACTGTATTCTCTCTTTAGTGTAGAAGACATATTTTATCTTCTCTGGGTAAAAAGGTTGCTTGAAAATAGAATAAGCTGGAAATAATTCTATTGTTAGCAGTAGAGCTTGCTAAACTGATTTTCTTAATTAAGGATTTAGATCAATAAAATAAATTATTTCCATGTTGGCATATTGAATTCTTTATGTCAAAATGTAATTCCTCGCTTTTTTTCTTATACAGGATGAAACTAATATATTAATTGATGTGATATGTAAACAAGCTCTTCAGTTATAGAAAGAAAACCAAATAAAATAATAAACAAATTTCTGAAAATGAATATTGGCATTTTTATAAAAGTAGAGGAACATATGAATCTAAATGGTCTTTCTTGGTCAGGAGTTAACATAATAAAAAATGTTTTTAGGTGGCTTGTATTGTTTATATTATCATTAATATCTAGGGGAGGTACTAGATTTTATACTCTCAACTTTTTTGTATTTGATATATAAGCCCTGATATTTTTTTCTAAAATAATGTCGAGATTAAATTGAAACAATGTACTTAAAAGCTTTTGATGTGTGTGTATGGATTTTAGGGTGTGATGTCCTGAACTTGGTTCCATTTTCCTCTGATCCCAACACTATGGTACTTTTCTTTCATCTTACAACAAATGCTGTGATCTTTGTGCAGCTGGGTGCATCTGAGGCATGGGTAAAACTTGGGACAAATATCTTCATTAACGTGCTAGAAATGGGTTAGAGGACAGAGCGTCCAACAAACAATCTGACATTTGGCTCCCCAGGCTGAAGTTAAGGAATATGTGTAACTAATTCTTTCAACTTAACATCTCATTAAAAAAAAAAAAAAAGTGCACTTGGTTGCTGTGCTTGTGGGCTTGGTCTTTCCTGCTTTCTCACTGTGAGAATATAGAGATTCTGCAGGGCAGCAAGGTCTCTTCAGCCTCAACAGTGTTCACAGCCTGCCCTGTAATATAAGGCTATAGTCACACTCCCCTGTCTTTGTACTTTCAGGGTTCCCTCAGAGATGTGTGCTCTCACAAACAAACCTGAATTTCCAGGAGCCCCAAAGAAAAATAACAGCCCACCAAAGGAAGCCTAACAACGAAAGAGATGATAATCAGGCAGAATAATCACAGTACACGTAAGTGAATTTCTTAATGAGAACTGAATAAAAATAAGAAAAAAAAAATAGAAAGAGAACATATGGAGACTAGTGAGGAGCATGCTGGTCTAAAACTAGAACTCTAAAACTAAAACCAGAAACCAAAAGTAAAACACACACACACACACACACACACACACACACACACGTGCACACACACTCGCTCTCGCCAACAATAACTTAAAAAATCAAGAGTCACTCCCCCAAATAAAAAGTCCTATGAAGCTTATAGAGAACAATTTCATCTCAGATTTCACTTTAAGAATAAAAGGAGAAATTAGTCTCTATTTAGATACAAATTTGAGATTTAGAACAAGAGTTAGCAGTTTTTCTGCATAGGACCAGATAATAAATATTTTGGCCTTGTAGTAGCTTGTAAGTAGGGTAAAGTCTCAAGTCCTCAAAGTAAGTAAAAATACACCTAGATATTTTTTTAAAAAATATATTTAATGAAAGAGTATTCATAATAGAGGGGAAAAAGTAAAGATAAAAGCCAATAAATAAGTAGATGACAGTACATCCACACTATGTTCTATAGTATATGTTATGTACCATTTACCCAAGGGAAAGAGTGGTAGCTTTTTAATTTACAAGGAAGGCTCAGGAAGAGAGAGGTGCTAGTCATGGAAAAAAAAATGAAAAATTCATAAAGCCCGTATATAAAAATAAAATGTAGAAATCTTAATTTATAGTACTATTACATTGTTTGTAACCAGTGGGTTGTGTTTTCCCTTGTCTTGCTAAACGTATCATTATTTACAAAAAACAGTCACATGATGAATGGCACACCTGCATTCTAAGAAGATTGAAGGATGGATGTTAGAGCAAGAAAGGCCTCAGGAATCAGGAGTCAGTCACCTTTTACACACATGAGGGAAATATAATGCCACAGACTATACAGAATGTTTGCAGATCTGAAATGTATTAAAAAACAATGCAAAATAATTTTACTTAGAATTTCTATAAATGTATTAATAGCCAATGCAAAATAATTTTACTTAGGATTTCATTTTTTTAAAAAAAATAAATTCCTATGTCCTTATGCCAGTTCATTTTGTACTTGACAACGCAGATTATTCAGGTTTGCTTTTCACCTGGATTGCTGGGAAAAATTTCACACTAAAAATCAAAACCACAGGAAACATCACTGATGGACACACACTTAGAAGACCTTGAAATCTTTCCTAGTTCTAAGATAATGCTCTAGCTGTTGCGTCTACTCATGGCTCCTAAGGGTGCTCTGGGTTCTTCTTTTTTTCTATTCTAGCATGTGTGGTTTAGTTTTTTTTTTCTCTATGACTTTGCTGAAAACAAAGATTAAAAATGTACTACCTATTATTTAACAAATGAGCCTTTTAATATTGAAAATTTTTAAATTGTAAAAAACAAGACTTCCATTACTATAGGAATAACATACATATCAGCATTTCATTGTCTCCTTTCCAACATAACACAGTCATGAATGGTCACAAATTTGATCCAAGTATGGAAAAGAAAGTAACCCAGGAGATTTTGATTTGAGAACGAAGTCATGTGTGCGTGTGTGTGTGTGTATGTGCACGTGCACGTGTGTGCACATGCATGCTTTTACGATACTGACTTGTACATCTCTTCATGTGGTTTGCTATTTTTGTTTTTTAATCACAAATGGAAGACTGTTAATAAATTTCTATTAAATCATTAATTATAGAAATCAGTCTGTGCTACTATTTCTATTCCAATTAACAAAAAGAAAAAAAATGCAGTGGTAAAATCAGTTTTGCTGAAATTTTGGTAGGAGAGGCCATATCGATTGACATTACAAATGTGCTGGGGAAGAAGGTGGTTTATATTAAAGTAATCATCATAGAACAAAAGGGGTCTAGAGGGAAATACAAACATTCCTATGTTCTTTATGTTTTATAGAGATCTTTGACTTTTCCCCCCAGTTTTCAAAGCCTATTTCATCTCAGGCATTCATAATGGCAATTGTTAAGCTTTATTCATGAGTATGTATTTGTATCCTAAGAATTTCAGTCTCTTGAAGGCCTGATACTAAACATTCAGAGGTATTTAGGACAAGTTCCTTTTATTGCTTCTTTTTGTTGAAGAGAATAACTTGAATAATATAAATGTCTTCCTTGGTAAGTAGGAAGGAAACACAAACAGTACATGATGACTCTTAATTAAACTGATTGAATTGCAATTACAACCTACCTCTTTACATTTGGGCAAGTTTTAAAATAACTCTCCTACAGAATTTTCTCATCATAAAATGAGGATAATAATATAATTGAAGCAAAGTGTTATTGTAAGGATAATACATGTAAAGATCTTGAAAAAACCCTTACACAAAGTAAGTGCTCAATACATGCAATCTATTATCATTGTGACTTGGCAAATGTGTCTCTTTCTTAGAACATTTAGAGCGAGCAGCAAAATGTGAGAATTACTCTTAGTGTCACTTAGTTTTGCTGTTTCATTTCAAATACATATAATTAAATGTGTATGTGTATGTGTGTGTGTGTGTGTGTGTGTGTGTGTGTGTGTGTGTGTATAAAACTCAATTCAAGTTGGCCAGAAACATGCTTTAATACTTCTAGAGTAAAGCCAGAAATATTAACAATAAGATTTAGATGGCAAGATGAGAGCCAAGAAAGAGTTAAGAAGCACAATTACAGTTAATTAAGTTCTTACATTTTCCTAAGTTACCAGTCTCAGGAACACCCACATTATGTGTTTAAAGTACTGTGAAACTGCTATCATCCTTAGTTAAAAGATCAAGGTCACTGTAGATTTAGCCTTCAGTTATTCTATCATCACAACAAAATGAAGGTGCACCATATCAAGATGGCACATTCTTCAGGTATTATAATAGACTAAATTGAGTCCCCCAAAATTTATATGTTGAAGCCCTAACCTTTAGTACTTTAGAATGTGACTATATTTAGAGATAGGACTTTTAAAGAGGTAATTATAGTTAAATGAGGTTATAACAGTGGGGTCCTGATCCAAAATGAATGGTGTCCTTATCAGATAATGCAAAGGTATCTGGGGACATGCACACACACAGGAAAGTTTATGTGAGGATACAATAAAAAGGTGGCTGCAAGACAAGGAGAGGTCTTAGGAGTATCAAACCTGCCAGTACTTTGATCTTAAGATATCCAGCCTCCAGAACTGTGAGAATATTAATTTCTGTTTTTTAAGCCCTCTAGTCTGTGGCATTCTATTACAAGAGTCCTAGCAAACTAATATAGGTATTGAACATGGATCACCATCATAATAGTTCTTGTGCTACCATTATCATTCCTAAATCAATCATATATAGATGGGGAGCTATTTGTGCAACTCCTCCAGAAATACCAGTAGTCTTTTACACACTATATAATGTTTCTCCAATTCCTGGAGGAATTACACGCTATGGATTTAACCATTCTTTCAATCTTCAGCCTCTAGGAAAAAGTACAGGTAAAGATAACCTCATTTTCCAATGCTTACCTTCTCATACAGAGTGTAGGGAGCTGTAGGAAAGTGAGATTCAAAGACTGCTTCTTTTGTCTCCAAGCTTCTACATAAAAGCCATAAAACTTGAAGTTGAATTAAGCTAAATACTAATCTCTAGCCAGCTCAAGACAATACTAGAGTGATATCACAACAAAAGTCTTGGCTTTCAGGGCCTGAAGAACCTAGTAAAGCATTGCTTATTACTTCCATCACTTCCACTAATGTATCTGGGAAATTTAGTCTCTCTTCATAGTTTCTGTGTATGTGTAGCTGTTTTTCTTGATGGCCAATACCATCAGGTCTTTCAGTAGCTGATATGTCAGCTCCTGCTCATACTAACCATAAGAACGAAAACCTTTTGAACCCTATATGGCATGGATCTCTTTCTCTTTGAACCTGTCATTTTGCCTGTCTTCTGTTAAATTCTAGTTAAAGGGGCCTGAAGATTTGGGGTAGCAGTTGTGTGGGGATAAGACAAAGAGTAGCCAGATGGCTTAGCCTTACAATCAGCAAAGCCTTGATAATTCCAAGAACTGTAGAACATCTACATCTCCTCCAATTCTTCTGAGTCATTACTTAGCAGGATGTAGAGTGCATTGTGCACAAATACCTAACAAATGTTGCAATCATCCTCTCTTAAGGAAAACTCTTGGAGGACCTGATCCCTATTGCCTTATATGATTGTTAAATCTATTCCATCTTTTTAAAGGCACCTCTGCATCACTTGCTGGGGACAGACTTCTAGAGCTTGCCAACATCCTTTTTCTGTTTTGTCTGGTCACAAAGAAGTCTGAGATTTCTAGGCAGGCTTCAGTTCTCAAAATAACATTAGGATAAGGCTGTCAATTTTATCTCTATAATGCACATGAAGAAACTAAGATTTAAGTAGATAAATGACTTGTTCCAGGTTACCAGTTGGTTGATGGATCTGATATTCAAACATAAGAAGTGGTTTCTAGGCTTGCATCCTTAAGCACCAATTTATTATTTATTGCTCTTTTGCAAAAATTAATCTCTCAAATTCCTTTTCACCTTCATGTTGTATTCCACAAATTTTTTGTATGATTTTGACATTGGTAAAATTAGGTTTGTAAAATCACTGTTCAGGAATGGTCAAAGGTAGGAAGAATGTGAAGGGTGCATAAAGATTTCATCATAAAAAATGAGGTTAATTTAGCTTTGATAATAGGAAATCACATTGAAAACTCAACTTCCTTACTAGATAAACTTATATTGCTATTGAACCTATCAAATGCTCAAATAAGAAACTAATTAGACATTTGATTTAAGTAGCAGTAAATAACTTTTAGTATACGCATGAATAAAATGGCTATTTACTTGATGATCGTCTTCCTTAACTAACCTCAGATCATTTCCTTACGCTTCTGCACCTTGTAAAATGCACCAAAGAAGAGAGCATGGGGTCAGTTAAACTACAGGCTATTAGAGATGATCTTAAGTCTGGCATCTCCCTCTTAATATTACACTATCGTAGCTTGTCAGATTTTACCTTTGGATTCCTGGACTTATGACCAGATCTTTTTCTGCCTAACTTCTATTTTCAGTTCAGATTCCAAGCTTATTGAATCAGAAAGAACTTTTAAAGGAGATATTTATGTCTAGCTAATCTGACATATGACTCTTCTAGGGGTTCTTACTTCAAAGCCTCCTAACCAGTCTCCCTAATTCTAATCTTGACTCCATTTATTCATTATCTGAACTGTATCTACAGTGATTTAGAAGTGATAAATAAGCACGTAAGTAAAGAAATTAGATAACTTCTTTAAGGGTTTTTTTTTTTCATGTATAAAATAAAATTCCAACTCTTCATTACAATCTATAAATCTCAGCTTTATCTGGCCCCTGACCATCTCATGGGAATTTGAGAGTTACTATAAAATTACGTTACCAAGATAGTGTGGTATTGGCAAAAGGACAGACAAATAAACCAATGGTACAGAATGAGAAGCCCATAAATAAACCTACGAAAACATCATCAACTGATCCTCAACCAAGGAGCAATGGCAATTCAGTGGAGAAAGAACCATTTTCAACAGATGGTTCTGGAATAACTGTATATCTACATGCAAACAATAAACGTAGACACAAATATTACATTTTTCACATACATACAAATAACTCAAAGTGAATTACAGACATAAATATAAAGGCAAAATTAAAAATAAAAACTTCTAGATACCCCTGGGTTTACATGTAACACCAAATGCACTCTCCATGAGAAAAAAAAAAAGTTGGATTTTATTAAAATAAAAAACTTTTGCTCTGTCAGACATACTGTTAAGAGAATAAAAAGACAAACCACATGCTGGGAGAAAATATTAGAAAACACATATCCTATAAAGCATTTGAATCTAGAGGATACAAAGAAGTCTTAAAACTCAAAAGTAAGAATATAAACAAGCAATACAAAATGAGCATATGATCAAAGTAAACATCAAGATATACAAGATATATAGATGACAGAGAAACAAATGAAAAGACACTCAAAATTTTGTTATTAAGTAACTATGAATTAAAACAATGAGAAACCATTGCACAACTCTTAGAATGGCTAAAACACAAAACATTGACAACACAAAATGCTGGTGAGGATGTGGAGAAACAAGAATTCTCATTCTTTGTTGGCGAAATGTAAAATGGCATTTTGGAAAAATAATCTTGCAGTTTCTTAGCTAAACATAATCTTACTTTATGGTCCAGCACTCACGTTTTTACCCAAAGGAACTAATAACTTATATCCATACAAAAACCTGCACACAAATGTTTATGGTAGCATCATTAGTAATTGCTGACATTTGGAAGGAACCAGGATTCATTCAGTAGATAAATGAACAAAGTGGTACATCTATGCAATAGAATATTATTCAGTGCTAAAAAAAAAATGAGCTATCAAACCATGAAGAGACACGGAGAAACTGTAAATACATTCTATTGAAGGAGAGAAGCTGATCTGAATACTACATAGTATGTGATTCCAACTATATGATATTTTGGGAAAGTCAAAACTATAGAAACAATAAAAAGATCAATGGTTGCCAGAATTAGGTAGAGGAAGGAAGGGCATGAATATATGGAAAATAGAAATTTTAAGACAGTGAAACTATTCTATATAATACTGTAATGGTGGATATAAAACATCATTCATTTGTGAAGACTCTTAGGGTCTATACAACACTAAGTGTGAATCCTTAATATAAACTATGGGAATTAGTTAATAATGTATCAATACTAGTCCCTCCATTGTAACCACGCTGACACAAGATAATAATAAGGGAGTGTATAGCAACTCTGCCCTTTCTGCCCAGTTTTTTCTGTAAACTAAAATTGCTCTAAAAACTGAAGTCTATTAATTAAAATATATGGCAAGTGGCTAAATAGTAATGTACTGATAAATTCCATTAGAGGTCAGAGAAGAAGCATATGAAGGTAATCTGGGAAAATCTGTCCTGCGATGAAGGTGGAGGTGTGGACTAGGCCTCCAAATTGCTTAGAATGTAGATAGGTAGAAAAGAAGAATTAGAGAATTCCAGATGAGGAAGGTAAAAAATTCTTGAAATGTTACCTAAGCTATGAAAATGATCACTGAGGTCACTTGCTGCTATGGTCTGAATGTTTTTGAGCCCCAAATACATATGTTAAAGTCCTAATATCCAATATGTGGCCTTTGGGCTTTGCCCTTATGATTAGGATTAATGCTCTTATGAAAGGAATCCCACAGAGCTCCCTAATCCTTTCCCCCCATGAGGGTACAATAAGAAGTCTACAACCTGGGTAAGTGCCCTCACCAGACCAGGCCTGCACCATGACCTTAGACTTCCTGTCTCCAGAACTGTGAAGAAAAAACTTCTGTTGTTTCTAAGCTACATAGTCTCTGGTATAATGTTACAGCAGCCTGGTGGACTAAGACAGCTGTTTTTTTGTTTGTTTGTTTGTTTTTTAAATACAAAACAATATTGGTGTTTGTCAAGGTTAAATGGGATAAGCTTTTCCTTTCTAAGTAGTGAGGATGGACATGTGTATTCATTCAGTTATTGCAGCATGGAAAGGCTGAAGTTAACTGGTCTCCTGGGAAGCTGAAACTGTTCTTGCATTGTTTCTATCTAATCTCGATAAGTAATAGTCAACTGTGTAATTACCAAAGAAATTTTTTGAACAGAAGGAAGGCCATTTTACTCCACCAGTAAGCATGAGTACATTATAAAAAGACCTACTAATTGATAAACTTTTCAGTCTTAGGAGTAGCTATTTCTGTTTAATTTCAACTACATCCCACCTACTAAAGCACCTACTAAAACAAAGGTCACAGCTCTTGATATATATTTTCTGAAACAACCAAATGTAGGAGCTTTTTCCAATAAGCTAATGAGCAACTACATATACCTCATTCTGATTTATAACCAAATCACACAAGCATCCTCCTTATTAAGAAAATACATTATAATACATGTGTTGGAGGTTTAAAATAACTGTAAAATTCTCAAACTTGATAAAATGGGCAAGTTTCTGGCACCTGGATTATTGGTCTCTTAGATCCTTCCATAAATAATGCTAATATCTGGGTTTCCTGACTCTGCAATGAATCTCCAGCCTGGATTCCTTGCCTTCAATTTTTTTCTGCAACTAAAATGATGCCTTTTTCACCCGCTGCCCTTTTCCTGAAGCCTGCTTCCACCAAAACCCCTCTTAGGAGACCATACAGATTTCCTTAGTAGCCAGCCCACTGTGGTTCAGGGCCCTGGAGACATTGCTCTCCTGGGCCAGGTAAAGATTTGTTTGTCCTTTACACGGAGGAATACGTAAAATAGTAGGTGCGTTTATTATCATGAAATCATCTAAGTACTTAAATGTTCCAAATTCAGCGACTAAATGATGATTAGTTGTGTAATTCTAAAAAGCTTCGTGAGGTGGGTACTGATATTACCTTTACATCATAGGAGAGGAAAATGAGAAACAAAAAGGTTAAATAATTTAACCAGTCCCATAGTTAATTAAGACGATATGAACCCAGGTGGTCCGAGTCCACCTCACATTTACCTGCACTTGGGTTGGTGTCGGTCTAACTTGGGATGCCAATCGGGTTGGGGGTGGGGAAGAGGTTGGGAAGTGAAAAACTTGCCCCTGGATATTTGCTCTAACGGGACTCAGTGGCACCTGGACGGCAGATTTGCTCCTGCCCTTAGCCCCAATTGGCGGCGCTTACCTGGCTGCCCCAGGCAACGACTTGCAGCGCGTGCGGGCGCCCGGCGTGCGGCCCGGGAGGGGGCGGGGGCGGGGCCTGGCGGAGACCGTATTCGCAGCCCGTGAATTGTCAGCGTGGCGGGGGCGCTGACCTCACAGCGGTCTGCGGAGTTGGCCTTAGGGTAACCAGAGCCCGGACCACCGTGCGGGAGACAACGGGCGCCCCGACGCTCTCGGCTTTCCGCAGCTGGCTGGGTGCAGAGGCCTGCGGATGGGTAGGTAGTTGCTCATGACCCCCACCAGGGCCTGGGCTGGGTGGGACACGCGGGCCGCGGCGCTCGCGCGGGGAGGGTGGGCGGCCGCGTTCGGGACGTGCCCTGCAGCCACCCGGGTCCGCGCTCCTGCGGTGAATAGTCGGCTCAATGACCTGTTGAATCTGGTACAGCAGCAGCCACTCGGGCGCCCCCGCGGTATTGGAGGATCGTTTTCTTTTCTTTTCTTTTTTTCTTCCAGCAAGTGGATTGCCTGCACACACAGCCCAGCTTTTGCTAAGTTATTCAAAACTTTAACTTCACCTTCACTGCACATTTGTCTATGCGCGCTCTACGTGCCAAGCAATCGAATAGGTCCCCAGCATGTGCTCCACAGCATTATTTGTGACAAGTATGATGATATTTAGAATTTGTAGAGCTCTTTGCCCCCGTCTCAGCCATAAACCTTGACTCCACAATATGGCCAGGGACCAAGTACCTCTCTTATCAACCTTGTTCTGCAGACTGATGAGATTCAGGTGTCAACCTCGTCTCCTTAGACTTTTCCTGGGAGAGATGAGAGTCTCTGTTATATAAATTCTAGCGGCAGGACTTCGTATAAAATACATTTTCTATTTGCAGTTACTGTGGATAAGCAATATTTCAATAAGTTTTGACTTTTTGTTTTAACACTAACAGGACATTAGGAAAGAAGTTAGTAGATTTTGCCAACCAGTTAAGTCTTTTGGGCCATTTTGCCTAGGTTTCTTCAGATGTGCAAACCCATGAATGGAATCATATGATCAGTTTTGAAATCTTGATTCTAGAATACTTGTGTGATTTATATAATATACAAATAATAGTTGTCTCTTTTTCTTTTGGATTGTAACTCTTCACCTTTTTTTCTGAAGCTGAAGTTTGGAGGTAATCTAGGAATTATATTGTCCATCAAATAAGTCTTTCATTTGTAAAATGCCAACCAGTAAAACTCTACTCTATCCTCAAGGAGACAATAGTAAAAGGCTTAGGTCAAGTGGATACACCTTTTTGGCCCCAGGGTTGCATATGAGTTACTCAAGCTCTTTTTAACCTTCAAAATGCTAATGATAAATGTCTAAAGAGAACTACTTTTCATTTGTGCTTATCTAAGAAGGATCTCCATATTGACCTTACTCTTTTCTCTTTTGAAAGATTCAGAAAAACGTGGCAAAATTCTGAGTTTTGCCTTGTTTTATATTGTGAAATGAAAGAAATACATTGATATTTAATAATTTAAAAATCTTTCAAATGATCATTGGAAACAGTTTTGAGAAATTTTTAGGTTCACTTTGAAGAATATTGCCAGATTTTACCTGATGAAAGATATGGCCCCTGTCCTCACAGCTGAAATACCACTTCTGGGCTTCAGTCATTTGTGAATAGGTTCCTAAATGCTCTAAGGGATTTGTATTCAGAAATCAAGTTGAAGGCGCTCTCAAGGGAAGAGTGGAAGTGCTGGTTAGTGGATTTGAAGGAAAAGACCACTAGCCTCTGAACTCCAAGTTCAGGGGACAGGGAGGCCTCATTGTATGGTCTCACTGGTTTTGCTGTCTGTAGTTGAACTCCCTAAAAGCTGGCATTTGTTAATCCCTCTCCCCTTATTTAGCTGCCTTGTTAGTCCTAGTGACGCAGAAAGGGGAGCCAGTGTTTCTGTGGTCCTTACTGTGTTAGTTTCTTATGGTTGCCATAGTAAAATGCCACAAGCTAGGTGAATTAAAACAATAGACTTATTGTCTTATAGTGCTGGCTGCTTGGAGTCCATAATCAAGGAGTCAGCAGGCCTCCATTTCCTCTGAAGTCTATAGGAAAGAATCCTTCCTTGTGTCTTTCTAGCTTCTGTGTATGGGTAATCATTGGTATTCTTTTACTTGTAGAAATGTTGCAATCTCTGCTTCTGTTTTCATGTAATTTCTCCCTATGTGTATGTGTCTGCTCCACTTGTAAGGACACCAGTCATACTGGATTAGGGCCCATCATGACCTCATGGTAAAATGATCACCTCTGCAAAAGCTTCCCCCCACCCACCCTTAATAAGATTGCATTTACAGGGACCTGGGTTAGGACTTCAACATATTTGGGACAACCACAACTCAGAACATTGCTCCTTTTCTGTGTACTCTGGCAAATCACTTTTTACTTTTGTTTCTTTATTTGTAATTCTTCTGTACTCTAAAGGATATGTAAAGACCAGGGACCTGACTTCAGTATGAGAACTAACAAATAAGGTCTGTATAGCAATCTTTAGCTAGTACTATGTTATTTTGTTATCTCTTTATATCATAATCTAATTTTCGAATTTGCCTGATATCACTTTTCCAGGGAGGTCAAAGTATATCCCATGTGCTATCTCAATCTGTGAATTTAGAACAGGTGCCAGTACTTATTTTTGTTGATACAGACATACTTAATTTTATTGGGTGTAGCTTTTTCGTGCTTCATGGATGTTTTGTTTTCTACAAATTGAAGGTAACATCCTCCACCAGCCAAAATATTACAACTCACTTTATTGCAATACTCTATTGAGGTGGTCTGGAATCTCTGAGATATGTCTATATTTTTCTTAATGTTTAAACATTGTGTTTGTTAGTAAAGATTATTTTACCGATTTGCAGCCTTGTGTTTAGAGGCAATCTCAGTCTTCAGTATGAAGTCTCTAATATCATAGAGGAGGAAAAGTAAACTTTGAACTAGCAAAACCAATCTCCAGTGAATGGGTTGCAGTCTTGGGATCAAGTAAAAGAAGTTTTTTCTACTATGTCACAGTGACCAATTTCAACATGAAAATACATTTCTTTTTATATTTGTGTATTTTCATGCAGTTTTGGGTACTGTCCAATAAATTTGGTCTTTTTTCTTTATCTTGACAATTCTGTAATTTTTAAAAATATCCCAAGGAAGAAAAAAAATTAAATTATGATCCTAAATATTCTAAAATTTACATACATAGTTAAATCCTCTGGTTTGTGTTGCATCTTGTCTTATCTCTTAAAAGTCTTCAGTTGATTATTGTTTGGAATTTGACATCATCCAGTAGGAGTAAGTCAAGGGAACATTCCTGGAGGGTGGGGACTGTGTAGATGAGTTCAGAGGAAGGAAGAAGTAAAATAATACCTCCTTTTTCATAAGTTAAATTTTAGAATAGATTTAGATTTACAAGAGTCATTAAATTCGTACCTATTTTTCATATTACATCACATCCAGTTTATCTTAGATTAATGTCACAATGAACTAATGTTGATATATTAATATTAAAATAAAGTTCATACTTTATTCAGATTTTTTTAGTTTTTAACATATTGTCTTTTTCTTTCCAAGAACCCATCTGCATTATACTGAGTTGTCATATCTTCTTAGACTCCTCTCTACTGTGACTGTTTCCCTTTATTTTTAGTTCTACATCTGTTGATTCCTGGTCACTGTCCTAGCCATTTTGCATAGATTATTTCATATGCTCCTCACAATAACTGAGAAGGAGAATCAACTCTTTTTTAACAGAACAGCTAGGCAATTTGCCCAAGGCTGCATTAATAGTAAAAGACAGAGGCAAGGACGGAACCCGGGGTCCAGAAGTTTAAAATCCATGCTCTTTTCTAATTCTTTATATTTATATCAACTAGCACTGTGCCTGCTGCCTAAGCAGTTTCCATGTCTGGATATTATTTCAAGGTTTGTTATCCTCAGCACTGCTGGCATTCTCTCTATTGTAGGGGCTGTTCTCTATATTGTAGGATGTTTACCAACATTTCTTTCCCCTATCTATGTGATGCTAACTGCACTTCCACCTTCCTCACCCTCCATCAGCAACATAGTTGTGACAACCAAAAATGTCCTCATGCACTGCCATTTATTCCATGGGGAAAATTGCCCACTGGGAACCAATAGGTTAGCGCTTCTTAAATTTTCAGTAGGTGACAATAATCTAGAACTAACAAGCATTGAATAAGCAACATACTACACTATGTCTAGATATGAGGCAGTTTATTATTTTGAACTTTTAAGCTATAAGAACATTTTAAATAATGGATTATCTCATTGTTTCTTAAAGTTTTGTGGAAAAACATGGGCTATGTGATGTATTTTTAGTCCAGTCTAAGAATGAAAATAAAATTGTTAATTGTTCATTTAGAGTATTTAGTAACTCTGTGTGTATGTTTACATTGGGTCCAACTTAATGAAATGTATATTGATCTTAAGAATTTTAATATAATCTCACTATTTGAAATGATAACAGAAACCTTTTTTTCCCCTTAAGGAGTTTTCACAGCAGGGGCATAATTGATGCTGTGTGGCTCATGGTTGGTGTGGACTGTCCCCTTGTAACTTTTGAGCAAATGTAATTTGCTTAATATGTATAATTTATGGCTTGATTTTTAAAAAGAAATTATAATTTAATTATTTAGTGTACGTTCTTAAAAGCAGAGATGATTCTTAGTCTTATAAAAGTTACATTGGTATTCAGTATTTTAGATGTTTAACCTTTTCATTAACCGTTTTGGTCACATCCAAATGTTTAGGAAGGACATCCCTTTGTTTTTGAAAAAACAGCTATTGTTTTCAGACAAATAAAGATGAGACTACTTGAAAAATGTTAACTAGCCTAGATTTATGTGGTGCTTGAGAGCATGTGTCGGTACTGTAGATATAGCTTAAAATTGGTACTGTAGATATAGCTTAAAATTTCTGAGCCTCCTATTAGGCTTTACAAAAGCTTTGTATCTGATAATCACATATGTTCCTAATCTTCATTCCTTATAGATCTCTCCTATTTTATTTAGTATTTAATGCCCATATCTAAATGGAAGGAGATAAAATTTCAATCTCTGAACCATTAAGCTCATTAATTTCCACTCAAAGTAAACTTAATCAAACATAGTATTCAATACTTGTATCTACTGATTGTATTCCCTTTAATTCCAACCTACAGAGATTGTCTCTTATCTATGGTTGTTACAGGTGGTCAATAGACTTTTTGATTCCTTTGGTCATGATTCTTTTAGAAAATGCCTGACCAGATGTGAAAGCATCAAGATGTGGATAGTGATGAATTTTAAAGAGTTTTCTAGGTCATGTGAAAATAAGATTTGAGGACAAGCTGAAACTTCAATTTTGATGAGTAGACTTAACAAAATATTCGTTGAATGTTTCTAGTCTCTTGAATCCTGTTTAGAAATGACAGTAACTCATCTTACTGAAGTATAGTCTGCTATACCAATATTTATGTCAACTGTTACTTTGTCCTAGACACTACATAGTTTCCAGTCAGCATGTAGGGTATCTGTATTTGAAAAAGTCAGTGTTAAAAAAACAACAAAAAAAACAAGTTAAACTAGTGTGAGTTTTGGCATGTTTACTTGACTTTAATGAACATGATCTAGTTTGGGTCTGTGGTGATAATGCCTGTGAAGAAATCCTAAAGTGCAATTGTTGGTAATTGATGGTGAGTGAAAACATCAGGGACCTGAAAGTGCTGAGTCAAATCCTGTCTGGATTTAGGAATTAGGAAACTGTGCGTCACCAGTGCATACTGTCCTGTTCTAACCTGTTCTTACGTCTTTTATACAGTGTTGTTCAACCCACAGAACTTCTCAGTTTCCCATATTTAAGCAGCAGGTCATGAGGGGAAATTTAATTTTACACCAACTGACCCCTACCCTACTCCTAGGCTATAAATTCCCACTTGCTCATGCTGTATTCAGAATTGAGCTCAGTTCTATGCAAAGCTATTTTCTCCTATTGCAATAATTTCTGAATAAAATCTATTTTTACTCCCTTAAAAAACGGGAATTTTACTCTTTACCTCTTAATTTCCCTCAGAAGATCTCCCAATTTCATGTTGTATAGGTTTATATTCTCTTCTTTTCACCACTTTTACCTGCTTCACTTGTCTTACTAATGTCAAATTATCAAGTGACTCAGCCCTACCTTTTATAACTTATCTAATCTACTTCTAGTTCAAGTATTAGGGTTTATGTGTTTTTTCCTTTAATATTACTTGTCCAAAGGTCTGTTTTATTGTTACTTGAAATACAGTCTATTAATTTTGCCTATTTTCCTTTCCTTTGTTCCCTCTTGTACTTGTGTCCTATGGATAGTCTCTATTATAGCAATTTTTAGTACCCTATCTCATTTCAGAAGTGACTAAGAGTTTTTAAATAAGTTTCGATAGGGGTTCAGAAATTTTAGAATTATTTCTTCTAATCACTGTGGCTCTTTTAAAACTATTTCACTTAATCCAAGTCTCCAATGGAAGATTAACATTAAAATCATCTGGTAACTGACTTTTCATAATATTTAAATATAACATTTAAATATAACATTTACTCGTTATGTAACTGAGGCTTATGGACTAAATGTTTATGACCCCTCCCCAAATTTATATTTTGAAGTCATATCTCCCAGTGTAGCCATATTTACAAGTGGAGTTTCTAAGGGAGTGTTTAGGTTTTAATGAGGTCATAGAGTGGCATCCTGATTTGATAGAATTAGTGTTCTTCACCCCTCTGTTCATGGCAGTGCTTTTCACAATAGCCCAGATAGGGAAACAACCTAAGAGCCCATCAACAGACAATTGGATGAAGATGTTAATGGTACACACACACACACACACACACAATGGATTGTTACTCAGCCATGCAAAATGAAATCTTATCATTTGCAAGGACATGGATGGACCTAGAAGGTATTATGCTGAGTGAAATAAGTCAGATAAAGATAAATGCCATATGATTTCTCTTATATGCAGAAACTAAGGGGGGAAAATGAACAAACTAAACAAAAACAGACTCACAGATACAGAGAACAAACAAAGAGTCGGGGGTTGAGGGGTGTTTGAAAAGGGTGAAGAGATGAAGAAGGATAAATTAGCTACAAAACAGTCACAGGGATGTAGAGAACAGGAAAAAAAAAAGTGTTCTTATAAGAATCGTGAGAGCTTTCCCAGCTCCTCGGCATGAACCAAAAAAAAGGTTATGTGAATGTAGCCCTCTTGGAGCCCAGAAGAGTTTTTCCAGAAACTAAATTGTACGGAGCCTTGATCTGACACTTCTAGCCTCCAGAACTAAGAGAAAATAAATTATTTAAGCCACCCGATCTTAAGTAGTTTTGTTTTTGTTACTATAGCTTAGACAGACTAATATGTGAGGGCAAGTTTGCTTAACTCACGGAGCCTCAGTTTCCTCAAAATAAGGCTATGAGTAATTTTCATGTAGGAATTTATTACGATTAAATGAGAGAAGGCAGAGCTTTATCACATTGTAAGTACTCAAATGTTAACTGTTACTAATAAATGAAGATTTGAAAAAAAATGAAAGATGTTGAGTTCATTTAAAAGTTATAGTATCTGATATTTTAGGAAGGAAGAGTGTTAGCTGCTAAGTCATTTAAACATTGTGGCTGAAGGTAGTAACTGCTACCCCTGCATTCTGGACATTAGGGATGACCTGGGCTTTTTAAAAACTGTCAAATGCCTGCTGCTAGCTCTTTTCAGTAGACACTGACTGCAATACCAGTGGGGAATCTAGTTCCAGCTTAATTTATCCAGTTAATTCTCCATAATTCAATTCTTGAAACTGCTTGCAGGCTACCTGGAAGACTGGCAACAATTACTTTTTTGTTTAGTACTCGATTATGAAATATCTTCAGTTAGATATGTTAAAAAATTAAAAACAATCGCAAATTAATTAAAACTAATGGAGTAATGGGTAAGTGGTAGATTATAGAGTTTTGTAGTGGAAATATAAAAATATACAGTAAATTACATTGTAAGTGTGTATATTAGTACTTTTCATGATAAAAATGTTAGAATTGCTAGTAGCTATGTAACTGTTATGCTATGAGTAGACACGGTGTAGTCATTCACTGTACTCCTTATATTTATTACAACACAAAAATGAATTCCAAATGATCCACTTAAAATTTATAACCAGTGCTTTGGAGTTTTAATATCCTTCAAGAACATGTGCTTTTATGTTACACCTTCTATTTTACATAAAAAGTTAGGAAGGTAATTTCAAGCAGCAGTTTCTTTAATTATAATTCCCTTTAATTCCTTACTATTCAACAGGTACATATTGCATTTTTTTAAGGTTATTTAAAGGCAATACTTGCTTCTCAATTTCATCTGGCAAACTATCTTAAAAATAAAGGAATATACTCAACACAAATTGAAACCTAAAAAAATTACCACCACTGACTTTTTAGAGGCTCACTGAAAAGTGTAACACATAAAAGGACTTATACTGTATGCATGCATTAAAAAAAGTATATATGGTCAGCAAGCTTATGATTAGGCCCTGTTCTATTGACTTACTTAAAGCTAAAGTTATTTTTTTCTTGCTCATTTTTTTCCTTTTGGTTTTGCCAAATATCAGCTTATTACCATGGAAATAGTGATAGGTAGTCCTAAATTCCTCCTCAGGAAAGATCACATAGTTAATTTACACTTTTTTAAAAGTAGGCAACTCACAAGCCTACATAGTAAGAAACTTTAAATATTAGCTTATTCCTAAAAATATACATTTGTACATATTCAAAAGATATTTATATCTCTGATAAAAACTCTGAAGTCATGTAGACCTTGAAACCAAGTCCCAGTAGCAACCCTTAAAATTTAAAGTTTGGAACTTGTATATGAATCTGTTGTTTTTCTTTTTTTTCCCCTTGAATAGAGGTGATACCTACGTCTTAAGGTTGCATTGAAGATTCGTTAATTTATGTAAGACAGTAGAGTGCCTTGCATTTAACTGTTACCTACTACAGGCCCTTCCTGATCTGTCTGACTCTCAGCTCACACTGCAGCTGCACTCCCTCCCTGATCACGCCTGCTCTTCTCTCACTTGAGCGTGCCGCCTGGGCCATGCGGGCCCCTCGCTGCTCTCCTAGCAGAGCACACTCCCACTCAGGGCCTTTGCTTTCTCACTTGGCTTCTTCCTTTTTCACAGGTTAAAAGGAGACCTTATCAGAGAGATCTTTTCTGACATCCCATCTAAAATTTTATCTTCCTTACCTTGCTCTACTTTTCTTGGCACTGATCTGATGCATATTTATTGATGTGTTGTCTGTATCTTCCCACAGAGTATGAGGCCATGGGACAAGAACTTGCTTTTCTTTACTGCTGTGTCTTGGCGCATTGTAGTGGATACTACATTCATTTCTTGATTATTTTTTTATTTGCTATTAAATCTTAGAAAAAGACAGAAAACCCTGCATTTCAAAGTAATAAATTCACAGAAATACCTTATCATGACAGTTTAGACAAAAGGAACAAACTCTATTCACTTTTCAGTTTAATAAATAAAATATTAGGGATATTGGTAGGATTTTGTCTACATTTTTTGAAACGATGGCTAGCCTTGTTGCTCTCTAAATAGTAAATTAGGCTAAGATCTGAGTCTGGATAAATTTGATAAAATAAAGTAAACTTTTGTTTACTGATTATTATCTATAATTTTATGTTCATATTTTATATTTAACAGACAATTAAACTGTCTCCTTCAACTTAAAGTATAAAAAATGTTAGTTTCTATAAAGTGGCATGGGAAGAGAAGGGGAAGGCAGGCAGGCAGGTGGGAACCAAGATGCAGTGTGCTTCATATGACATATTAAGGGATATGGACTGGATCCTCCAAGTGTAGGGAGGACACAGAAAAATTATAAGCAAGGAATTATTTTTGAAAAGTCATCCTGGCAGCTTTCTGGACAGCCTTTTGGGGAAAGCCAGTTAGGAGTCTGTTGTCATATTGCAGATTACAGAAGATGGGGGCTGAACTAATAAATCACAACATACTAGTTGACAATAATTGGATGCTTATGCTATACAAATTTATATTTTTAGAGTGAAGTATAACCTGAAGACTATTTGTAATTATCTGAATTTTACAATACAGCATCAGAATTTGTGTTAGAAGTTACCTTAAAAATCATGTAGCCCCGTCTAATTATGCACTTGATGAAGCTGATATCCAGGTAGATGAAGTGAGCTGGTTAAATTAAGATAATGCAGCTTGGTCAGGGTACAGTTAGTTGTCATGATTCTATGATGGAAGAGTATATGATTAGTTTTTTTTTTTTAAACTATGGAAGTTAACACATATGAAAAGTTAGCTATTTCCTGAAGTGTAGAATGATTTTGTTTTGAAGCTATACAGTTATTTTGGAACTTCAGCTTGTTTTTCTCCATTCTTTTCTAGCCAGAGTCTTCTATAATAGATCATATACAGAGCTTTGAAATAAATAACAACATGTTGGAAAAATAATAGTCTAGGTTTGAGATCTGGAATCTAGTCCTGGCTTTGACCTAAATAAATCAATTAGGTTCCTGAGTCTCCATTCTGAATTTTAAACCGTAGAGTTTGGATTATGTTTTATTCAGATCTCTATATAGCTTTCTTTATTTATAGCTACAAAGGAAGAAAGAGCTCATTAAAACATGTAAAGTTCAATTTTTTATTGGTGATACATTAACTAAGTATATATTAAAAACAATTACATATATATCTGAGTGTGTAGAAATTTTAGCTGCTTGCAAACTTGAAATAACAAATTTGGTACTATGCTTATGATTATTTTGTTTTGTTTTGTTTTTAAACATAATTTCCTTATAGGGAAGATGAGGAGGTCTCTGCAGCAATTGACTCCTTGGAATACTTTCCAGAGCAGATGGTGTTGGACATAAGCAGACATTTACTTAGTGAAAGAACTTCTGTTTGATGTCATTAGCAAATATTATAGTAGTAGAGAACCTCTGCTAGATTACTTATCTGAAGTTCATAATGGAATTTCAGAGCTCTTAGGTAAAGATCTTACTGAATACTAGAACCTGTCTTCTGGGAGAATGGGAAAATGTTAATTGTCCTCAACGGAATCAAAATATTCAAGCTAGGTGGGGATATCAGTTAATCTTGATCAAATATGCGGTCAATGTTCAAATTTTCTCATCTCAAATGATTTTGACTGTTTTTTCAAATAAGGGTACAAATGTGGTTCAAGAATTGCAATTGATAAATTTGCTTCTTAAGTTTCTTAATCTATAGATCTTTTCTCTATATATGCACTTTATTTATTATGTGTGTCTGTGTATGTGTGTGGTTATTGAAAAAACTCACTGCTTGTCTTTGAGATTCTCACAGTCTGCATTTTGCTGATTTGTTATTGTAAGCCTCTTTACCATGTGTTACTTTGTGCCTTGTATTATAAGTTGGTCATTAAAACTCTAGCAACTTTTAAACCATGTTAATGATTATTTTGGAACTGCTGCACTGTCAAGATATATTTGGTAAATAGACAATTGTATAATTTGGCAAATTGTATAATTGTAATACAATTTTGTAAGAATGAACTATTTCATACCTAATAGTTAAAAAAAGATTATATATGATCTGTCTTTTAATGTAGACTTTTAATGACAAGTGGGAAATCTTAAATGATGTCTCAGTATGCTAGTATGTCATATTTTTTTTTCTCTAAGATAACTGATGCTGGCTGTTCTTTAAAAGCAAAAAGGTTGAGGATTCATATTTACTGTATAATGTATTGGAACAGGAAATAACTTTTTATAACAAGTTAGAACTCGAATGTAACTTTTTACATATTGTAGGTAAGGGAATGCAGGTCTTTTAACAGATAAAAGAGATTGTTCATGATTTAAAAATGAGGAAATTTTTCAGAAATAAGCTACTGAAATTTTGGTGAAAGAGTTGTTAGAGTCACCATGTGCACTTTTGATTTACAATCTTTATATTGCACATAATTGAATAACATGTTTATTTGACAGACAAAATTCACACCTCTCAGGTGTAGACCAAATTGTTATTTTCATGCTTCTAAAATAAGCAAAGTTCTTGTAGATGTGATCATTTCATGGAAAATATTCTAGTGAAACCATAGTCTTACTAATTAAGAAAGTTGGTTACGTTTACTGAAAGCATTGGCAAAATTTTAAAGTGAACATTCAGTGCTACTCTGAATGCCTTAGACCACTCTCTTGTGTTTACTAGAACTGCCAGTTTGCTTTGTGTTCTCATTCATCCAGCC
The DNA here is from genome assembly GCA_004027375.1 of Macroglossus sobrinus. Classification (NCBI taxonomy): domain Eukaryota; kingdom Metazoa; phylum Chordata; class Mammalia; order Chiroptera; family Pteropodidae; genus Macroglossus; species Macroglossus sobrinus. Next base: position 301,570 of record PVKZ01000379.1, on the reverse strand, counting down.
GTGATGCCTTCTAGAAGAAACTTCCCTACTTATGCACATGAAATCTATGTGATGGAGAGCCTTGCCACATCCCCATCCGAGTAGACTGGAGCTGAGCATGTGATCCAAGAGCGGCTCACCTGTAGTCTGAGGTTGACCTAGTACAGGAATGAGCTTGTCCAATTAAATTATATATTTGGGTAAATTAAATTATGACAGAGTAGTAACTGAGGAAATAGACCAATCTACAGTGAAGAGAGGGAAGAGTAGAATAGTCTTAAGTAAGAAATGAATGTGATGGGAGAGAGCCTGTGTGGCCTGAGGAGGTGACAGAATAGTAGCTGATTTCTAGAACAAGTGCTAGGTTTTCTTTCCAAGCCCTGTGTATTTTTCTTTTTTCTTTTTTCTTTTCTTTTCGTTTCGTTTCGTTTCCTTTTCTTTTCTTTTTTCTTTTCTTTTCTTTTCTCTTTTTTCTCTTTTCTTTTCTTTTTTTTCTTTTTTCTTTTTTTTTTTTTATTTTTTCTCTTCTCTCTTCTCTTCTCTTCTCCCCCCTCCTCTCCCTTCCCCTCCCCTCCACATCTGAGGTAGTTTGTGTTTCCAGTCCTGTGGCCACAAATCAAACCACATGTGTCAATGTACTTCTGTACTTACAGGAAAGAATTCAAAATATATAAACAAATTACAGATGAACCATTTCAAATCAAAACTGATATTGCCACAATGTCCCCTCCATACTTGGAAGGTAGGGAGTGGGAGTGGATGTTAAAACTCAGAAGTGCTTCTAATCTGGTTGCACATCGGGATCAATTGGATAGCTTTTACAAACCCTAGCCTGGCATCAAACCCAGAGCTTTTATGTAGTAATGTTAGAAATTAGGCCCTAGAAAACTCTAGGTAGGGTTGAGAACCACTAATCTAGAGATGTTTGGGTACATTTGTCTTGACACAAGTGACAATGGAGTGTTTTACTTGCAAATCTTAACAGTTTTAGTCAGTATCTTGAGTATTTTTATCCTAAAGTGAATCCTCATCTAATAGCTTCCTTTTTTTAAGTAAAAATAATTGCATTCAGCCTTCAGTAGTTTAGAAATAAATGCTGACATGTATTTAGAAGTGTTTGAAGCATTAATTTCATACATCTTGTTCTAGTGACTTAAATTTAATAAATTTTATAGATTAGAGGTAAGAGACTAGATTATTACCTTCTTGAACTTAATTTATACACCATTCATGCTATTTTAAAGCATGTTATAAGTAAATGTCTTAATATTTTGATGCTTCAAATTCAGAAGTAACCCTTGAATAATATTAGTGTTTCCTTTAATTATTTTTTAATTTTGTATTTTTATATGTTCATGAGAAGTGGTTGAATTGGAAGAAGAGAGTGTTTGGTACTTACTGTGTGTTAACATATGTATATGTTCATATATATCTAGCTTGCTTTCATCTAGTATTAGATAACTGAACATTAAATATTTTGAAAAAATAAGTTTATAATCACCTAGTAGTTAAATAGAGCATGTTTATTTGTTCATTTTTTGAAATTATTTTCATTTTTTTATTATGCTATGTAAGATAATTTATAATTAACTTTTAAGTGCATGTCTAATTATACACCATAAATTCCCAGAACTAGTACTTAAGCTGGTACATATTTAAGGCTCTAATGCATGTTTTCTATTATAACAATTATCTTTGAGAAATTAATATATTAAATATGTACTTCAGTGTATATAGAAAGAGTAATACATATGGCTCAGTAAAATATTCAGCGTGACTATTTTAAAAAATTTTAGAAGAAAACTATATGAAAACATTTTCTATTTTAGCATTAATTTAAAAAGCAATATGCTCAAAGTATTGAAACATTTTAGAAGTAATAGTTAATAGACAATACTTTGGTCTCCTAGCCTCAATTTTGATCTAACTAGAGCATTATAGAACTCCCTAATAGTTTGTTGACCTTTTTGTATATTTCTCTCCATAATGATTTCTTCAGTTTTTTATATAGATTCTAAATACTTATCATCAATTATTACTATTTAATTCCTATTGCTTTTAAAGGTAAGACTATCATTTATTATATTATTTTTTGCATTGACAAAGAATTGCTCTTTGTAAATTAATTTTGTAACCACTCATCCAAATACATTCTATTATTTCCTATTTATTTTATTGACTTATTTCTTTAGAGAATGTACACACTAATTTTATCTGCAGATAGTTATAATTTTTGTCTTGTTTTCTACCCTAACACTTTTTTACATAATTTTCTTTTCTAGATACTTTGATATTCTTTCCTTGCAGAATGATACTAAGTCAGAAAAATAACAACACATCCTAATATGATCCCTGAAGCTAACAGTTATTCCTCTAGCCTTTAATCTCTTAAGCTAGTTTTTGTGGCATGAAGATAATACGAAGTAATAGTCTTTCTTAAATGTTGAGTTTATCAGTTTGAATTGCAATTCTCTACAGCTATTCTTTGTAGAAATTTGGCATGCACTGAATACCTGTCATGCTAATTTTGTAGCCTGTTGGCCTTTTCATTGTTGGGGTTCATTTACTTTTGTCTTTGATATATAGCACAGAAAAAGTATTACTGCATTCATGATTTTATTTTACATGGCTTAAGTCATGTGGTGGGGAGAATAGATTCTTAAAATAATTACAATTAAATTATGAATTAGTAACTGTAAAAAGTGTACCTATTTGCATCTACAAAAAAAACTGTACAATAAAGTGTAAAGTATAAATTTTTAACTTTAACTAAATTTAACAAATATTGGTTTTGTGTTTTTTTGGTACTTTATAGTACAAAGATCAATAAAATGTAATTCCTGCCCACTAGTAACTCAAATTTTTCTATTGATATATATTGATTTAGTTATTAATGATTATAAATTTCTTTCTGTACAATTGTAAGCTTCAGCTGAGTTTGAGAAAATATTTTCATTCAGAGTACTTCAATAAAAGTCATTTTCATTGAACTGTTTCATTTATGGAAAGAAGCTTAAGCTTGTTCACTAAAAATTACTTAAATATTTAAACCCTTGAGACCTCAGACTTGGTATATATTCCACTTACACTGCTCCACTCATATCAAGATTCATGGCACCTTTAACGTGCTGTCTGTTACTTAGAGAGCTTGTACCTTATCCAGTTAGCTCTCCAGTTCTCTGGTCATAGTGCTGTCATTTTCTGTCTTTGACAGGTGAACCTGACATTTTACACAAAGTGAGTTTCTTATGTAAGCTTTAAAATACATAGATATGTATATCCAGCATTTAGGTGTTTGCCCTTATTGTTTATATGTATGATAGTAATAATTATATATTTTGTTATATAATTTTCTATACATAGTTCTTCAGAGTCATTGTCTAGTATCCAGTCTCTGAAGAAATCTTTTAAATCAGTTAATTTGTTTAAATAGTATTATGATTTCTATATTCTAGTAATTCAATTATTCATTGTCTTAATACATTGCTTTAAATACCTTAGGGCATAGATGAATTCTATTTCAAGGCAGTTAATTTCATTGGTTGTATTGCTTCTTTTTACATGTTTTTAGTATGAGGCATTACATATTTCTCATTTTTATTAGCACTCTCTTTCAAATGCTAATCTCATGAGAGCATTTATTCTTTGTACTTCTTGAGAAAATGAAATGTAGGGGAAAAATCAAAACTAGCAAAAGCGTGATTCTTAACACATTTAGAAAAATGGTAAAATTATATGGCGGTGAGGTCAAGTGATTGAAAAGAGACATGCAAAGAATTCAAAATCTCTTAGTATTTTAACTTGCCATGTTCCCAGAAAAATGATGTCTAATATAGAATGTTATTAATCAAATGAGGGCAATAGAAAATGTTATACTGAAAAGTGATGTTTGCAACATGCATAATTACTCTTTGAAATATTATTAGTACCAAGGCATTAATTCAGAACTTGAAATATTAAATTTTAAAAATAACCTTTTCCCAATGGGATTACCTCATTGCAAAGGCAGTAACTTGGATTGAAATGACAATAAACTGAAAACTACTATATATAATTTGTATTAGAGTTTTTTTTTTCTCAATTATTCTTTTTTCTTTCTACAGGTTGAGGTGATTTAGGGTGGGCTTAATTTAGAAAGAGTTTGTTAAATTCTGTAAGAAACTTTGTCTATAATTCTGTGCATCTGTATTTACTTGAAAAGTTTTTAGATTAATTTGAGATTTTTAAATACCTTCTGTTCATAACTGTAATTAACATATAACATTGCAAAGTGAAGGCACTAATATTCTTAGAAGAAAACTTGATGTCAACCAATAAAGTTAAGAGATAATTGAAAATTTCAAAATACTCAAAACTAGAATGTATACCGTGAGGATATTATCAAAAATTTAAGATTAGATGATGCCTCTAAGAGTATAATTAAATCAAGAGGAGAGACTAATGCAATATACTTTTAGGGCAACTTATAGGACTGCATATAATCAAATATCATATCTGAATATATACAGTAAATATTCATTTGGGAAATTTATTTTTCTAAATTTTCTTGATGTTGAAGGAAAACAGATTATTTTTTAATTCATTATAATGTAAATTAGTGTGGACTTAGAATTTCAGATCACTTCATTATTTTCACCCAGATAAGGATATATAACTTCTCATATCATCTGGCAGATTAATGCTACTCACCTGAACGTTCAGTCATTTATACTGTCAGGCAGTCTTCTGTAAATAGGAATACTTGAACACTTTGCAGATTTTCTCTATGCTTACTAGACACTTGAAAAGCATTTTCAGTGTATCTAGAATTCCTTTGAACAGGTGTCAGTGGGACATGGAAAATGGTTTTCTAAATCAATCACTGTTTCTGTCTTGTGCTTTCCTTAAAAATACTACCACTATCTTAATCCATAACTATAATATTCTTTTAACATATATGGAAAACTGATCCTAAAATAGATTATTTTTATTTGTCTCCTTAATTTCTAAACCCATGACTTAAAATATAATTTTATAAAATCCATTTATTTTTACTTTTAGCTGTGTAATACGAGTAATTACATTTTATAAGTTACATATTCAATATGATGATTCATTAAATATGAGGCACATAACCATTCATTGAATAAAATATCTAAAATTTTCTCAAATACTCTATATTCAGTAATTTATTTTTAAATACACTATGATTATGAACTTAGTGTTGCAAGTGCTCTTAGATATCTTTCATTTCAATCTCTGAAATCATAGATGGAAGAAATGTTTCTGGGAGAAATTAAATGACCTTCCCACATTCTTCAGCTAAGATCTCAACTAGATTTCTGGGTTGTAATTCATGAATACTTTATTTGGTTTACGATTTGCATTTATAACCTCTCTGAGAATCCATAACATTAATACATATAAAATTTACAACATGTAAGAACACATCTATACTCACATTTACACCCATATATTTTTGTGCATGTGTTTTTGCTATTATTTAAAATGAAAACTGTCCTTAGAAGAGTTCTTATAATATCTATGGATACTGGTGAATTTAGAGCAATAATGTTTTTAATAGTGACTCATAAGAAGTAAGTGTGGTCCTATGACCTCAGATTCCAGAAGGGAATCTAATCGAAACCAAATACAATACATAAATGAAGAAAAAGCCCAGTTCACTGTGGAGTATTCTAGGTGTATTAAGTAGAGGTATCCATACAGATATTATGGACTGTAAATGTGGGGAAAAAATAAAGCATCATCTATAATTTGGTAGCATGGATGTAGCAATTGAAGTGGTCTTTGTGGATGTAAGGCTAAGAACTTGCAGTAAATATTAATAAGACTTAACAAAAGCTGTAGTATGGCATTACAGGTAGGCCAGAATTGACCAAGATTATTGTGATTACAGAGAAGATTAGTATTGCTTGAGCTGTGAGAAAAGTTATATTGGCCTGAATAGACAAAGATTATCTTTGTAACTGAGGTTTGATTTTCACAGTGCTTTTGTGAGAAGGTCCAACTGCCTAATTATATTGTCTAGGATTCTTTGTTCCAAAAAAAGAAACTGATTCTAGCTAACTTAAGCAGAAAAAGTAATTTTTTGGGCAATATATTGACTGCCCACAGATTAAACAGGAAGGCTCAAAAACCAAGGTTCGGAAAGAAGCAGAGGCTGGAAGAAACAATAATGTTGGCAGTTCTCTCAGGTGAGGGCACTTATTTCATCAGTGCTGCTGGGTCCTCCCCACCATAGGAAACCTGATCTGACAAGGATGACCTGAATATAGAAAACTTGCAGAAACCAATTACTGATCCATTTACAAGGAGGTGGTAAAATAAAACTTAACCCTCATGATGCATGACCCCATAGCAATAATATTTACACTTTAATGCTCACACAACTCAGTTCTTCTTTTCTGAGAACATTATTCTTTAAATAGCTAAAAATCCAGTGTAGTTGCTTATCCTCCTCTTTATAGTTGTCAGGAAGCTGTGATTTATGAAAAGAACAACCAAACTGACTCACTGTAGAGTGCACAAGGGATGAGATGTAAAGGAATATGTGCTTCTGTATTTACAAACAGAAGTATTAGGATATAAATAAGTGCAAAGTCTTTTCTTTTTTAATTCAGAAATATAATTCTCTAATTTCAATTTCTGTGAATCTTCAAGTGTGAGGATTTTCTCAAAAAACAGTTATTCAAAAAGGGCTTGAGTCATTAGTTTTTGAGTTTTTCCAATTATACTGTATATACACATTATATATTTACAGTGATAAAAAATACTCTTCAGCTCAGTGACTTAAGACTCAGAGTGTTAGTTCTGGTCTCAATGAGTTAGTTCACTCATGTCTCTGTACTTTGCTGTGTGTTGAGCGTATATCCCCAACCCTGGGTTGGTGCTCTTTTGTAATTGTGAGTCAGCTGGCCAGGAGGCTGGTCTAGGATAGTATTGGCTGGTCTGGGATAGTATTGGCTGGGACAGTTGTGCTTAACCCACTAGGGGCTACTCTGTGCTTGTTCATATGGCAATAGCAGATTTCAGGACTAGTATTGGAGGACTCTTGAGGCTCAAAATTGCCAAGCTGTCTTCCACTGAGAGCATGAATGTAACAACCGACAAAGGTCAGACTATATACAGAAAAAGAACTCTTACAATCTGCAGCACCCTGTCCAGAATGTCTATTATCTGCAGTAACCAGTCCAGGGGTCAAACTATCTCTATCAACTATCACACTAAGTCAAACAATGACCCCCGAAACAGCCCTGGATGGCTAGGCCTCGATTAATAACTGATAGTTCCCCTAACTTCAGACCAAATGGAGACAGCCAGTTATATAGCCCTAATCAATCACATAGGATGTCCCACTTCTTGTTAGCCAGCCTACAGCTTCCCTATGCCAACAGCCTCTCATCAGGGTGTACTTGAAACCTTCCCCTTCCCCCCACCATAAAGCTTTCCCACTTTTCTCCCTACCCAAGAGTCTTTGCCAAAAGCACACGTGAAAATGCCTCACTTCCTGCTACAGCAAACTATGAAGACATAGCTCTTTTTTGTTCTCATTTAGGTGATTTTCATTTACTTTTACACCATTATGTTCTCTTGGCCAAAGAAAGTCCTAAAGCTAGCCAGACTCAAGGGAGGAAAGAGGAACTACTTCTTGATGGGAGGAGCTGCAAAGTCACATTGTAGAAAGAACGTGGTGTGTTGAGGGGTTATTTTTGCAGTCATTCCATCAAACTTACTTCTGTGGGTAGAGAACTTTCATTCAAGTAATATGAAATTCTTGATGTTCAGTTTTAATAGTTATACCAACTAAAGGAAGGCAAAGGTAACTGCTTCTAATTTTTAGTATTTTAAGAATTAACTTCACATTAATAGTTTAGTAAACTTTATAGTACAACCTCTTCCCTCTTTTTACTGAATAAGTTCCTTAAATGTACTGATTTTGAGAAAATAATTCTCTGCAAAAGTCATTCTTGGTGCATTTAAAGCGGTGAAGGGCATGCATTAAAAAGTAATGTCGAGATAATGTTAAGGATATTGTTAATTTTTGAGAGGCATCACTCCAATCAAACTTCATTTCAGGACCATCTAACATATTCTCTAATAGACTGCCCTTTCCTGTTTGTAACACAGGTTTTTATACCATTGAACTGACCGCATCTTATAATGAACTTTGATTCTGAGCTTTGGAAAAACAAAAACAAAACAAGAACTAAAACCTTCACTGAGCAATTTTCTTTCTGGGTAACATGCAATACTTACTGCCAGAACCAGTGAGACAATTTTCTGACTGATTTGAAAAGCTATGAGAGAGGAAAAATCTGAAGAAACAGCACATCTGCACAAATTCCTCCCTAATTGTCTATGTACAGTAAAACTTCAATAAAATAACTGAATCTTTCAAAAATTCTATGCCTCAGAAGAGACATTTGTCAATTTTTCTCTGGCAAACTGAGATGCTGCTTGCCTAAACTAATCAAATTACATTGTTTATATACTGGCATACAGGCATAGTATATTCTCAAAATACTCAAAGTGTCAGGCATTTTGGTTAAAATAATAATTAACAGTAGACATTTTATACATAAAGCATTTTTCTGAGGGAGGATCAGAACAAATCTGCAAGCAAATGTAAATGAAAAACATAAAATTGCTAAAATTAACCATAAATTTTAAGAATCAGATAAGGCATGAGTTTGATGTGTTATATATACTCTGAAAGTGTGAAGTTAACTAGGAAGAAAAAGCAATTACCTCAACCCTTTGTGTTAGAAGACAACTTTTCTTAATAACTTGTATTGTGAACATTTAACACATTAAAAGAGAAAAATCCTACCTGAATTTTAAAATATTTTATTCCTCCATCAAAGGTAAAATGTTTTCAAAGAAAAATAGAATATATTGAAAAGAAAATTATAACTGCAACTTTAAAATCACCTGAAATAATAGCCATTCTAATAGAACAGATTATAACTCCTGGTTTTGATTTCTGCTTCCCTGATGATTAGTGATGTTGAGCAATTTTTCTTATACCTGTTGGTTATCTGTGTGTTGTCTTTGGAAAAATGTCTATAGAGAAACTTTGCCTATATTTTAATTGTACTTTATTTTGCTATTGAGAGTTCTCAATATTTTTTGGATATTAACCCCTTATCAGATATGATTTGCAAGTATTTCTCCCATTGATAGGTTGTCTTTTCCTTTTTTTGTTGGTTTTCTTTGCAGATGCTTTTTTAATAATGACTTTTAAAAAACATTTTATTTTATTAGTTTCTAGTATATAGTATATTGGTTAAACATATATAGTTTACGAAACAATCTTCCTAATTATCTTCCTTCTGACTCTATACCTAGCCGTTACATTACTGCTGACTGCATTCACTATGCCATGCTCCTCATCCCCATGACCATCTATCAACTACTAATTTGTACTTTAACTCTTCACCCCTTTCTCCTAGCTGCACAACCTCCCTCCCCTCTGGCCATCACCAGATTGTGCCGATGCTTTGTAGTTTGATGTAGTCCCATTTGTTTGTTTTTGCTTTTGTTGCCTTTGCTTTTGATGTCAAATCCAAAAAAATCATCTGCAAGGCCTATGTGAAGGAGCTTACTGCCCATGTTTTCTTCTAGTTTTATGGTTTCAGGTCTTATCTTCAAGTCTTTAATTCATTATAAGTTGATTGTTGTATATGACATAACATAGTGGTCCAGTTTCGTTCTTTGGCATGTGGCTGTCCAGTTTCCCAGCACCATTTACTGAAGAGACTGTCCTTTCCCGATTGTATATTCTTGGCTTCTTTGTAGTAAATTGACCATATATGCATGGGTTTATTTCTGGGCTATTCCGTTCCACTGGTCTGTGTGTCTGTTTTGATAGCCATACCGTAGTTTTGATTACTATAACTTTGTAATGTAGTTTGAAATCAGAGAGTGTGATACCTACAGCTCTTTCTCAAGATAGCTTTGGATATTTGGAGTCTCTTGTGGTGCCAAAGTTTAGGATTGTTGTTTCTGTGAAATGTGTGATATTGTGACTTATAAGAAATATATGTTTGGTTATTCAGATGATCAAAATATATTTCTCATATATTGGGTCTTTATCCAAAATTTCTGGCTCACAGTTCCTGGAACTCCTGAAATTTTGTAAGTGTTGAGATTGAAAAAGGTGTCTGTTGTATTAATGAGATGACTTAGATAGCTCTTTGGATGGAGTTTAGTCTCCAGTGGAACCAACCATGTGTTAGAGGGTTGGAACTTTCAGTTTTCTCCCTACCTCCCCCTTCCCCACCCCCACAACTTTGCAGAGCTGGAATTTGAATCATTGGCCAACAACCTAATCAATCATGACTCTGTAAAGAAACTTGCATAACAACACAAGAGGATAGAGTTAGGAGAGTTTCCTGATTGGTAAACAGGTAGAAATATGGGAAGAGTGGCTTGCCTGAAGTGGGCATGGAAAGCTTGCTCTATGCATCTCTTTCATCTAGCTATTTCTGAGTTACATTCTTTTACAACAAACTAGTGGCTTAGTAACATAATTCTCTGAGGTCTTTGAGCTTTTATAACAAAACAGTTGAACCCAAGGAGGGGGGTTGTGGGAACCTCTAATTTATAGCCAGTGTGTCAGAAGTATAGGAACCAATCTGAACTTCTGATGCATATTCTTAGTTGGAGGAGATAGCTTAGAAGCACAGAGCCTGGGCTTATAAATAGTATCTAAAGTGTGTATGTGCATCTGTGTATTCTGGGGAAATGGTGTAGGATCAAACCCTTTCCCTGTAGGATCTGTGCTATCTCTAGGTTGATAGTATCAACACTGAATTTAATTATTGAACAGCCTGCTGGTGTCTGAAGATTGCTGGTGTGAGGTGACTTCCCAATCCACCCCCACAGTGGAATTGGGTCCAGAAACCCAATTTAAATGCCCCTGGAATTTTTTTTTCTTGAGAACATTATTTTTTTTAATTGATATAATTTACATAACTTCAGTTTTACCCCATTTAACCACCCCTCTTCTCCCGTCCCTCTGGTAACCACTAGTCTGTCATCTATATTTATGAGTCTCTGCTTGTTTGTCCTGTTCATTTGTTGCTTTTAGGTTTATATTTCACATATAAGTGATATCTTATGATTTTCATTTTTTTTTTTTGGTTTATTTCACTTAGCCTGATTATCTCAAGGTCCATCCATGTTGGAAGCAACTGAAGTATCTTACAATAAATGATTAGGTAAAGAAGCTGTGGTACATATATACAATGGAATATTACTCAGTCACATGAAGAGATGAAATACTCCCATTTGTGACAACATGCATGGCCACTGCAATTTTGATAGGGATTACATTATATCTGTAGATTGCTTTGGGTAGTATGGACATTTTCACAGTATTCTTCCAGCATACAAAGAATATCTGCATTTATTTGTATTGTCTTCAGTTTCTTTCATAAGTGTCATAGTTTTCAATGTACAGGTCTTTAACTTATTGGTTAAATTTATTTCTAGGTATTATATTCTTTTGATGCAAATGTAATGGAATAGTTTTCTTAATTTTTCTCACTTATAATTATTGGTTTATAGAAATGCAGCACATTTTTGTATATTGAGTTGTATCCTGCAACTTTACTGAATTTGTTTATTCTAGCAGATTTTAAGTGGAGTCTTGAGTTTTCTGTAAATAATACAGTTGCCCCTGGGTATCCAAAGGGGATAGTTCAGGACCCCTGAGGATACCAAAATTTGCAGATGTTGATATATAAAATGGTATAACATTTGCATATAACTTATGTATATCCTCCTATATGCTTTATATCATCTCCTAAATATTTATAATACCTAATACAATGTTAATGCTATATAAATAGTGGTTATACTGCATTGTTTAGGTAATAAGGACAAGAAAAAAGTCTGTACTTGTCTGGTATAGATACAACTATTGTAGGCCAAATTACATGTACACATAACCTTTTCTCCCAATATTTTTGATTTAAGGTTGGTCAAATTTTTGGTTGTGGAATCCAGCAAATATGGAGGACCAGCTTTATGTTATATGCAAATAAGGACAGTTTTACTTCTTCCTGGAGATTATTTCTTGTTATTTTTTTAATTGAATCATTTATATATTAAGGATACTTTTTTCATAGTCATCACAAATATTTTACTTTTTAAATGTATTTATTTTCCCTCAGAGATTAAATCTAGAATTCAGTTTTTATAGATTCCTCTTTTGGGGGTATCTTATGATTTACTGGCACAAACAAAACTCATATACTATTTTTCTTAATTTTAGAATTTACTTTTTATACTTAAATGTTTAATAGTCTAGAATTTATCCTTCATATTTTCTTTTTTCACACATATGCTAAATTTCTTTAATTCCCCCACTATTTCGTTGCTATTACTAATAATATACTAAATATTCACAAGCAAAAAATTTGGTAACATTCAGGCATGACTAATTGTTACAAGTTAATACACATTGAAGAAGTACACTGGATGATAGTCATCCTTCGCCAACACACACTAAAGCATATTCCTCTGAGTAAAGAAAGAGCTGGGCTCATAATGTGTGAAGCATGAGCTATTATGTCATCCACAGTCGAAACATTGAATTACTTCCAGTGAAATATATTGCAATTTTATTATGCCTACTCGATGGAGCCTCAATATGAAATGAGAGTAGAAACAGTAACACGATAAAGATGTTCAGTATGAAAGCAATCATTTCTACAAACTTACACAAAGTTTAAACTTAGAAAAGAGTCAGAGTATGTTTACCTTTTTGAAATTTTGTGAGCATCTGAGTGATGGGGATTTTATTTTAACATAGTCATTCCAAATAGGTCCAATGCCTTAGGCACCTGGCAAAACAGCATATTGCCTACTTAGATGTTCATTAATGTTACACAGTTTATGTAGGCTTAAAAAAGAAAACAAGTATACAACAGCAACAGAAACAATACAACTTTATCCTGGGTGACTATATCTTCACTTTTCTTGAGTGATGTTATTGACCATATATTTGATATAGTTATTTTCATAATACCATTCTTTTGGCCTTCCTTTAATTATGTGGCTATTTTTTTCTATCCTATTTGTGCCTTACTGGATGAATAAACTTCAGCATTTCCAGGATTATAGCTTCTATTTATCACCTCTTCTCAGTTTACATACTTTGCTTGAACAACTTAAACACATTTTAAATATTGAAAAGAATTAAATTTAAATGTATACTAGTAGCTTTGGAAGACTTCATGATCTGTGTCAGAATCTTGAACTGATTTTCACCCATTTAAATAGGAAAACATGTACCAATCTTCTAAATGGTTTAAATACATTGCAAATCTGAGGACACTCCACAAATCCAACCTGCTCTAGCCTCTACGAAACTGGAGAATACAAAACAGTGAATGGCCCTGGCCTAGATCTTTCATGTTTTTCATGTCTGTTTTGCCTTGAGTTAGGCCACATATCTGCTTTCAAAGATAAACAATTTCAGGTCTCACTGGCCAAAGAATTCTGTTCTTTGGTGTATAAATGAGCATAAGATATCTGAATGAGGTGAACAGCCTCCATCATCTGGAACTATTGGCGAACTGCTCTTTCTGCATAGGTGGGATGCTGTCACGTTTGGACAGGTATATTTGGGAACTACAGAGTATGAACAGATCAGTTTCCAATGATTTTTTTATTTATATGGGAAAGAAAACTAGTAGAGGCTGGAATTAATTCTCACTCCACCAACCTTAAATTCTTTTCACCAACTGAAATGCTGTCTGCATGTTTCAAGCCCTGGAATTTTGGGGTGCCTTTATCCTAGCAGTGTTCAAGTGAGGGCTGTGGTGCAGTCCTAATCAGTCTTCTTCAAAGTGCTCATGATTTGGGGAAATACAAAAAGATTGCATCCTGTGAAATTACTAGTCTCTTCACCAGTCACACCACAGTGTTCTATAGGTACTCATTCAATTTCCATAAAATTGTTCTCTGTCTAGCTTCTAGAATCCATTTAGAGGCCTAGATAGTTTTTAAAAATGTGACATCATCAGAGACTTCATAAGAAAAGAAGAAAGGGTCCAGGCTTTGAGATAAATCACTAAATTCTTATCCAAATCCCACAGATTATTACCTTGGGCAAATCATCTAATTCTTTGAACCATTTTTTTCAGTGGTGAAATGGTGATTGCAATACCATTTGAGTGTCTTAACAAGAGTACACATGGGAACTCTAGCTCAGATGAGGTCCTCAATAAACAGTAATTTTTGGGAGCCTATTTTAGAAGCAGGCACTAATCTGGCAAGGAATAAAAGCAGCAGGACAGCTTTAAAATGAAAGAGACCCTAAGGGAACTGCAGTGCCTCAGAAGTAATCACTATCTGCAAGATCACCTTGCTCTCAGGGACTTTGCACTTGCAGTTCCCTCTGCAAGGAAAGCTTTCCATTGGTATTGTTACATAGTACATTAGGTCTTCAAATAATGACATTTCATTCAGCATCATTTCATTGTAACATTGATGAGATACCATAGGAGCTTAACTCTTGTTCATCTGAATCAGCCTGGTAAAATTGGTTTTGGTGTAGGTCATTTTTTTTTTACAAGAACCTATCAACTACATAAATAAGGACTTACTGTACTCTATTCAGGTCTCTGCTCAAAAAGTCATCTTCTCAGAGAAGATCCTTTATTACTCCTAGTTCCCTTACCCTGCCTTATTTTTCCCTCATTATATAATATGTTGAATATTTGTGTGTCATAGAATGTAATTCTCTGAGCATAGACATCATTTGTTTGTAAACTGAAAATATCTTAATTTTCTTTATAGCTTCTTTACCTCATACACTGGGCCTCCCTGTAATCCTATGTCTAATTTAAATTTATAATTGTATTTTCTCACTTTTCAGGTCAGAATACTTCTAAGAACAAATTAACTCATTCCTTGCATACTGTAATAGTTACATATTCTTTGAATAACCTCAACTATTAAGCACTACTTTTCTTTGGTGTATTTTTTCACCACTTTCATGTCCAAATAATTCCTTTTATTCTAGCAAATATGATTTTTTTTTTTTTGCATGGTTAACCCATCAAGATACTTGCTGGACATGGGAGATGTGAAATGGAGGCATGCATTAACAATGAAAACAGTATTTTACTTGCAGTGAAATGATGACCTTTTCATCAATTCTCTTGGTAATTCTTCACTGAAAGTTATAATTCTGCTTATACAGACCTGTCAATTACTGCATGTTTTCTCTGTATTACAGATATTCAGGTCATGTCCTACCTCCCTGTGAGCCCATAAACTCCTTGAAGGCAAAATCTAAGTCAGCTTATTACTGTTTTTTTTATAATTAGTTTTATACACTGCCATTTATAGAATAGCTATTCAAAATGTGCTGAATGATTAATGAATGAATAAACAAGCACATTTTAATGAGAAAAGACTGTTAACTGATGCTATAACATTGGCTTGATGCTGCCTACACAACTTATTACTCTTTTGAATTTAGGCAAGTTGCTTCAACTTACTGCGTCTTGGTTCTTTATCTATATAAAGGAGCTGAAATATTTTGTCAAAAGATTTGGAGAACTTAATAAAGGTGGCCCTGGTAAATACACAGTAAATGTTGGTTCCCTTCTCCAGGCTCGGAATCCACTCTCTCAGAAATATCTACTCTCTTCCTGATAACGTTGGAAGTGGGGCAAAGGGCCTATGCCTTCCCTGAGGACTGTACTTTCTTGTCTCTTTCTAAAGTTGCTTAGAAGCCCAAGAGTCATTTTAAGGCTTTAACCATCACAATTAATTTTAAAGACAGGTTTGTTGTTTCCTTTGACAGCATTTGTATCTAAAACCTGGTATGCTGCTTACTTTATAGCTGTCAGTCTGTCTACCAGTAGCCACTTCTGTATATATATTTAAAGATATATTTCTCAGAACAACTATATATCTGGTTTCTCATCTGCTGTTCCTCTCTTGTTTTCTAAATCTGTAGTTCTCACACATTTTGAGCTTATGAACCCTTTTCCCTCTTAAAAATATTCAACATTTCAAAGACTCTATTTATTTGAGTTATATCTATACATATAAATTAAATATTTAAATGTTTGTTTAAAATTCACTTTAAAATGTAAGTCCATTGTATGTTAATAGAAATAATTTATTTTCATAGAATAGAATTTTTTTCCAAAATGAATGTTTTATTAAATTTATTGGGTGACATTGGTTAATAAGATTATATAAGTTTCAAGTGTAGTTCTGTAATACATTATCTGTATATTGCATTGTGTGCTCAGCCTCCTCTCGTCATCATATGTTTGACCCCTTTTATCTTCAACCTCTCCCTCACCCCTCTTTACCTCTAGTAACCACTATATTATCATCCGTGTCTGAGTTTTTTTGTTTTGTTTAAAATGAGTGTTTTGTGTGTTTTGCAAGTCTCTCAAATGACTAGGTGTAAAGGAGCACAACTGGATTTTCATATTTGCTTCTGCCTTGATTTTTTTGTAATATACTCTCTTGGTTGAAGTACACATATGACGAAAATTCAGCCTCGCATGATACATTGTTGGGAGGGAGGAGTATTTGTAATGGTTGCATTTTTAGACAATTGTGCATATTTTAATACTGTGCCATACTGAATGGTAGTTTCTTAAAGTTTAGTTGTTAATTGAAATTAATAACTATTTAGAAAGCATATTGAATTGTTATAAAAATCCATTACAATATTTTACACTATGAATGGATGTTTTCCTCATACATAATTTTTAAAAAACTTATTGAGATGACATTGGTTAAAATAATTATATAAGTTTCAAGTGTACATCTCAATAATATGTCATCTGTATAGTGCATTATGTGTTCACCATCCAAACTCAAATCTTTTTCTCATGCATAATTTTATACTATAATGGTCATTGAGAAGGTACAAGTTCACCGAGTCAAGCAGTTTTTTTTTTTTTTAATGTCAGCACACGTTATGATACAATATTGAAAAATTGCATTTCTTATAATTAACCACTGGTATCATCCTGCATAAGCCTTTAAGTATTATGTCAAGCTAATGACAGCAGATAAAAGTTTTGACTGAAAGCTTGAATTGTATCATTGGCAACAACTATTCTCAATTATTTTCCTTCAGGTGACTGGCTCATGTAACTCATTTTGAAAAGAATATTTGTAAATGCCCAATTTGTCTTACCCATGGTTTGTTAGTTAGTTGGCCTTTGGAGTGAAAATGATATTCCATGAAAAAAGCTTCTGGTTAGATGTGTGTCTCAATTGTACGAGGGCTTTTCCTTGAAACAACCATTGTTCTTTCAGTATGAGTAAGGACACACACAAATTAAAAATAATGAGGCTTTATTATCCCTATTAAAAATAAGGGAGACTTCTGCCTCTCCCGTTTCTTAGAACATTTATGTTAGAAATCTTGTAACTTTAAGTTCCTCCTCCATCTCTTAAATTATATTTAAATCTCTTTAAGCCTCTTGCTATCATAATATCCTAGGAATACTTTTCTCAAGGACCCGGAAGTCATATCTTTGGAATAAAAATATTCAAGGACAGTTGTGCCCCATCTCTCAGTTTCTCTAAAGAGGATTTGAGAAAGAGTAATAGCTTAACTTTTGGTCGATGCCTTGCCCAGTTGTAAAACTACTTCCTGTCATAAAAGTAGTTTATTTTCCCATTATAGAAAACCAGTAGACTAACAAACACAGATGGTCATCCTCATTATCAGGTGAATGTAACAAAATTGTGTAATAGGTGGTGCTGTCAAGTCCTCTTGCTTGATGTGATGGGTTATATCTATTTGTCTATGTGAAAGGATGATGTTTCTTTTTTTGCAGTTTTAATGGATTGCCTTTGATGTGCATCTCATTCTAGTTTAATGCTTATTCAATAACAACACTTCTTTTTTTTGTGTGGAGAGGTTTACTAGGTTGGGAGAAGATTTTGTTTCCAGTTATATTTTTTCAACTGGTTCAGACATTTTATGTGTACTTTCTGTTTTGTCACACAGGAAATTAAAAATATGTGAGCACAAGATTCCAGATTTAATTAAAATGATAATTTTTAATGATTTGTCAAGGATATTAAATGATTTTTTTTTTCTGAGAGTACTCAGCAGTGAGGAATTCAGCTATTAATGCAGGTCTGTGACAGTGCCTTTACTATTGGTTTTGTAACATTACTAAAATGTATATAAACAAAATGGAAAAGGCAGCTAATATCTTAGCATCACTAGAAACATGGTTTTGGACTCAACTCCTAAAACAGTGTTGTTATCCCCAGGGGTCTCCAGACTCAACTAGAAATTTAATTCACAGTGCATTAAACCTATCATTCTTAGGTGAGAGAGTCACAAGATTTAAGTTTTTTTCCCTGAACCATAAGATCTAGTTGAAGGAGTGACTGAGCACCACATCCTTAACTTTGCATTTTAGCCAGAGACAAAACCCTTTTGAGATTTTTAATAATGGGGAAAAGGACATACTCTGCCTCATGGAAGCATCTTAAGAGAACTTATAATTTAAAAATATGCTTAGTTTTAAGGATTGTCCACGTCTTCTCGTGACTACAAATACCCGGGCTTCCTCTAATTCCTTTTGATTTTGCTTGCAGGCAGTCATTCCCCGCACCACCCCGAGTTTATCTATTTTTTCTAATACCTTGCAAAATGTACCTACCAGCAATCACCTACACTACTAATGTTCTTACAGTCATTAAATATTAAAGTTCATTAGGTATATCATCTACCTCCTGAATGCCACAGTGATAATTTTACCAAATATTTAGAAACTATGTAACATGTAATACTACTATTTCAGCCTCCAGTATTGGCTTTCAACAGTTAAAGATTTATAGCAATGACCCTCATTTGATACCAATTTCTGTAATAGCAGGGAAAGATTCTTCAGAATAACTAAACATTAACTCAGTGTTTTTAGCACCATCATCTTTAACACTGATAGTTAAGTCCTCCACTCTGAAAACCATCACTTACTGTACAGAACTAGTCACAATAGCCTTACTCAACTGTAAGAATTATGGGGAAGTTTGACTGCTAATAATCTAGTCTAATAAGTTACTAAATATGACATTTTCCCTCAACAACTTTTTTAAAAAGTAGCAGTTGATACAACTGAATAAGTTATGAATGTCATAACGAAGGAGAAAAATCATCATTACCAAAAAGCATCATTACCAAAATTACTAATAATAATTATTCCCAGAAATCTCTTTGAGAATGAATATATCCATTTAAATAAAATTAATAGAATTATTTTTTTGATCTTAAAAATTAGAATTAAGTATCCTGAGATAGAGACAGTATGTCATATTTAGTTCATATTTGTTATTCTAACATATAACATTAGCTTAGTGCCAGTCTAAATAAACAATATTGGCATGAGTTAAGAAAAGAAAAGTCACTATAGTTCGTGGTTTAGGTTAAAACAAAAATTTTAGAAGTGTAGGTCCTGGTCTATTCAAATAGATACTTTATGGAGAGTTTCAAGTTTAAATATTTACTATTGTAGTTAAATTACTGGAATAGAGTTATAAATCCATTTATTATGGATATAGCCCTGAGTCCTAGAAAAAGTTCTGGTTCTTAATACAGATTCCAGCCTTAAGATAGCAGTTAGAATAGATCACTTGAAAAGAACGTGCTGACTATTCATAAAATTACTGATTACAAAAATAGACCTCACGACCTACAAATTTAATAGAAGTAAGTAGGATTAATTGTAGCAGTGACTTTCTTAAAATGTATTTTTAAATTTATAATATTTGTAATAGTATCATGATAGTTTGATTAAGAATTTCAAATGTGCTTTTGTTTTGGGGCACTTAAGAGCCTGGGAGATATTGGTAGCACAATATGCTACCATGTGTTAATTAAGTTGAATTTCTCAGGTTTTTCTATTCTGTCATCTACTAACTGATAAAGCTAATATAATGTTAGATAAGGAATTGTACTATACTTATTAAACCCTTCAATAATAATAAAATATATTTTAAAACACCTGTTCTATATAAACCTGATATATAGAAGATTACACACCAAATCTGCATTTAATTATAGAGTAAACAGCATTATAAACCTCAAGATAGAGTGACATCCTTGAACAGAACATAAAGACAAAAGCATTATCAAGTCGATTGAAATTCAGATGAGAACTTTAACTCCATTCAAGAGCTAACATGATACCGTCTGGGAAATCATTTAAAAGTTTACCTTGTACAGGTTAATAATTCTGAAAGTGCAGTGCATGTATAATGATATTGAACAAATAATTAAGAAGGCAGATGGTGGGAACCAAGTTTCTTACTATTTGAGGAGGAAGCTACAAATAAGAAAGGGAGAAAGCTAGAATAAACCATATGTTACTAGATTAGAGACAGACTCATCATTATGATCTCATGGTTAGTGTAATTATAGATGAATAGATAGAGAAACAATTATAAATATTTTTATATATAGATTAGCGTAAATACTTTAAAATTCAGAAATAACAAAATTGAAACCACCAAATTAGTAGAGTAATATTAGTAAGATTTTATTATACATATAAGAACTGTTGGTGAACTGGAAGTTTTCAAACCAATAGTGCAATGAGGCTCAGAGGTATATTTTTATAAAACAATTTATTTTGTAAGAATACAGAAATTGTTTATTCTTTACAGTGATCGATTAAAGCATTGATTTTCCTGGTGATAAGAGATTGGTTAAATGTGGGTACTTCATGCCAATTTTGGGAAACAGCTTAAATTTCATTATGATTTTCAGAGTTAGAAAGTGGACCAAGTTTTGCTTGTTGCAGAATAAATTAAGTTATACTTATGTGACTTAAATGGTTTTGTCATTCAGGGTATTTTCATGGTTGGTCTCCATTTTGAATATACACACAGACACACATACATCTAACTTCTTAATTCTGTTAATGAAGAGAACTTAGAAGTAACAATGCCCAGTCGCACGAAGTACATCCAATACCTACATCTTGATTTCAATACCATTCTTTTTGGGGAAATGGTTGATACTAGACAGGAATACGGAATATAAAAGGTGAACCTTGAGTACTTTGTAGTATCAGAAAGTAATATATTATGGAGGTATATCATATGGAAACAGGAAGCAACTGAAAGAGCTTCTGTGGCCAAAGCTGGAAAAAAATCGAGTGATAAAATAATTCACTATTAGATTATAACTCAAACTATAAAATGAAGAACCATGAGTCCACATTGATATAAAAACCAATTGATATATAAATTGGGGAGAAGTGACAGGTTTTCCGTATAAAAGATTTTTGTATATATTTTTGTATACACCTCAGGGTGTAGGAAACTAACTCTGTTTCTTAATTATGGCCTGTGCTTAGTGACTTGCTTCCAAAGATTCCAGAAAGGAAGGGTGGTGACTTTATGGTGCAGAAATCTGGCTAACACTCTGTCAGCCTGGTGTCCAAGGCTAACATTATCAATGGAAAATTATGTTACTAGCTCACTCCCTTGATATGTAATGATGAGAGTGGCTCTTCACTTTTTGTGATCATCTTGACAAAAGCCCTTTTACTGCGATAAAAATCTCAGACTAACCTAAATTGAGCTATGTTTTACAGAATATCTGAATAGTACTCCTCAAAACTTGCCAAAATCATCAAAACCATGGAAACCTGGAGAAATTGTCACAGCATACAAGAGCCTAACGAGACAGTGATTTAATGCAATGCCATATCCTGAGTGTGACTTTGAAACAGGAAAAAAAAAACGAATAAAATTCAAATAAAATATAGTTCAGTTTTAAAAAGCCCAGTTTATACCCAAAAGTTACTTAAAATTACTGTGAGTGTCATAGCTCCCTTAGAATTAAAGGAAGTTTGAATATCCTCAGAGACCTATTTCTTTGATGAGGCTGAACATGTAGCTCACATTATTGAATATTCTAAAAATCTTAAAACACGAGAAGTTTTGCTGAGATAGCTTTACTATAGCTTGATTATAATTTTATACTTGTCTTTATTTAGTAGTTATTTTGATTTGTAAAATTATATTAAATTTAAAATTAGATTTCAAAAGTATACATTATCATTTCTTAATATGCTTATTTATGAAAATATGAAATTGTTACATTTGTTCATCATCTAATATGTTTTTAGTACACAAGGAATATAAAAATATCAAAAACAGAACACAAGATTGAACTTGAAATACTAGGAGATTATTGTTATAAATAACAACTGCAGTATTATACTTAAAGCATTTGTGTGATCAATTAAGCTGGAAAAGAAAATTATCTCTAGTATTATGATCTATTTTCTGCCTGTCTTATAGCTTCTAATATTCATGATTCTCAGATTTAAAGGGTAGATTTTTCCAAATTGACTATTTCTCATTTTTTTTTAACTGGTGAACTATAGTTCTCACAGGATTTATAAATTATTATCAGGTTTTTACATTTTATTCTTTGGCAGTGTATCTTTTTGGAAGAATAGATTAAATGTTCTGAAACCAAAGGCAATGAAAACTAAAGAAGTCTCTTGATAGGAAAGAATAAGACTGATATCAAATGCCTATCTTATTTCAAGGCTATATTACCTAGTTTATAAACCATTCATGGGCTCAAATTTTGGTCAGGTATATACTCTATACGATGAAAATGAGTAGGAAAATGATGTTCTTAAACTACAATATATTTTTATTTTTCATACTGGCTTTTGAATAATTTATCCTTCATACTACATAACCAACTCATTTACTTTTCTTTTTTTTGTATTCTAGTGTTAAGGGTGCCAACTTATTTCTTATTTTTATCCCATATTTATATTCCATAGTAATCAAAATGCTTTCATTGAGTGTTAAGCTTTTACATCATTTGCAAGCACTTCTATAGCCTAGATAGAATAAATACTGTGCATACAACTTAGCCAGTTATATAAATGGTAATTTTGATAAATGGCACACATTAATGCCTAATTTAGACATTTGCTTATTTTGGGACATGGAGAATTATAATCCAACATATTTTTCTTCCCAATAAATAGCTAGGTGCAGAATAGAAACTGTGAATTCAAGAAATCACATTTTTACAGAGTACTCAGATTGAAATACAATTGTCAGTGATATAAAAATGGCAAAGTATGTTTTTATGTGATGCTTAGGAAACGTAAAAGTTGTTATATTTAGGGTGTGTTTTTGATGTTATTTAATGAAGAGGCATAATTCCTATAATTTTGGATTACTTTTAAAATAATTGGTATAGGATTCTGAGATTGAGCATGAATGAGCCTTGCTGTCTTTGCCACTATTTCTTTCTATTCCAGTCAATTGCTGACACCTCATTGGGACCAAGTATTTTCAGGACACTGAAGGTGTCACACACTCCTAGCTATACACACTGATGGCTACACCCACTCCTGAGGTTCTGAAGAAGAAGCTGATTAGGAATGATTTCAAGCTGGCTCCAAAGAATCCTGGGAATTGGCAGAAGTCTAGTGGTATGGCTGTTTTACGGGTAAATTCAAAGTAAAATACCTGGAGTGGGAGTCAGATCTGCAACAACAAATGCTCCCTGAGTCTTGGGAGAGAAGGAGAGCATCATGTGTGTACCATGGAGTTTTCTTGCAAGACCAGCTGGCATCACTGGATCCTAAGAAGCTGCAGGGAATCTCTCTTTCCTAAGGCTAGTTCTTATCTCAAGTTTTGTAGCACAGGGGGCCTAGGGAAGGGGCTGTCAATTTAGTGATTAATACCCATCTAAGTTAACACAAAGAGAGACAGCTGTGCTTGTTATCTGTGAAAGATTGCCCTTGTTCAAGGCACTCTAAAGCTAGACCTGAGCTCTATTAAGCAAGCAAATGGAAAAATTTTTTTTTTCCAGGAAGACTTTGCAATAGCAAATAGAAAAAAAAATGTTTTAATCCCCATAATCGATCTCAATAAAAATGGGAATATAATGTATACAAATAATGCTAGTGGTAAAGGATGTAATAACTTATACACAGTGAAACTACTGAATATCCATTTGGAAAGAAAGAAATTTAAAAGCTTACATACCATTCAGGTAGATTAGAGTTGGATGGTAAAAATGAAAGGAACAATTTAGAAATTCTAAAATACATAAATAAACGGGTGGTTTTAAAAAAATATGCATAAGTTTAATGTTTTATATGTAAAATCAAAAAAGTCAATATCTAAATGGTAGAACAAAAATATTTAAAATAAAGGTAAGACATGATATTCATAATATATACAAAGTGTTTCAGATTGATAATGGAAAAAATGGCAAGAGATTTGTGACCAAATTCACATTATCTTGTATATGAAATGTAAGCTGAATGTTGAAGTTCCCCTCCTTCCCCAGAGGGTATCAAACTGTTCCATTATTAACAGTTAAAAAGGCTCTCCTTTTACCATCAAATGACTTTAGTCCTTTTGTAAAAATTCTGTTGGTCACATATATGAGAATCTTGATCTCTATGCTGATCCATCTCTCCTTATGTTTAAGCCAATACCACACTCTCTGTTGATAACTATAGATTGAGAGTAAGTTTTGAAGTGACGTGGTAAGAGCCATAAACTTTAATTGCTTTTCAAAATTGTTTCAATTATACTAGGTTATTTCCTTTCTAAAACATTTTTAGCAACTTGTTGATTTCTACAAAAACAAACAAACAAACAAACAAAAAAACCTTCTGGGATGTTGATTATTGCTGCATTGACTTGATAGATAAATCTAGGAAAAAAAATACTGCTGTATCAATATTCATTCTTTTAATTCAGAAACTATCTCCCCTTTTATTTAGATCTTTCAGCAATGTTTTGCCATTTTAAGTATACAAGTCTTGCATATATTCTATGTTTATTCCTCTATAGTGTTTTCCTGTTACTTTAATTTTTATTTAATTTTCCATTTGTTCTATTAGATCATATATGCTTATGCATTACATACACACATACTCCCTTGTGTCATGTGGCTTTGCTGAACTCAGTAGTTCTAGTAATGTTTTCAGTAATTTGTGCCAAAGGACAGGATTTTTTCTTTCTTGTTTTTATGACATATTTTTTATTCTGCTACCCTGGGTAGGGCAGGCAAAACAACACTGAGTAGGTGTTGAGAGTAGACATCTTTGCCTTGTGTTTAACTTAGGGTGAAAGCAGATGAAAGAATTTAATCTTGCAATAGTAAGCATAATGTTAGACATGAGTTTGGTGTGATGCCTTTTCAAGTAAAATTTCCCTCTGCCCATTTTACTGATTGTATATTCTTTTAAATCATTAATGTGTGTTGAAGTTTGCCAACATTTTTCTCTAACTATTGAGATCATGTTTTCACTAGTTATTCAGCTAATACTGTTAATTATATTGATTGCTTTTCAAATGTTAATTCAACCTTTTATTTCTGGAAAAATCCAACTTTTTTATATAGTGGTGGATTTTATCTAAATTTTATCAAAGATTATTGCATCAAATTTATATTGGATATTGGTCTGTAGTTTTGGGTTTTGCTCTCTTTTTATCACCATGTACTAAACTAAAAAAAAAAATTATCTGGAAAGTGTTTTCTTATTTTCTGACTCTTTGAAGAATTGTCATTAATTCTTTAAATCTTTGTTAGATTTCACCAGTGAAGTCAACTGGGCTTAGATTTTTTAAATTTTTTTTCTTTTGTGAGGAGTTTTCTAATTGTTCAGATACAGATTTCTTCTTGAGTGAGCTTTAGAAGTTTGTCTTCTGAAGAATCTTTCCCTTTCATCTAGGTGGTCTAATATAATGGAATAGAGTAATAGAGTACTCCATGTTATTTCCTTGTGATTCTTTGTATATCTTTAGAGATATCCTCTCTTTTATTCTTGTTTTTATACTTTATGATTTATTTACTTTTTGTCTTTCCATCTCTGTCTCTCTTGATTAGCCTGGCTAGGTTTTTATATTTTTTTGCTCTTTTAAAAAATAACAGTTTTGGTTGCATTGATTTTTATCATTTTTTTTCCATTTACCATTTTATTGATTTCTGCTTTTAATTTCAGTGTTTATTTTTTTTCTGTTTTATTGGATTAGAAGCTCTGTCATTAGGTATCTATATCTTCATGATTCTCATGTCTTCTTTATCATTATAAAATCTCTCTCTATGCCTGGCAATTGTCCTTGTCCAGAAGTCTACATTTTTATGTTAGTTTTAATAGTGTTCACATGATATAACTATCTATCCTCTTGATTTAAGCCATGTATATTTATTTTGAAAGTGGGTTCTTTGTAAAAGATACAAACTTGAGTCTTGTGTTCTGGTTCAACTTGACATTTTAATCTTTATTTGGCATGTTTATATCACTTACATTTAATGTACTTTTTGATATGATTAGATTTAAACTTGTTACCTTGCTGTTTGTTTTCTATATTGTCCCATTTATTTCTTCCCCTCCCTTCCCCACCACTCCTTCTCCCCTCTTATTCCTCCCCTTCTCTTACCTCTCCCCTTCTTCTGTCCCTCTCTCTTCTCCTTTCCCTCTATTCTCTCCTTCCCTCTTTTTCCTTTGCTTCTCCTCTTTTCTCCTTGCTTTTTTTTTTAGAAAAACACTATTTTCTAATGTTCCATTTATTTTTACTATTCATTTATTAGCAATATCTCTTGTTTATATATTCTTTTGCTCTAAGGTAGTAATCTTTGAATGGGGGGAATATTGCCCTATGATACATTTGTCAGTGTCTGGTGCTGTATTTGGTTGTTCCATTTGGGGGATATAAAGGGGTGTGTGTGTGTGTGTGTGTGTGTGTGTGTGTGTATGTGTATGTGTATGTGTATGTGTATGTGTATGTGTATGTGTGTTACTGGCATTTAGTGGATAGGGACAAGTGATTTTGCTAAACATCCTACAGTGCTCAAGGCAGTCCCCCACAACAAAGAACTACCTAACCCACAATGTCTTTAGTGCCAAGACTAAGAAACTCTTACCTGAGATGTATAACGTACCATCAAATAATATTATAGCCAATCCTTTGAACTGTGAGACTCTTAAGTTCGTGTACTTCTCTCTCCACTCCCACCATGTGTGCTGCTGTTCTTCATTTTACTTCTGCATGTATTATAAGCCTTATGAAACATTGGTGATTTTGTTTTAGTCACCTGTTTTAAAGAGATTTTAAAGTGAGAAAAATTCTTATATATTTACCCAGATAATTTTCTAGAACCTTTCATTCCTCTATGTAGATACTAATTCCCTTATAGTATCATTTCACTTTACCCTGAAGTGTCTGTTGGCAATAAATTCTCTCATTTGGAGAGGTTTTAATTTGCCTTTATTTTTAAGATATATTTGCAGTTATATAATTAGTATTTTTCTTTTAGTGTTTTCATGATGTTGTTCTGTTCTCAGTCTTGAATAATTACCAACACAGAGTTGGCTGTTATCCTTATCACTATTTCTCTGTCTTGAGTCTTTTTTCCTTGGGCTGCTGTTAAGATTGTTCTGTTATTACTTTATTCTTCGATTTTGTGATATATCTTTATATGGTTTTATTTATTATGCTTGAGTTCATTAAACTTCTTGGGTTTTTGGATTCATATTTTTCATCAAATTTTGACAGTTCTCTGTCATTTTTCTTCAAATAACATTTTCTGCTCTCCACTGCTTTGCTTTTCCTAG
The DNA here is from genome assembly GCA_004027375.1 of Macroglossus sobrinus. Classification (NCBI taxonomy): domain Eukaryota; kingdom Metazoa; phylum Chordata; class Mammalia; order Chiroptera; family Pteropodidae; genus Macroglossus; species Macroglossus sobrinus. Next base: position 273,956 of record PVKZ01000379.1, on the reverse strand, counting down.
GATGCTAATTAAATATCTATTAGAACACTAGGTTTTGTCCCTCAGGTTACTGAGGCTCTGCAGATTTTTTTAGTCTTTGTGCTTCATTTTGGATAGTTTTTATTATCATGTCTTTCAGTTCTCTCACTTTTTTCTTCATTATATTATATCTGCTGTTACTCTTACCTAGTATAATATTCTAGATATTTTAATGTTTATTATAACATATATTAATACTTATATTTATTTTAGGGTACTAATAATGTAACAACATATTGTAATTTAAGTTACTTAATATCAGTTTGCTTCCACGATTTTGTAAAGGCAGATACAGAGCAGCCCGTACTCCAGTGCTAACATAGCACCACTACTGGAACACAGTCATTCTGTAGATCCATCTGGTACCTTGTGTAGTTTGAGGTATCTACATTCTACTGGTGGGATTGAGACAGTCCCAACCTGGTGGGAATGAAACAATCCCAGCCCTGTGGGAATTCCAGGAATTGTTCAATGGACTGCTTGCAAATGATTCTTTCTTTCTTGGGAGTTTTGCCCCATGCATGTACAGATGGATACTCTGCCAGAGACTTGAGGGGGGAGGGTCCCTGTGCAGTTTTACAGATTTTCCTCTGTGCAGTTACCTTATCTCCAATTTTCTGCTACAAAAATTATGGCAATTTAGCCTTTTTGAACTCCAGTATCTGCCTCTTTAACTCCAAGATTATTAGACTGATTTGACATAGACTTTTCTGGGGCTGGAAAAAAGACTTCTGTAGTAATACTGGACAATCTTAAGATTTACATTTATTTTTTCTCCTAAGCATCAATCCTGCAAGGTCTGTTATCTAATATCAGAAAACAGCTTTTTCATATATATTTTGTTGTGTTTTTCCAGGTGTTTATACTAGGATCACAGTTTCTGAGTCAGAATTTATCAAGCAGTTGTGTAAACTTTAAAATATATAAGCTCTAATATTTTTGAGCTTTTAAAACAAATAGCTGATTTCTGTATTTCTTTTTATTAAAATAAATTTGCTTTTCAAATTTTATTAAGATAGAATTTATACTCTCTATTGTGAAATAATTATATAAATAATGTTTCTCTCCTCAGTCTTGTCTACCTCCTGCCACAAACACACAACTCCCTCAACATACACACACAAAACATACACACATACAATAAGTGACCTCTTTGGGAGATGCTACATTTCTCTATTTCCAAATCACTTGAGTTAGTTACATTTTACACCATTAATTACTCCTTGAAACACCATCTTCATTTTGCTTTTAGAATACCATCATGTCTGATCCTTAAAAAACTTTCTTAAATTTATTGGTGTGACATTGGTTAATAAACTATATAGGTTTTAAATGTACAATCTATAATATATCATCTGTATATTGCATTGTGTTTTTACCACGCAAGGTATTCATCTCTTACAGGTTGCTTCTACTCAGATTTCTTTGTTTTTCCTTGTGTTCCCTCAGAGATGTTAACATGGATTGTTAGTCCTGATCTTCTCTATCCATTGTTACTTCTTTGGTGATCGACATCCAGTTTTATGTGCCATTTTTAAGCCAACAACTACAAAATTGATATTTCCAGCCAGACTTTTTACCTGAACTATAAATTTACATATGCAAATATTTGCTGAACATTTCTGTTTGAATCTCCACTAACTGTCTAAGTTATATGTGAAACAAATTTTCTTTCTCTCCAAACCAGCTCTACCCACATTTCTTCCTATCTAACATGATAGCATCAGCATCCTTCCAGCTGCTTTTTCTTAGCTTTTCACTTCTTTGTCAGCCAGTATTCAGTGTGTCAGGAATTAATCATGGTGTTGCTTTCAAGTTATATCCAGAGATCAGTGACTTCTATTGCTGCTGCTGCTGCTACCTGACACTACACAACCATCATGGTTTCATTACTACAATATGTATTTATTAAATAAGCATATAAGTAAATTGTAAGCATAGATACTTGAGTAATTATTGAAAAATATAAATCACACACCACTATAGAAATAACCTTATACATTGGGTAGTATTAGATTAATTATAGTTTTATTGCAAGGGGGAATGAAATTTTCAAATAAGTTTAAGGTCAAAAAGATAATTATGTTGACACAATTTGGTTGTGTTTCATGGAACAGAAAAATAGGAAACACGCATCAACACATGTAGATATAAGTATATAAGGAAATGGTAAATCACAAAGAGCATCCTTTCTATATTTATGGGGTATAGGAATTTCTGCCATATTATTCTCTTTCTTGGCATGACATCTTTTTCTGTAACTTGACCCCCCTCTATAGATGATCACCCTGGCTCAGAACACAATATCTCAATGCTAAGTTTAATATCATGAGTGCTCACAACTCGTATGGACCATTCATAGTTGGGGTTGTTCACTTAGATTTTTTACCTAAGGTGTTAGAACATAAAGATGACGCTTTCAGTGCTGATAATGGCTCTAAGAAGTTGGGAACGGTTTATGGAGATTCAAAGGAAATTTTAATACAGTCATTTTTACCTAATAATTGCTAAGAAAAACTAAATCTTTAGAAGTCTAAGGAGTGTGCCAAGATCACACACCTAATAAGTTATGAACCTTTGACTTACCTCCAAATTATATATTTGATTGTTAGAATGAATCACTTCATATAAAACTCTTTTAGAAAAATCACTATCTTAATCCAGTATCAGTACTCAGGTTATGCTAGTCTCATAGGATGATTTGAGTAGTTTGCCATCTTTTATATAAGTTATAGGACATTATACATAATTATTTTAAATAAGATTTACCTGTTAATTGAAGCTTTTAAACCTTACTCTACTCAACTTAAATGATTAACCAAGTGTATGTAATATATATCTATGTAGACATATATTGTCTACCAGTTTTGCTTCAGATAATTTGAAATGATCTTAAGAGTTCTTCCCCCCAAAACAACAACAACAACAAGTCTTAGAGATTTTGTACATCTCTTTCAGAAATTGATAGAACAAGGGGATACTAAGTAGAAAAGCTCATAGAATTTTAACAACACCGACAATATGCATAAATCTGGGAAAACTAGAAGACTTTCTCAGAGAATATAAAAGTAAAAATTACTCAAATACAAAGGTTTTTTTAGTCCACTTATTATAAAGTATTTAGAACAGTTAGAACAGTCAGTACAGTTCTATACCAAAATAAAGTTCCTGAGTGTGCTGTAAAAAACAAACAATTTTCTATTAAAAAAATTAAAAACAAAATGTTTTAAAATATATTTAAAAATACATCAGTGAGTTTAGAAAAGGAGAAAAAAAATAAATATGCTAAAACTGGCAGGTACCCTACAGGTAATGAATGTATATGTATGTTTTCATAATATTATATAATATGAAAAATAGCTAATAATTATAATTAAATACATTTTTATTTCAACCAAAAATGTTAAGCAGTGGTCATCTTTTCTGAAAACAGGACCAAAACTACATCAGATTTTCTTTTTCACCCATTCCTCAGTGCTGTCACCTCTAAAATTGTTGCAATTTGAGACCTTTGTCCAATATTTATGTATCAATCATTTATTTTATTATATAATTCTATTTAATATTGTCCCCTCTTTAATTTATTGAATACATCCTTGAATACTTATTTGAGTTGATCAGGGTGATTTTTTTTGTTAATTCTTTGCTTCTTTCTCAAATATCTTCATTTGAAAGCTATACTCAAACTGATTCTTTTTCTTAAAGCAGAAATTTCAGCTTAGGCATTTCCTCCAATTTTTGTGCTTATATAATTGACCAATTGACATTCTTCTTGGATCAGACCTCAGCTACTTATGTCAGTTACTTACTTAATGGAACTTTTATCCATGTTCCCCTTACCCTCAGTGTTCCTTCATTAAATATACCCATTTCAGTTTACAATGCCATGATGTAGCTAGTTAATTTCACCAGAAACTTGGTGTCATCATTGCTGGCTCATTTTCCTGTATCGTCTTCATCTACAGTGTCAGCAAGCACTATTTACTTCCTCCAGATATGTGCCTTGCATGTCTGTCTTGAAACCTTGTGTACAGGTCTACTACAGTTTGAGTCCCCAATAGTTGATATAGTTGCTAAAATAGACATCTAAATGATCTTTCTGTGTCCCATCTTGCTCTGAATAAGATTAATATATGTAGTCCTGGACTTTTTAAGTCTTACATTTTAACAGATAAAACTTTGCTTGTCTCAAGAAATTAAATGTATTCGACTAGCATATTTTTTCTATTTTGTGTCTTCATATAGAAAAATTAAAATATTTATTATCTTGAAGGCAGGGTTACATCTTTAGGGTCTTCCTATCTTAAGTGGTAAACTTATAGGTCTTAAAATAATTGAATATAAGTATGATTTAAAAGTATTAGGAAGTACAGCTTTTAAACTCCAAGAACTTTAAATATCTCCAATTATTAAATGATCAGGTAACTTTTAATAAAAGCCAAAAACAATTATTCTAAAAAAACTGTACTTTAACTGATAATTTATACACATGAATTGTTAATTTTTTTTAGCTGATATAACAAAGTACTATAACCTGAGTAGCTTATAAACAAATTTATTTCTCACAGTTCTATAGACTGGAAATTTGAGATTAGGGTACCAACATGGTTAGGCGAGGGTCCTGTTCTGAGTGTAAGGCTTCTCTCTGTATCGTCATGTGGTAGGACAAGGGTGCTTTCTTGGGCCTTTTATAAAGGTATTAATTTTATTCATGAGGTCATAGCTCTCATGACCTCGTCACCTCCCAAAGACCCCTCCCCCATACCCAGAGTATCATCACATTGGGCATTAGGATTTTAATAAATGAATTTTGGGGGTACACAAATATTCAGATCTAATGTTAATTTCCTTCCCTGTCTTAAAATATAAACAATGGGATAGATGATGCTAGGGGTCTAATATGAGAGAGAAATTTTGGCAAGGCAGGGCAATATTTGGAGACTAGGAGAGTGAATGTCTTTTGAATTTATATGAGCCCTACAAATGTTGGAAGATAAGAAATCCTTCCATCCTTTATGTTCCAAGAAAAGGCTCACTTTAAGAACCACCTTTCTCCTATGACTTTAGTAAGAATCACAGGTGCTCCCCTCATTTACCTATGATGTGGCCAGACACAAATCCTCCAAATTTCTATTCTTTGGCTCATAAATGATTAGCTGAACCGTTTGTCCTCACTGATCAATGAAAACAAAATGTTCAGCAGCCAAACTTTGGTTAAGATTCTCTCCTTCCTCCAGACCTTTGACCCTTAACTTTAGCCTCCTTAAAGCCTGAGCTAGTGAACAATCCCTTCAGAGTATAGGCTTGCCTCAGAGTGAAACTTCTCTGATCTAGGAGATCACCCTTTCATTTCACTTCCCCACGTGGGGTTCTTTCTAGCTTTCTCCACTCCTGTTTATAAAAGAAAACCCCTTTTTGCCTGATCTTTGAGTCATTTGCAGATGTTATGTCCATAGTGTTCTCCCTATTTCAACAGTCCCTTTCTTCCCTTGCAATAATCATTTTTAGTAAAGTCTTTCTTTACTATGTCTAGATTTATTTTTATTTATTTTTATTCTTTAAAATTTAACTATGGGAACCATATATAACCTATGGTATCATTTGGAGAGATTTATTAATAGCACAGAGGGGCAGCCTTTCCACAGTTCCCTATGCCATAGTCATAGCTTGACACAACAAAATAGACCTGACTAGAACATTAGCTGTATCCAGATAAATCTATTCAGACTGAGGATCAGTGAACTGATCCTGACTGATATTTTTACAGTCTAGGCACAATGAGAAGTTCAGACTTATAATTGTTTATTTAATTGATTGATTTTGATTTTTCAGGTGAAGGAAGTTCATTGGACTGCTTAATATCTAATCAGCAGCATATATAGGGTTTTCTTACTTTGTTTCTTTTGTATTCCCATACATATATTCCTTAGATGCAGCCAGATTAGCATGTTTTTATGTAGGTTTATGCAGGTCTATTTGTTTTCAATTTACATTAATTTTGCATATTTCATTTAAATTTCATTCTATTTTTTTTCTTCAAGATTGTTTTTTATGACCTTTTAGCTTTTCAGTATATCCATTTAATCCATAGCTTATAAATTCTGCATAATATTTATTACAAAATTACTGCTTTTCATTTAGCTGTTTCCCTAGATAGGACATGGAAGTTGCCTTTCTCTAAGACTGTGTTGAAAACAATGTTAAAGCAAGCATAGTTGGTGAAAAATCTCTGGTACAAAAACATAGGAATGGTATCACTGTTTAATTAGGCAACTCTATTTTAGTTAAGTTTACTAAATGAGACTGATTAATTTTCAGAATAGCTGAAATTGTTTTTTATCTCACCACAAGTGCATAGGAGATTGTCATGAAATCCTCTCAAATTCATGGTACATATAAAATTTTATTACATTCTATTTAAAGTAGTAATAAAATCATTAATTTAATTTGTGCTTTTAGAATTACAAATGATTTTAAGTATGTCTTTATATTAGCTAATTTGATTTTTTATCCGCAAATTATTTTCATTTGAGTTTTCCAAATATTTTTCTTGCTTTGTAGATTTCTTTTGTATACCCTAAATGTCAATTTCCTATGGTTTAAGATATGTCAAATATATTTCTTAATTTACATTATTTTTGTTTAATATAAATCCTTAATTTTGAGGTAGTCAAATTTGACGATTAAAAAAAAATCTTTTGTATGTTTTAGGCATTTTAAGAGAAGTTCACTCTAATGCAAAGATTTACCAGTTTTGCCTATTAGGTTACAATATGTCATTTTATATTCAGATCTTTATTCATTTTAAGCTCACTTTTCTGTGTTCCAGAAAATAAGATCTTGCTTTATTTGTGACCGTGTAGTGGTCCTGTTTTCTCAAATCTATCCAGTTTACATTTCTTTCACATTAGTTTTTTGTAAGTTCACATATATTATTCCTTGAGCTCTCTGTTTTGTTATAAAAACTTATTTCTGTCTAAACTGAGACTGAACATTTTTCATAACAATGACTTAGAACGTCATAATATCTGGTAGGTTCAGATCTTTTCTCCTTGATGCTTTTTTGAAAATTCATGCAGTTATTTTTTTACTTTTATTATATAGATTTTAGAAATTTTATGATTTTTAAAACCAGATTATAACATTATACAGATTAATTTATGAATTTTTTGAAAATGTATAATAAAACAACTATCATAGTTTTCCTTTTATTAAGATCTACTTTTAGATTATAATAGAGTATTAAAATATTCCCCTTCAGTGTCTGTTAAATTCTTGATACTTTTTATTTTCCCCCAAAAAGGAATGTTTTATTATTTCCAGGACAGATTAGTTATTACAATATTTCCTTAAAATTAAAACCTTTCTACATCGCAATTTATAGATGCTTTTTTCCTTGTCAGCCACTAGTCGATCTTGTTTTCACAACTTAAAAATATTTTTATGGTTTGTTTCATGTTACAAAATAATAGTGCTCATCTACACATGGGAATTAGAGAAAAATCTAAGCGTGAATTCTACTACCCTAGAAAATTACTTTTAACATTTGAATTTCATTTAATTTTTTCTACCCCTGTGTGTTTTCCAGTGACTTAGATGGTGCATCATTTTGCATTTGTGTCTTCTAAAATTTACAACTTTAAAATTTTCAAGCAATCTAGCAATCTATATTTCTTTAATTATCAAGATAAAATAGTATCTTTTAACTTTCTCTTATATCTAAATTACAAAAAAAATATAAATATTTTTCAGGTGAATAGACACATGAATTTCTGCTTAGGGTCTTTATTGTATTTATGAAATACACAGTTCTTTGGAGCAAATGTAAGAACCTCAGATTATGTTGAAAGGAAATATGTAATATATTATAAACACCTTTCTGGGGCTTAATTTATCATTTTTATACTTTCCACATTATTTTAATAGACCAAAAAAATGTATTTTTCTGTTTTCCTACTATCCATATAAGCACTGAATTCAAACCAGTGCAAATCCTCTCATATTGATAAGAGATTATCTGATTATGTTATTTGCAGTGGATCCAATGGCATTAAAAGAAGGCAATTTATCTCTGTGATCTTAGACAAATTATATTTACTCAAGGATATATAACAAAATTGATAAGGGAGTATTACAAGAGATTTTGTCACCAAAACTATTAATTAGTAAATGTAAACATTGTTATGTGCCTACAATGTAAATATATATATATTTCCTATGTTAGTGTAATAGAAACCTTATGGAGTACTGTTTTATAATTTTTAAAAAAATTATAATATATTTAAAGTTAGTTTTTACTCATATAATTTTATATTGAATGCACCATCTGAAGAAATACTGTCAATAGCCTGAAATGAGTTGTAATTGAATTCAATATGAACCTCTTAGGTTTGACACACTTTGTTAGACTAACCTGTGGTTTCCTCAAGATATCAGTAATGCCACATCCAAATATTTCAGTGTGCAATCTACATTTAATTTATTATTAGCAGTTTTAGTCAAGAAAAATTAATAAAGTATTAAAGTATTTTATTATTTTTTAGCTTTTATGTTCCCATTTCTATGTTGTAACAAAAGAAATGGTCTATAAGAGAAAAATATTATGACAACATACATAGGGAGTCTAAGGATAGTAACTATAAGTATAATGAAAAACATCTTACCAACTAAGTGTTAATTATCTAAGACATAACATGTTATCAGTTGAATCCTCCCATTCATATGTTGAAGCCCTAGACCCCAGTTCCTCCTCCTATCTTATTTAGAAATAGGGTCATTACAGATATCATTAGTTAAGGTGGGATGGTACAGGGGTTGGGCGGAGCCCTAATCCCGTGTGACTGGTACACTTATAAGAAGACAGTTATAATAAACACATAGAGAAGAAACCAGGTGAAGATTGGAGTTATAAGGCCAAAAGTCAAGGAATTACTGAAGCTAGGAGGAAAGACTAGAGCGAATGCTTCCCTAATGCCTTCATTAGGTATTTTCACACTTGAATTTCGATTCAAGTCTTCAAAACTGTCAGACAATAAATTTCTGTTTTAAGCCACCTAGTTTATAGTACTTTATTACCTGAACCCTAGCAACAAATACTTAAAAATATATAAGTGGTTTTGGAATTGGCTAATGGATAGAAGATAGAAGAGTTTTGAGGTACATGACTGAAAAAGCTTAGATTGCCTTGAAGAGACTATTGCTGGAAATATGAATGTCAGAGGTGCATCTCATGAGTTCTCAAAAGTGAGAAACATGTTATTGAAAACTGGATGAAAGGTGATCTTTGCTATAAAGTAGCAGAGAATTTAGCTGAATTGTGTTCTACTGTTTATGGAGATTATGCATTTGACATGAGGGTTTAGATCAGCCATCTCAGCAGAAAAACTGCCAGCCTGGATTGAAGAGGACAGTGATAGGATGAAATGAAGGAAGGCTGTTGGGCTTCTGGGATTATAGAGCCATAAAATGGGCCCATAGAGCTATTCATCTGTGAATATGTGTTAACCTTCAAGAAAAGGGAAGAACGACCCCAAAGTTGCATCTGGGACTGGATCCTCCTTGGTTACCAAAGGCAGGACTACCTCATGGGGCCCATGTATGGGGAAAAAACCCACTACATTGCAACAATCAGTGAAATCTCGGTGTCTTACGGTAGTCATTTTTAAGAAATTAAGTATGCATGGGACTTTTTATTCAGAACACTGAGTGCCTTTGTATAGATACAGGTTAAGAGGAAACATTTTAGTCTCTTATGCAGGTAATTCCTCTATCAGCAGATGGAAAATGTGTTTTCTTAGAACCCAGCATTAGAAATCTATTAGCACACAAAGAGAGTTAATAGAGTTAAACTTAAGGTGACTTAAATTTACAATACTGAAAAAATAAAGGAGGGTGAGTGTTTTAACAAATACACTGTGAAGGTAGAAATGTTGTGAATAAAGAATATTTTCTAAGGGGGTAGCTAACATAATTGATGTCTAGTTAACATTATTTTATTGTGTTGGTATAAAATCAAAATTCAGAAGTAATGCTTTGGTTTGGTTGATAGATTAAAACATTGTTGGCCATTTTTCTTTCTATCTAAAATAACAATAATTAAAAGTTTGTTTCAATTAAACATATAGAGAAGATGACTAGATTTTTGCAGTGTACTGAGTAATTCCTCAGGACTCAGGGCTGCATTTCCACAGAACTTTAGGGGTTTCTCTAACTAATAGGGTGTGTCTGGATGGCTTAGTAATTTTTGTGTGTGTGTGTTTCTAAGGATTATAGACCAGTTTTTACTAGAGTGAAGCTTCTTATCTTCTGAAGGACTTTTAAGAAATTGAAAGGGACCATTGATTCTAGAAATATAGCTTTGAAATACTTACTTCATTTGTCTATATTACTGACAAACTTATTACAGAAAGTTAACTCTTCAAAGTCAACAGACATTACCATTTATGCCAAATACTTCGTAGACATAGGTTTTATAAAATGCTAACACAGTTTAGGTAATTTAGCAAAGGCTTTTGGAGCTTTTATTCACTCTGCCTCCATTGAGAACGTTCTAATTAAATGTTTTATCTCACCAGGTTTAACCATGATAAATTCCTGCTTCAAAAATTAATCTTTTGTCTTGGTTTCATTCTTATTTTCTGTTTAAATTGTATTTTTACATTATAGTTTGAGGAACATCGTTTTAAATTAGGCACAGTCCTAAATAAAACAAATATATACTTTGTTTAATAAATATAAGAAGTAAATGTGTGTAAAAGGTTGAATGTAAATTATTGTCCTATATATTAATTGCTGACATAAATAACCTTTGACAACTTAACTGGTGGAAAATAGTCATATGATGTATCTGCATTTTTGCTTATAAGTCATTGTGATCCCTGAGAGGAGTTTATGAAGATGGACTTCTTGTGGTTAACTGGGCCTGAGTTCAAAACGAGAGTCTAGGGGTCATTTGCAACAAAGGCCTCCCTATACTCTGAATTCCAGGAAGAACCACAGATTGAACTTTCAACTACCCCCTGCCTACTTATAATGTGTGAGTCAACAACTGCAGGGAAGTTCCTTACTCTCTCATCATTTTACTACCACTCAACTAGTAGACTGTGACCTGCCATGACCAATCAGAACTGCACAAATTATATTCCTCATTTTCATCTATATCAACCTTTCTGAACTAATCAGACTTTGAATCCTCATTTGCATATTGCACCTAAATGGAAACCTGGGTGGGGTGAGTACTTTATGAAGGATGGCCTCTCATTTGTCTCAGTGGAGCACACTTTCGATTTTCAGCTGAGGCTAGTTTTCAATCTAGCTTGAATAATGTCTCCTTTTTATACCTTTTTGGGAACTTTTGCAGACATTAACAATGAGATACCAAAAAATATATGACCTAAATATTGTAAAAGTTTTCAAAGTTTTATGGAGATGTTAAAAAAATATTTCAATAAATGTCTAGAATGATTTTCATTGTGTAAAAATTATCACAATATATATGTAAGTATTTCATGTATTATCATATAAGTAGATATTTCATTTAGTCTTATATTTTAAAGATTTTTTATACATCATGATCATTGCCATCATAAAGACTTAGCTTAATTATAACTTTTTGCTGTTGTTATTGAAACAACTAATTTTTCTTCTTCCTAAAGAAAAAATTTGTAATATAATTTGTACCCATTCAAAATTATTCTTTTGCAGATCTTTTAGAGATAAATAGAAGTATGTACTAGTTCTATAATTCTCAGGTTACAAAGTTAAAGCCTTAAAATGTTTAAATTCTAAGTATTTCAGAACTAAATTATTAATTGACTTACTCCAATTTTTAGTATCAAATTTTGAAATATTGATAGTTTTTTTCTCAAATGGTTTTGGAATTTTTAGCTAGAATTAAAAGGTTCCAGGATTACTATATTTGAACTGAGCTGTTGGACCATTGGAAAATAAATGAGTCATTTACATCATACATATTACAGTTCTTAGTGATTAAGAGCATTTTAGTTAAAATACTATTTTAGCAGTCATTATGTTGTATTTATGACAGTTAATTTACGGAAGATTTGGCTAAATTTTTCTGCAAAGATATGCAGATAGTAAAATATTAAGTTTTCTGAACCATATTGTCTCTGTCATACTGCTCAACTCTACGGTTCTGTGTGAAAGCAGTCACAGATAATACATAAATGAATTAGTGTGGCAGAGTTCCAATAAAACTTTATTTACAAAAACCAGCACCAGCCCAGACTGGACATATGGGCCCAGACTAGGACAGATGCCTAGTTTGTACCATTTAAGGGGCACAATGTATATTTTCAGTTTTCTGTTGTACATTTTCTGCTTGTTACTACTTTTATTCAAAATGTCTAAAATTGAAATACTATTTTGTATTTTATTTCTCTGCCTTTACCACCATTCTCATAGTCTTCCAGGCCAAAATCTTATTTATCTTATAAACTGTTCCTTCCTTTGGACTCTCATGTTCAATCAGTTATATCTTTTATATAGGTTTTAGTTCCACAGTATCTCAACTTTTATCTTTGCATTTTGTTTTTTTCATGATGCTACTTAAATTTAATATTTAATACTTTTACCTTGAACATTGTTTAAAAAAATTCTAAATCATTTTCATCCTATTCTTTTTCTCTCCCGTGTATTCATTCAATAAAACATATACTGGGCATTGGTTCAACCTCAAATAACAACTCCATTTATTTTCTTGAACCCACTCTAGTCAGTGTTTTGTCTATTATATAAAATTACCCTTATTTTGGTCAGCAGTACTCACTGAATTGGTAAATCCAGAGGTTGATTTTTAGTTTTCGTTAAACTTGCTCATTTGTTGGTATTTGACAGAATGCTCATTCATTCCTCCTTGAAATATTTCTTCTTCTTGAAGTATATCTAATCTTGATTTTATCTCCAGTGTCAGTAGCTACTCTTTTTCTCTTTGCTCCTCAATTCTCTTACCTCTTATTGTTGGAATTCCTCAGATCTGAGACCTTATTCAATAAAATTCTGTATGCATTTTTCTTTTATGATGTGGAAGGCTTAACTACTCTCTTTCCCTTTATGTACAGGTGGCCCATTTAAATGTTTTCAAAGGAATTGGAGGATTTTTTTTATTATGAAAAAAGGGAGTTTAATAAAAGTGAATATAATTTGTTACATATTTAATAAGGGATTTCAGCATTATAAAATAGGCAGCAATTGCTTTTGTAATAGATAGCAATAAAAACTTTTTTCTCAATGTAGTTATTACATACAAGGAACATAAGATCTTTAAAAACAGCATAGTCTTTCTTGGAAGTCTTACCTATTCCATTGTATAAGGCGGGCAATCAATTTTAAAATTTTGTGACATGAAAGAAATTATATAGATTATTGTATATTACCATGAAATCATCAATAGTTGTCAAAAATTAATAAGCTAATAGTATCTCTGATAATGAGGCTTTAAATCTTTAAAAATAAATGATAAATGGCTGACATTTATTTTTAAACTATACTATTCTATGATTTGAATTTTTAATGTTAATTTTGTAGTTACTTTTGCAAATATAAGGTATTTTATTTAAATCCCGTAAATGACTTTGATAATTGTACATTTTTTTCCAAGAAAGGTATGAAAAAGATGTAGTCATATGAATACTAAATAATTTATTCTTTGAAAAAAAATATGTGGCATGTTCTGTAGTCAAATAGTTTGAAAATAAGCACATATTAAAAGGTGTGATAGATTATTTCTAAAGATGACTGTCAACAATTTTTCCCATATATATAGGATCTAGACCAAACCCTTGTGTCTGGGAAGACCCTGCATTGAAACCAATAGGATGTGATAGAAGTGAAACTATTTCAGATCTGGGTTCAGATTGTAAAAACTTGGTACTATTCACTTATCTCTTCGAATCCTGAGGTATCATGCTGGAGTGATCACATGGACAGAGAGTTGTATCCACATCTAGCTCTGAGGTGCCAGACATTTGATGGAAACTTTTTTCTATTCTTTGGTCTTATATGAGCCTCTAGAAGACTACAGACCGGTGAGATCCTAAACAGTAAATTAGAGCAACCAATTAGTTGAATTCAGCCTAGCCTGCTGAAAAAGTAAGTAAAATATTATTTTAGCCATTGAATTTTTGACAGTGATACAATAGTAGATAACATTATGGAATTGATAGCTGATACAAATGGGTGACTTTACTGGAAGACTTTTTTGAGATTTAATCTAGCCCATATATTTTGATTCCTTAGAATGGTATCTTTGCAGCAAATCTCTAGTCAATTTGAGACATACTAGATGGAGTGTTAAAAATATTCAGTATTTTCCAAATATTTCTGATGTCCTAAAGCAGTACTTCTCTAAAAAAAATATAAAGTGAGTCACATTTATAACTTAAAAACACTATAGTCTTATTTTTAAAACTATGAAGAAATAAAATTTATTTTTGAGTATATTTTATTTAACCAAATATATCAAAATATTATCTTCTCAATGAGTAATGAAAAACATTTATGTTATATTTTGCATGATTTTCTCTGCTAGCCTTTATATCTACTGTGATTTGTCACCTAGAGCACATTTTATTTTGGACTAGTCATTTCAAATGCTCAATAACTAAATGTGACTAGTAGATACAATATTGGACAGCACAGCTCTAAAATGTTTTCTTTGTGCCTGCTGTTTTCTGACTTCCATTATTTTCTACCACACTGACCTTATCCATTTAAAGATATCTGTAAGAGAATGATTATGTAAATATTACCTTTTAGTTCTCTTCCTGGAGTTCACTAACTGGTAAGGATATGCAAATTACTTATTTTTCTAGTGTCAGGTTATTTCACTATGTTGTATTTTTTATTCAGTGACATCAGAATTTGCATTGAATCAACATATACATTTATTCTTGTTTTAGTAGGTTTATTTTTTCTCTCTTACACCTTTATTGTGTTGCTATATCTTTATATTTGAGTATTCCTCTCTAAAATACTTTTTCTAAGTTCTTCCAGTCCCTTATTTTTATTATTTTTTGACCTCTCTTAATAAAGTCAAAAGACAATACAAGAAAGTATAATCTATTAAAAGTATAGTATGTTTGAAGAAATATTAGGCATTACTAGATTTCAGCGTCTTACATGATTACCATGCCAATGGTCAATTCATAATGAAAACCTAGGTTTCTTAAATATAAATAATACTACAGCAAACAATTATTTGTTGGATTAACAATAGGCCTTTAATAAATAAACATTGTGGATATATTATTTTAGATATTTTTTAAATTAATTTTTTAAGAGCAGTTTTAGTTGTACAGACAAAAGTTGCAAAGATAGTACAGAGAGTTCCCATATATCCTACATCTTATTTTACCTGTTAGTAACATCTTGCATTAATATGGTATTTGTCACTATTAATGAACCAGTATTAATATATTATTATTAAAGTCTGTACCTTATTCAGATTTCTTTAGTTTTTTCTAATATCCTTTTTCTGTTCTAGGATCCCATTCGGATGACATTATATTTAGTCATTGTGGTCTCCTTAGGTTCCTCTAGACTGTGACATTAATGACCTTGTTTTTTTTGAGGAGTGCATCAGGTATTTTATAAAATATTCTTCAAGTGCCAGTTGTTTGATATTGTCCTCGTGACAAGTATAAGGTGATAAATTTTGGAAAGAAAGCTATAGAGGTAAAGTGAATTCTCATCACATCAAAGACACATGAAGTTAACAAAGTTTATCACTCCTGGTGTTAACCTTGATCACCCCACTGAAGTAGTATTTGTCAAGTTTATGTTTTCTCTTCTCTTTCCATATTCTTTGGGAGGTGGTCGTGAGATTCAGCCTACATTATAGAGTGGGGAGAGAGATGCTCCACCTCCTTGAGGAGGGTGTACTTAGCGTAAATTATATATATTCTGTACAGGAGATTTACCTGTTCTCCATTTATTCAATTATGTATACTAGTATGAACTTATATTTACTTTATACTTAGGTTTATAATCCAATATTATTTTATTTTGTTCACATTTTTTCAGTTTGACCATTGGGAGCTCTTTTAGTTGGTTGATGTATCTTTTAGATAGATCTTCTCACCCATTATTGTTAGATTTCTTTTGTTGTTTCATTTCATTACTTTCTGTCACTGTGAGATGCTTCAGGCTTACCTTGTATATTTCCTGCTTTGGCTCTAGAATTGGCCATTTCTCTGATGGGTCCTAATTCATCTTATTGGAGAATGATGTTAGAAACCATAATCTAGGGTTTAGGTGTGATTATTGATACTGAAGTGTCATTGCTTTTAGGAACTGAATTGATAGAGCAAGGAAATCTATTTGTTTATACTAACCCATGTATATACACATATCTACAAATATTTCTGTGTGTATTTATTTGTGTTTGTGTTCATTTACAAGGGCTGCCATAAAAAATACTACAGACTGGATGACTTAAACAATAAAACAACAACAATTTATTTTCTAATAATTATGGAGACTAAAAGTTTAAGATAAAGGTTTTGGCAGATTCGGTTTTTTCTGAGACCTCTGCACTGGCTGTTTTACTGTGTGTGTGTGTGTGTGTGTGTGTGTGTGTGTGTGTGTGTGTGTGTGTGTGTGTGTGTGTTTTGTTTGTTTTTTTAATGCACGTTTGGATAAGATACCACCCAAATGGAATTATTTTTACTTTATCAATTCTTTAAATGCCTTATATCTAAATGCTGTCACATTTTGAAGTACTGGGAGTTAAGGCTTCAAGATAGAAATTTTAAAGGGGCACAATTTAGCCCATTATACTAGATGTGATTAGTTTCACACTCTAATCTATTAATACTTGGATCATTGTCTCCTTGGTTATGTTTAGCTTCCCACTCTTAAAGTTAGCAGCCTAGCTTTCTGTATCTGTCAACCATTCACATAGTTGTTTAATTCCAGTGTGCA
Source organism: Macroglossus sobrinus (assembly GCA_004027375.1). Classification (NCBI taxonomy): domain Eukaryota; kingdom Metazoa; phylum Chordata; class Mammalia; order Chiroptera; family Pteropodidae; genus Macroglossus; species Macroglossus sobrinus. Next base: position 256,997 of record PVKZ01000379.1, on the reverse strand, counting down.
TCTATAGCATTATCAGAATTATTTACTTGTACTCCTGCATGGAACATTATCAGCTAGAGTATAATGTGTGTATGTGCAATATCCTTTGCTTTTAGTCTTAAAATCTTCATATGTCTAAAGTTACTTAGGTCAGCATCTTTCCTTCCACTCCCTTCAAAGAAGTTATTTTATACTTTTCTCGCAATTTTAATTATGTTGTTTTTTTCCTGACCTCCTGAATTATTTTTTTAATTTGCATAATTAAAGATTACTCTGAGCTATAAAGTCTATGGGATTTAACTTAAGTATAGTATTATTTTTCTATAGTTACTTTATTATACAGAATTTTTTCACTGTCTTTAAAATTCCTGCGCGTCACCTTTTAGACTCTCCCTGAACCCTTGGAAACCATTTTATCTCTTTGCTGTTTCTATGGTTTTGTATTTTCCAAAATGTCATATAAATGCAGTCATACTTTATGTAGCATTTCCAAGCTGGCTTCTTTTACTTAAGAATATGTACTTAAGGAATCACCCATGGTTTTACATAATTGATAGCTCATTCCTTTTTGTTGTTGAATGGTGTTATATCGTATGAATATACCACAGTTTGTTTATCCATTTATGATAGCTTTAGGATGACAGTAGAGTTATTCAGTGTAATTCTTGTTCTTAAGCTAGTACTAAAGAAATATGGCTTCCTGTTATGAAAAATGGTTTTCGTTAAGTAAATGGTATGCAATAGCTAAATGGAGCAACATTAAGATAGAAAAACATAGCCAATGATTTTGAACCTCATTGCATCATATGTAGGTACATAATTTTAACTCCATCCATGATAATCTTATACAGCATCTAGAAAAACACTCTGATCTAGTTTAACTTTTTTAGTTCCTTTTTCTTCTTCTAAAAGCAGATATTATATCTTTTAAGACTGTTTTATTTCATCTTAGTTTTCTTATTGCACTCAAACAGACATAGAACTCTACCATCACTTTTACCTATGTTCTCTCTCCCATTAGTTTTAGTTTTTAAAATGTCACTATGATTATTAATTTTAAAATTAGGAGAAGAGATATACTGTAAAGTGTAGTTTTTTAGGAAACTTCCTTAGAAATGGTAAAATTTCATTTGGGCCTCCAAGAATGATTAATGCTGTGGAATGCAAAAAGAATGGTTGAGGGGGCATGTCATCAATAACATTCCAAATTAGGGTCTACATACACATAGTACTAATTATAATATACCCATACTGAGAGTAAAGAAAGTAACTTTCATGTATAGGATAATATTAAACATTATGGGAAATAAGTGAAAATACTTTAAATGATATTGGCATCAATTGCAGTAGCCAAGAATTCTTGTTAGACATTTGAGTCTGTCCAAAATGCCCACAAGCATATTTGGTCCATGGGTTTAATACATAAAAAAATATTGTCATGTTTTATTGATCCAGTAATTGTGTTTTGACTATATTGCCAATAATAACCCTTCTTGTGTTAATAGCCTAGCTGGCACTGGGCTTTTGGCATGGAACTTATGTCTCTGTGGACATTTTGGACAGGACCAAATGTCTGCTCATCCCAAGAGTGAGCTATTATTAGGTCATGTCTGAATCTGAGAGTGAGAAAGGTCTCCATCAAATCTTTATATATCAAATCTAGTCTCAATAATTTGCTAAAATGAAGAAAAGTCCCTAGTCTCCTTTGAAAGGTTACTCTCTATCTCTTGCATTTACAGCATAAGCTATGTACAAAAGATCTCTGGTAAGCTCTTTGTAATCAAGGAGGAAGAACATTTCTCTGAGAACAGAGCCAATGGGTGTTTTTTGGTTGGTTGTGTTTTCTATTGTGTGTTGTTTCTACTGTTCCCAAATCCTTTTCCATTCTGAGTTGATTGCGACAGTCGTATCGACTTTAGGGCATGAACGTTATGTTGAAGGACCATGTGTAAATATATATTGTTAGATATATAGAGTTTTTGTGATGCGATAATGATAATTATTTTTATGTAAATGTTCTCATTAAATTTGCATATAATAGTCTCTCTCTTTCAGTGCCTTATATTTCATTTAATTATAGGTCTTTCGATCAGCTGGTCTCTGGCAGAGAAAATTTCTTTGCATAATTGGCCCCAAACCCACATCTCTTGTATATGTTGGCTTAATCTCATATGTTCTATTTCATATATTTTATGATTTCTTTTTGGTAAAAAAAAAGAAAAAAAAATAGAAGTTTTAAAATGTATCCTTAAAGAATCTTTTGAGTTTGTCAGCAATTAAGACAGATCAGGCTCTCTCTCTCCCTTGTGTGTGTGTGTGTATGTATGTGTGTGTATAGAATGACTCACTCAGAAATAAACATTGCCAACTACAATTTAGAAACTTTTCAGGAAGTTAAAGGTAATGCTGTGTGTATTAGAATTCTTTAGAGAAATAGTCAATTAGTGTGTATGTGTGCACACACACGCACATGCACACGTTTTCATACACACATTTGTATAAATATAAATGTAATTGTACAAATATATATGTATAGATATAAATGGATTGAGTTTTATCATAAGGAATTAGCTCGCTCAGTTATGAAGGTTGACAAGTCCCAAGATCTTCAGAGTAAATCTGAAAACTGGAGACTAGAGAGCAGATGTTGTAGTTTCTGTCTGAAGGCTGGCAGGCTTGACAGCCTTGAAAAGCCAGTATTTCACTTCAAGTCAAAAAGCAAGAAAAAGCTGATGTCTTGGTTTAAAGGCAGTTATGCAAGAGGGTCTACTCACAAGAGGGTCCGGCCTTTAGCTGATGAATGAGACCTCCCTGTATTAGGGAGAGCAGTCTGCTATACATATCCTAACAATATTGTAAAGGTTCCTCTTATCCAAATATACTCTGATAGACATACCCAGAATGATATCTGGCCAAATATTTGAGCATCTTGTGGCTGAGTCAAATTAACTCATAAAATTAAGCATCATTCTATATTTTGAATTGATACTACAAATGAGTATTAGATTAATGATGAAATAAGGAGGAATACCTTAGCACATCCTTTATATTAAGCTGTGAATATTTGGTAGGTAGTAAATAGGGATTGTCTGCTGGAAAGAAAAACCCTACCAAGTTTTCCACCAAGTTGGAGGAAAATGCAGTTCTTCCCTGCTGTGTCTCCTTTATGTTTACAGTATCACGCAGAATACCTCACTTCTGTCACTTCTGGTCACCGAATATTTGTTTGTTTGTTTGTTTTTCTACAACAAGAAGCAAATCTCAGACACCAGCTGTGTGTCCTACGATTTAACTCTATTCTGATGCTGTTTACCTAGAGATAGCATCAAATCTCACTGGTTAAAGCCTAAATCTCACAAAACAGCCCCCTCCCAACACTTACTGTAGATGGCAGTTGCAAGCCCAAGTCATCACCTTTGGTTCTGACCAACCAGCTATAGATCAGAGGTAACATGATTCCCTTCTTGAGTTTTGTTAATTTTCTAGAGAGCGACTCACAGAACTCAGAGAAATACTTATCTTTGCCTGTATATTGAAGGATATGATAAGGATACAGATGAACATCTGGATGGAGGAGATACATAGAACAAGGTCTGGGAGGGTTTTGAGCATAGGATATTTTGTCGCCATGAAGTTGAGGTGTGTCATTCTTCCATTGAGGATGTATTTGTCAACCTGGAAGCTCTCCAACCTGGAAGCCCCCATACTTTTAGAAATTTATGGAGGCTTTGTCATGTGGGTATGATCAATTATTAACTCTTATTTTCAGCCTTTGTTCCTTCTCAAAAGAATGTAAGGATGGGCTGAAAAGGCCAACCTTCTAATTATGGTTTTGTCTTTCCCAAGACACCCTCAGACAAAAATCATCCAAGAGCCCAGTCCAAACTGCCTCATTAGAAAAAAAAGATACCCCTGTTACCCAGGAAATTATATGTTTCAGGAGCTCCATGTCAAGAACTAGGGTCAAAGACCAAATATTATAACAAAAGATACTCAAAGTACCATTATCATTTAGGAAATTACAAGGGTTTCAGGAGCTCTGTGCCAGGAACTGAGAGCAGAAACTGATTATATTTTCCATTATCTCATATTTTTTCATGAAATGAACTTATTAAGTGCCAGGATATAGATTTTTAGACTGCCAGTTTTAGTGCATTACATCTTTAGCTATATATTATACCATCTTGGGTTGAGTTTTATATACTGCACTCCTACATCCACATTCTGTTGGAAGACAGTGATTATTGGACATGCAACAATAGCACTTTAATAGGAAGACACTGCCCTTTATATTCTGGGCCTGTTGCCCAGAATACTCAAACATAAAAGATCATTTTTTAGTTATTTAAGGAATTTTTTTGCAAGTTAATCTTAACAATTGAACAAAATGGAGTTAAAGGTGAGGGAAACACAAACCAAGGTGGTAGACATCCTGGCTAGTAGATGAGGTTCTGAATGCTGTAGAGGCTATGTATGGCCTCTAAGTTTTGTTTCAGGTTAGTTCTCCAAATCCTCGAATGGTAATGTCTTGGGACAGATTGGTTTCCAAACCACTGTGCTTTGTGCCATTTTCTCTTCCTGTGTGCAGTAGTTTTGGAGCTTTATGGAATTGCCTGGCAATTCTGAATTGGAAACAGATGATGTAAGGGAGAACTAGTCTGACTCCATAGGCAGCTTAACCTGCCAGTCCTCTTCCAAGTTTTAGGTCCAGTCACTTCCTGAGTTTAGGATCTGAGCTCATTCTTCTCCATGCTCTGTCTTGAACATCCATATTATCACTCAAATGGCAGGGCTGACCCTGGCAATGACGGTATTTATTATATCTTAAATATTTTTAGCCTCTCATTCTCAGTGAAAACTGAGAAGCAGGATGCCTGCGCCACCATGGAAACACAACCTGGGACAAAGACTTAATTTATAACTTTAAAATAGTTAAACATAAGTGGGGCCCACATTTTCACTCTTAGCTTGTGCTGTGATGGTCAAGGATGTATGAAACAGTGTGGCTTATGCAAAGTCAAATTTAAAGAGGAGGGCCAAGCCCCTTGCATTGTATTCCTGAAACAGGAATGGAAACTGCAGAAGTTATTGTAAAGTTAGTGGGCAGAGACATTGAAAACAAGGCAGTAAAATATGTAAGAGTGTAGAGGATTAGTTTGGGGGGTTCAAGGGTCATCAATGAATAGAAAAGTACTGGGTGCTAAGTCCAAGTGGGCAAAAGTGTCTTTAGGGTTTCCCCTGCCTCTCCAGACTCCGGTAAGTAGTCCTCAGCAATGGTGTCTGATAACATCTTTGTCCAATGTTTCAATTAAAGAGACCTAGGAACGAAGCTAACCAGACAAGATATGCAAATGTGTGAAAAACATGGTCGTGGGCCAGGAGTGGTCTGAGTTGCTGTCTATAGCTACTTTCCAAAATTGCAATGCATTGTCTGTGCTGCAGGTTGATGTGGGAAGGACAGCTTTCGCCCACAAAATATGATAGATGAAACCTTTATAATAGACAATGGTCAGAATCAAAAAAATCACACAGGTTTTTAACCAGAAGCCAGACTCAGTATACAGGCAGTCTGAGTTGCCTCAATATGTAAGCTGGCTGGGAATTTTTTTTTTCTGAGGCAGTGACAAGTGATCTTTATATGACAATTGGACATCAGCCTAACAATGTAAAGAAAGTAATTCGAGTAAAGTTGGACTTGGACCTCAGAAAATATGTTGTACGGAACAATCTATATTAAAGTATGTTAACACTGAAATAGACAGGGGAAAGGGGATTTAAACGAGAAGAGGCTAGATAACAGGCATGAATATTTCTGAAAATACCTACCTTTAGTCATTTTAAAATTGAGATACATTATTCTACTATAGAATATAGCACTGAAAGCAAACAGATAAATAGAATGGGAAAATAGTTATATAAGAACAACAAAAACTAGAAGGGAATAATAGCAACCTAATAATGGTTAAAGATACGACCCCAAATTCTGTCAACTGTCTTTTCAAATCTCTAATTGCCTCAATTTTGAGTTTTTAAAAAAAGTAATTTGCATTTTCTTCTTTTATACTATCTCTCCTTGTATAGATTCACTGTTTTCTTTAGGAACATTCGTTTATCATTCTCTTCAGCTTTGTGGGAACATCTTTTAGAGGTTTTATTTTCAGTGGAGACATTCTCTTTATATTTTAACTTTAAGACTCAGCATTATTATTTTTTTTTTCTGTGCTCACATTTAAGAAATGTGACATTTTTCCCTGGACTCCAGAAAGAAGAGAATAAATAAGTCAGAGTGGTTCCTAAATTACCTCATAATTTCTGAGACCTGCTTCTTCTGTTCTCTCTCTTAGCTCAGACTTTTTTTCCTTTGCTGTTATTTTTCCAGTCCTGTTCTATTTGAATTCATTCCCAAAAGATTGTTGTTGATATGAAGCTTTGTCTAAGGGTGAAGATTTTATTGGCTAGTTTTATTAGATTCCAAATAATCCCAGTGCCGTTCACTCATTCAAACATCTGTTTGTAGCTACATGTGTGAGCTCCAGGTTAGGTGATGCTCACATATGCTCTCCTACTTTTCTTCCTGCAATATTCAGATTGACTATTCACGTTTTCCAGTTGGCAATCAGGATGTTTTCCAACAATCAAGACTTTCAGAATAATTTTTGCTTTTTTCCTGTTTTCTCATGTTGCTGCCACCATGCAGATTTTATATGTGTTTAGGTTTCTTCTTAACCTATTAGCATTTTGGAAATTCAAGTGGCAACCTTATCTTTGAAGTCTGTTTTGTATGTTTTACTGAAGGTTTTGGCCTATTAGCTAGTTGCTCTGTCCATTTTTTAGAGGTATATGGGAAGATTTGAAATTGACAGTCACTATCTCAGAATTTTTAGGTTTAAAAATTGTATTAAATTGATCAATGTTTACTGAATTATATGTGGCAGAGTGTGTTATATCATCTCATGATAATAGACAACAGTAATCATTGTGTTAGTTTTGGTACAAAAGAAAGGAAAGTATTTAAGCAGATAGGAAGAGAGCCAGGTCAGATTGATATGTGTGCGTGTCTCCACTTGGAAAAAGAAAAAAGAGAGAGACATTATTCAGGAAGGAAATATTTTCAAATAAGTGGTATAGAAAGATGTTCGTACAAATGATAAGAGAAAAAAATACATTTTCTAGTAATTATACTTTAATATGACTGATATATATATATATATACACATATGTCAGTCATTTATATGTGTGTATTTATATATATGTGTGTGTGTGTATAATGGCATATACACACACACACACACACACACACACACACACACACACATATATGCCATTTAAAGAGTTTATACTTTGGAGAAAAATGAAATGCTACTTAATGATGTTTAGTATGTGATTGATACAATAATATTTTATTACTGTTATTTATCTTTAAACATAGCAAACTGAATTGAAAGCTCTTATTAATTCTGATTTGGGCCTGATAGATCAGCAGTTTACTCAAATATATTTAATACAAAATAAAAATAAGAATGATTCTAAAAATGTTTTGGCATAAAAAATACAGTACCTTGAGAACATTGCCTTTCAAGATCTTACAATCAATACAAGGTAATGTAAATGGAAAGTTAAATAGAAATAAACTTCATTGATCAAAAAGTTCTCTGTGGAGCAGGTGACTCAAGAATTAAGCATATATTAAACATTCTAATTTTAATTCTTGTGTTAAAAATTTGTTGATGGGCACATCCCAGGCAGTATTGCCACAGAGTTTTAATGTGTAAAACATTAAGGAATATTTTTGAATACATTTATATAACTTGTGTATTTTGGCTTCTGCCACTTATTAATTTCTCAAACCATGAAGATTATTTTGTATCTACAAGCAATTTTCATTTATACAAACTAGAGTCTTAGTAAATAATATTGAATTTTCAATTTTTTTATCCACCGAACTTAATGTGAAAGTAAGTCCTACAAATCTTATTTATTATGCATCCTCATTATCACTTGATTAATTTCATTCCCACCATACTGACTGCTACGGCCTTAGTTTAGACCTTAACATCCTTCTATAATATAACCTCTGGTATTTACAATCTCGTTTTTTAATATCTCTATTCCTACTCTAAACCCAAAAAGATGGCTTTTCATAGCTATTAAAAATGTGGATTTTTTGTCTTTGAATTGTTTAACTTTTAAGAGAAGAGGATATTAAATGTTAAACAATTATGTTATACTCATTCTGTTTAAGCAACTGAGAAACAGTAAAAGAGATCGCATTGGAAGAGTGTTGAATTTTAACTTTCAGTATGACCAATTGCATCTAATTTCACTGAGCTACCAATTTTATTATTTGAAAAGTGAAGATAAATAGCATGTTCAAGGCCACTTTGTTTAAAACATTGAATTTGAAATTCAAAATTTGATTGGCTAACTCAGTCACAAACTAGTAAAAAAGTATTCCAAGTTAACTTAAATAAGCTCAACAAATATGTATATGTATAGGGTCATTTTGCAAGAATGGTTTATTTCTTGGTTTATTTCTGGTTTTTGACCTGTAAAGAATTTTGAAGACTGATCAGAGCTTAATTTTGGCTTTGCCAATGAAAGCTCTGTGATTTTGACAAGATAGTTAGTTAATGTTTCTGAACTAGTTTTCTAATTTATAGCAATCTTGACATGAGATTAGTCAGGAAATGTAAAGAAGAAATTCAAATTGCTTAATATTTGTTTAGGATATTACTTGGCTCATGTACCATGAAAATACTGTTTTGGCTTTGCATGAAATTTTAAGAAACCTGAAAGAACACATATTTTATTCTTCCAATTCTAAAATAAGGACATATAATCAATCAATTCCCATCCCCCTTTCTTTAAACACATGGAAGGTATGCTAAGAGGCATTGTGAGTGAAACAGTTTGGGTTTTGTTTTGAGGGAATGTGGTGTGAGTGTTAAGTGCAAAAGAAGAGGACCAGGTTCCCTATATTTCTTTCTTCAGTATTGGTTTATAGTAATTGATCTTATTATCAGTATTTTATTAGGCTGATTTCTGTGTTTTCAAACAGTATGTATGTATCTTTAAAATATAGCCTGACTTTGATTTTGTACAAAACACATAGACGTGTATGCACATTTCTCCTGGGAAAATTTACTGTCTGAGCATTAATAAAGGGAAGAGAGCTTGAATGAAAAAATTTAGGTTGAGTACGGAAGACATTTTGTTATGTTTTGAGTCTAAATGTGCTTTAAGCACAGTCTTCTAAATTTTAGAAACAGTATTATGAGAAAGAAAAATATATTTTGGTTTAAACATTTGAAATAAGTGTGGAGGTAAAGAGTATATGTCAAAAAATGAACTAGCAAGTAAATAGCAGCTGGTTGTTAAAAGGACAATTAATCCTTTGATCTAAAGAATTACCTACATGAATATATTCCAGTCCTTATGAACATAGCCCTCCTTTTTGTTTTCTGTGACAGCTGGTCATGCCACTTGGGTCATGGTCAGAAGAAAAATCAATCTCAGTGAAATGATTAATTCCTCACAAATCCAGGTTTTTGTTTGTTTGTTTTTTGCCTCGTTGCTTATTTGGCTGATTGTTCAAGTCATCTTTCATATAATTAGAATCCAAAACAAAACCCTCTACCAGAATCTTTAAATTCAGTAGGCAAGTCAAACATTCACAATATATACAAAAATATTAGTATAGAGGTGGTTTGTGTTCATAATTTATAATTTGCCTAATTTACAGGAGGTTTTGAGCCAGTATTTCAGTTTCCTATGACCACTCTGTTTGCAACTTGACATTTTTGGAGGGGTGGATTCTCTGATATATATTTGGATGTAAATTCATACAAAAACATGATCAATTGTAAAATATATTTACAAGGATATGTTAGAAAATATCTCTGAAATGCATGGTGGATACTCATACTTTTTTATTTTGACCAACCGTCAAGACCTTCAAAGTACCTTTTCTCAATCTTTGCTGAGATGAACCATCAAACTTAAAGGACATTAGATTGACAGATTGGGGTTTTATTAGTGAGTGCATACATCAGGACTTCCTTAGGTCAGAGAGCTTATATACCAGGGGAAAGAAGAATTATAAGGAATGACAGGAAGGTATATTTTTATTTGGGGAATGGAAAGAATAGTGGGTCAAAGAAAATGAAATTGATTTGATTTTAGTTAACAAAAGAGAAACTGCATGACATCTTTCTATGCATTTATGCAATCTCTCTGATCAAATAGAATAGCATGGCTATTCCTAATGCCTTGTCTGGTTACTGCTATTATAGCTCTTCTCTAGTAGAATTTGTCTGCTTTTTTATGTAGTTATAGTTAACTCCTAGTACTGAAACTATTTGTCACTAGGGTCAATAATATCTAAAAATCACTAGGTATCTGAATATCTGTGTTATCAGTATTATATTCATGGAGAGTTAAGTTATGAGCTTCAATTTTCCGAAGTGCAAAAATAGAAAAGTAATATATGCACACTGGACTACATTGACATGTGAATATGAAATTATTTAAAATTACTTGGAAAAATTATCACAAACCTGGAGTTTGATGTAATGCCACTTTATTTTTGCTTTTGGTGTTGGTGTTGCATCCAAAAAAAAAAAAAAAAACAAAAAGATGTTTTCAAGACCATGCCAAGGATATTTTCCCCTATGTTTTCTTCTAAGAGTTTTATGGTTTTGGTTTTTCCATTTAAATCTTTAATCTGTGAAGAGTTAATTTTAGTGAGTGGTGTAAGATGGGGGTCAAATTTGATTTTTTGTTTAATTATATCCAGTTTTCTCCACATTATTTATTGAAAAGAGTGTCCTTTTCCCATTGAATATGCTTGGCTCTCTTCTCAGATATTAGTTGATCATATATGCATAGGTTTATTTCTGGCCTCTGGATTCTATTCCGTTGGTCTTTGTGTCTTTTTTTTTATGCTGATACTATACTGTTTTAATTACCATAGCTTTATATTCTAATAGAAATCAGGAAGTGTGATGACTTCAGTTTTGTCCTTTTTCGAGATTATCGGCATATTTTGGAAATATTGTGGTTTTAATTTCAGACCACCACATAAAAGTGAGTTGTAATTTTTTTCTGGTAGAGTGTCTTACCTTCAGTTTGTAAAAAACACATCTGTGAAGCTCAATAAAGCAAAGCACAGTGAAACCAAATATGTATGCTTCCACTTTGGTTCTTTATGGTCTTTTGTGGTTCCATGCAAATTTTAGGATTTTTTCTATTTCTGTGGGGGGCAGGGAGTAAATGCTATTGGAATTTTGAAAGGAATTGCATTCAATCTGTAGATGGTTTTAGATAGTATGGACATTTTAATAATATTTCGGCCTATGAGCATGGGGTATCTTTTCATTTATTTTCATCTTCAGTTTCTTTTATCACTGTCTTATTGTTTACAGTGTACAGCTCTTCTCTTTGGTTAAATGCTATTGTATATCAAACTAAAAAGCTTCTGCCCAGAAAAAGAAATAAAAAGGCAGCCTATGAAATGGGAAAAAAATATTTGTACAACATATCAGAAAAGGAATCAATATCCAATATCCAAAAATACATACGGAACTCATATGACTCAATAGCAAAAAAAAAAACAAAAAACAAAAAACTGAGGATCTGAGTAAACATTTTCCCAAATAAAACATACACATGAACAACAGATACATTAAAAGATGCTTAATATCACTAATTATCAGGGGAATGCAAATCAAAACTACAAAGAAATATCACCTCACAGCTCTTAATATGGCTATAATCAAAAAGACAAGAGAGAACAAGTATTGGTGAGGATGTGGAGAAAAAAGAACCCTGGTACATTGTTGTTAGGAATGTAAATTGGCACAGCCATTATGGAAAATGGTACGAAGGTATTTTCAAGCATTTAAAATAGAACCTACCATTAGATCTAGCATTTCTTCTTCTGGAGATGCTTATTTCTTATTAGCATTAACTTATGAAACTTTGCAATCTATTTTGATAGGAAATACTAAATTTGAAACACAATCAACTAAAATGTAAACTCCCCAATTTTTTTCTCCTTAATGTTCTATTAAAATTTATGCTCGATTATTATACTTATGTTTTCATAAAACATGCAAATGAAGTATAACAATGTGTGCAAGTTTTATTATTATATAAATATCTACATAAAATCTAGATTTTGCTTTTGTCTCTCAAAGCCTAAAATATTTACTGTCTGACCCTTTATAGAAAGTAATTCTTATTCTGGCATTAACATATTACTATTATAGTGGTTGGATCGCTGACGAAAATGATGAGGTTTGGTAAATGAAAAATAAAGACAGGGTCACCTTTTTTTCCTGTTGTGCAGAGCACCAGGACGGATACTAGAAAACTTTTTGAATATGATTTTTTTTTAGAGAGGGCTCTTGCTTGAAGCTCTTGTCTCTGCTCACTGCCTCTATAAGGTAAGAAGATGGATGTAAATAGAAGAAGAATGTCCTCCTGAAACATTTCTCACAAGGCAGAGCAGTATGTTGATTATGATGGGGCTTGGTCTCAGGCCTTTTAGTTTGTTTCTATGACAAACATCTACTCACATTGGCACTTGAGAACTCAAGAAGTCTTGTTTTTTGCTTAGTTCCTGAATGGTGGGAGATTTGAACTTGTCAGGAGAAGAGAGACCTATTTCAGCAGAAGTTATTTAAGCAATAAACTAGTACTTCTATTGTGCCTTTGTTATTGAAATGCAGCATAACTTTTTAGAAACTCAAAGAAAGGGTATGGATTAGAAGATTAGAAGAATGTATGATTCACATATTCTTAAACATTGATTTATTTCGTTCATACCATAAGTTTTATCTCAATAAAACTATTATATTTGATAGATCTAATATATTTGCAGATGATTTCATAGGGACTCTAGGAGACTGAACTTTACAAATGGCAAAGGTCCTGCTACTGTACCATTTATATTCTCATAAAGTTGCAATTTGCATGCAGCCCTTTAATTCCGAAATTTTTTTTTTATTATGGAGGTGAGGAATTATGTTGTATTATATGAATTTACCTGAGAATTTTGTTTTTTTACCATTATTAAAAAATGAAAATTCCAACTCCCTAATCCATCACTAATTCAAACCCAGATGCAGAGAAATGATGCTATTTCTTCAACTTCATTAGATAGTCTCAGAGACTTAGGGCTAAGTGCCTACAGTTATTTTCCCATCACATTATTTTTAGTAGTAGCTGCTATCAGGCCTGCCAAACACTAAAATCAGCTTATATTTGATGATTGTGGTTTGTCATGATATATTTCTATTTCCACTATAAATTTAGATACAGAAGACTAATGGTTTATAAGGCATATGAATAATTCTGAGTACCAGGTCAGAGGAACCACTATTTGTTTTAGACAGCAAAGTATAGGACAACTTTCAGGCTACTCTATTGCAGGCGCTTTGAAGTTTTCAAAATATGGTTTTATCCTATTTGCATTATTTTTCACTTTTGAATACAAAACAGGACAAAAATTAAAGGGCATTTAGCTATTTTTTAGATGTTGCCATGATATGAAACTATTGTATTCCAAAATTATTTTTGAACTTGAAAATTATATTTCATTTAGCTTTTAGTATTAAAAAAATTATAATACCAAATGTAAGAATCAGTGGAGATAATTAAAACTGGATATAATTAAAGAACACTAAGATTAATAAGCTCATACTGATATTTATAAGTATCCATTAATTAATATAGGGACAATACATTAATTAAACATCCTTAAAAACTGCACTTTGGGATTTATGTGTTAAAACATGCGTGAGAACTTGCAGGACCTGCTTCCTGACAAATTTCTGATAGGATTTAGTTCTAGTATTTTTGAACTTGAAGATGAAAATTCATTAAAATGTCTTAATAACCAAGGCTTTCAGTTTTTAGAACAGATGTTTACATGCATGCTTCACTGCATTGTGAATAATATGACAAATGCAATTACCTTTTCAAATGCGAAAATGCTTGCTATGCAGAAATATGAACATATAATAAGAATTTTCCAAATTTACAAAGTATTGTCTGATCTGCATATAATGTGTCTATATCTGTATGTATTTTTGCTATCACCTGCAGTACTGTGTCTCATCAAATTAATTAGATTAGTAGCAGCTGCTTTTATACTGATGACTTCCTATGAGCCCTATATTCATCTTACTACTTTCTAATCTCTGAAAATGTTAATATTAAGTTAGAAGATGATAGCTATGATACTTGATGAAAGATAAATAAAATTATTTCAATTTCTGAAGTTCAGAGGAGTATGAGATTGCATAAATTTTAATAGAACAAGGTATTGTGATTTAAGGCCCAGATATTTTCAGCTTTTTGTGTGTTGGTATTGCTATGTGCTATGTAAAATGATGGCAACATGTTGATAAATTAGCTTTACCATTAATATCATAATTCAAACTTTGTATACCAGACAATTTCTTTAAATATTTTTTGTATATTATAGCCTAGGAAAAGTAACCTAAGATTAGAATTTTATAATTTGACAACTTTTCCTGAAATACGGATTCTACAGCCTCCACATCTCCTTCTTTGTACTGATACTTGAAGATGAGTTCTGACTTTCTGGATGCTAAGATGGATAGTCGGTTTTCTTTGAATGAATATTTATGCTTGGATTATTATTTTCATATTGTCTCTAATCCTGTGATTTTTAAATATGGCAAGGTTTTATTCTCAGCTAAAATCCTAGAGCAGAGCCAGGCAAGTACCATAAGGCCTTGATTACTGACGATTGGTAGTAGCTTTTGAAATCTAGAATTGACTTTGAACATGAGCTTTGTTCTTTATTGTCTTCCTTTTTGTTCCTCAGAGCAGATGTCAATTGACTTTTTCATGTTTCCAGTTCTTTCTCTGCTTGCTCAAATCTGCTGTTTTTTATTTCCATTATTATAATTTTTAAATATAAAATTTTATTTGGATAATTTTTATAATTTCTATTTCTTTATTGGTATTCTATATTTGGTGAAGCATCAATCTCATGCTTTTTAAAAAAATTTTTAGACATGGTATCTTTTAGCTCCTTGAACACATTTAAAATAACTTATTAACACTGAACATATTTAAAATAGCTGGTTTAAAGTTTTTGGTTAATAAGTTTATCTTTTGGGTTTCTTTCTGGTCAATTTGTATTGAGTATATTTTTCTCTATGACTCATTCTTTTTTCTTTATACTTTTTGTATTTTTTTTTTTTTGGTGAAATCTGGATATTTCAAATAATGTCTAAACTCTGGAAATTAGATTCCCACCTGCCTTTATGGTTTACTGTTGTTATGCTAGTTGTAGTAGTAATTTGTTTATTGACATTTCTGAACTAATTCCATTAAATCTGTATATGTGTGACCACTAACGTCTGGTTAGTATCATGGTCTGTTAATGATTGGATAGAGATTCCCTTGGCCCTGAACAACCTCTCAGTTTGTGCTGTGGGACTCTGAGTTTGACAAATGCGTTTAACAGACTGGCACATTAATGCCATTGTGATTCCTGGGAATATGTCAGACCTTTTTCAAACCTCAATGGGCATCTCATTCCTTAGTTTTTCCTTTTAAGCTTGTTTATTAGTCTGTATTTGCCCCGTCTTTTACCCTCACCTCAGGAAGTTGTACTGGTAAATATTTGATAAGTGCCTCCTGCAGAGAAATCCAATATTGGGCAATTTTTTTGAGTTCAAAAGAAGATAAGACTTTCGAGTGGATTCTTTCAAGATACCAGACAGGTCAAATAAAGTCTCTTCTCTGTGAATAAAACTTTGAAAGAGCTCAAATTCCAATCTGATTTCCAGTTATGAAAATCATAATTTCCAGTTATGAAAAATTGAATCTCACAATTATTGCTTTTTTTTTCATTGCTTTTTTCGAGAGGAAAAGTTTTAGAAGTACTTATTTTAATATTTTGGCTGATGTTTGATTACTTAGAGTATTTTAACCAAAAATTGTAACAGACACAACTATATTTATAGTTTAGTTTAAAAAAAGTTAGAATCATGTATATTTACTCTGTAGTGTATGTAGCATTGTTCAAACTTAGCTTTACACAGTATACCACTTAAAGGCTTCTTCAGCCACTGTGTTAAAGTCTATAGCTTTCTTTGTACAAAGAACATATATACAAGTGAAAATCATATTTAAAATGTGTTCAAAACTTTCTACATGCTACTACTTTTACTTAATGAATACACCTTTCATTCAAGAAATTGTGAATGTAATAGATTTTTAACATATATTAATAAATACTTACCTAATAAAATATTACAAAAATATACAAAACTATTGGGATTTTTCATTGCAGGGGATTTGAATGGTTTCTTTCATGGAAATCAGTCACTTTAAAAAGAAGTAATAAGTTGTAAAATCATAAATTTGCAAGATGTTCCAAGATTTAACTTTTATACTTTCATAAGAAGAAAAAAACATGCCATACTTAGAAACAATTTTCTTAAAAAGGATAACTCTTATAGAAATCTCGTGAAATATTTTCAAGCCTTTTACACTCTAACTGAAAATGGGCCAACCAATAAGATGAATTCTCAAAAGATTATTCATTTTTTTTCTCAAGCATTGATTATCCTAACATAAGACATGAAGTTCTTTTATAGCTGTAGGGACATTTCAAAGGAGAAATATATTAAGAATAATATGTACTGCCATATAAAGATTTAACTGAATATAGGTAAAATCACTGATGTAAGAGATAATTTAAATGTTTTGAATATATCTTTTTAAATTCTATTGAAAAGAATTGAAAAATTGATAGTGTATTGCCTGTGGTGGTGCTATAAGAAACTATAGTAGATTAAAAAAAAAAAAAAACTGATGGCAACTCTCTAGATTGTGACATATTTCACATGTAGAATTTAGAGATAGAGACAAAGATAAATAACAAAATTAAGGATTTATAAATTTTGACTCTCCAAGTAAAATACACGGAAAGGAACAATAATAGTAATAGATATTATAACAAATGTTGAGTTTGGAAGTAATGTTTATAATTTTCTGAATTATTAAAATACATGTGAATTTAAAATGTTGGCTGTTGATTGCTAATCTCATATCTAAGTTATTCTGGACAAACTTCTCTGGTATGATTTTAGGAAAAGTTGTTTTAGAAAAGTATTTTTCTAACTAAAATTATTCTCCAGTTTGTATCCATTCCTTGTGTTGATCATTTTCATACCATTGTATTATTAATATAAAGCTTGTGTGCAGTTGTAATTCTGATTTGAATAAGTAGGAAATGAAAAGTTCATTCATTTTCAATAAACCTTTTAGATTAAATTAGTTTATCAATTTCTACAATACAGTAATACTGTGCAGATATGGAACATCACAAAGGACTCTAAATTAACAGACTTTTTGAAGAGAAGCTCTAGAATTAAAATCTGGATTTTGTTGTAGGGGTCAGTAATCACTTCATGGGGCTGACTGAATTGCCTAACCATTGGCATGTCATGCTAAAATATAGGGGGTATGCGAGGAAGAATAAAGACGATCACAGCTGTGCAGGCTGTGCTCTTTGACTTATTTGTTTATATTATTGTGGTCTGGTGATTTCATTTTGGAGAATTGTCTAGGGTTTGTGTGATGCTGTAATGATAAGTAAATTTAAGCAATCTGTTTGTAAAGCCAAGCCATTCTTACACATGCTCACTGAAAACTTTTATTTATTGTTTCAACTCCAAAGTCAGGTGGTTCTTAATTAAATTGAGGATTTTTATTTCAATTATGTTTTTCTAAGACTGTATTTCAGATGAAATCATTATCACTGTCAAAACTCTTGCTTATGAATACTGTGCCTTCAGAGAAAAATTATTTAAAAATTGAAAATAAGACAAAAAGGTGCGTAACCTTTTAATATCATGGTAGGGTAAAAGATATTCTAGGGGTTAGTATTTAGTTCAAATTACTATTGTTGATTAAAGGTCCTATAGTGAGGTTACATGTTAATTTGTATAATTTTGGTGAAATGTAGATTTTGTGGAAATGCATATAATTTCTGTCTGGTGGAAAAAATAACCCAAAGAGTTATGACTTACGATACTATTGTAAATCACTCAGCCGTGTAGCTAGGCTAGTGGGTTTATCCTAACATTGCCTAAAAACAACCAGTTTCTTAAAGGCTCTTTGACTGTGTTTTATCATCTTACAGATTCCTTTATAGTTGAATTCAACAAAATATTTGACATGTTTTTCAGTTTATATATGTATGAAAGACATATTTTTAAACATTTAAAATTAGTTCATTTATTTTAATAACTGTTGTTAGAGCAAAATAATATTTTCTTCCATAAAGTTCTCATTATTATAGACATCATTCATATGAAGATACTATATGTTAGCACTTATGAATTGAAGAATAATATCTGTATACTGTTCTTTGTGATCTATTAAGATAATTCTGTTTTAGTAGGAATGTCATATATTCAGCTGTAAAAAAAATAGTGGTTGGTACATAACTAATCTGTTGGTATAGAAGAAATAGTTAAATTATCCTGAGTACTTTTTTTCTCACTCTAGGAATGTCATTATGCCGTTAGGAACAACTTGAACATACAAAACCCATGCCTGAATCTAGACTTATTAAGTCACTATATGTAGAAATGATGCTGTCTATTATGTTCTTTTTGAAAAAATTACCCAGTTGATTAAGATACAAGATTTGCTCTTGAATTATAGATCTTGTTTCACAAGAGAGCTTTTGAGTAATGGCTTCTAAAAATTAATCTCAGATTATGAAGGCTGTAGAGATAAGAATAGAAAACTGATGGAAAATATATATGATAAAATGTTTCTTCCAGAGGCAAATGTTGATCGATGTAGCAAAATGTATGGAGTTTCAATGTAATCTTTTATGTTCATGTTGAATTCAAGAATACAGACATTCTGTTTTGTATATTGGAGATAGAAGAAAAGAAACACATCTGCTACCTTCAAAGGATGACTTTTTAATGACATTTTTGGCAATCATAAAGAATTCATATAGGCCAGCATTAAAGAAATCACCCCCGGAGAAGAAATCAAAGCCCTGAAAACTTTATTATTAGCTTTGAAAGAGACACATTAGAGGACAATGAGGCAGTGGAAGCTTTGGCACTTGGGGATCATGTTGGGAGCCTAACTTCAGTTTGAGTAGTAAAAGGGTAATTGTGTGAAGTAGGCCTTGTGAAAAGAAAAAAATTTGTAATGAGGTCATCAAGGAGCTCATTCATTAGAGAGCTAACAGCACACAACTAAATCCAAATGTTTTTAATTAATTTATATTTTTCTCAGTGTCATCTTAGTAACATTTACAAAATTTGTCAATCCCAGTGTTCCATTCAATTACCAGAAACACTCAGATAAAGTAGGGCAACCACTAAGCAAAATAAAATGAAAATAAAAGTTAATTATATTTAAAACTAGTTCTATGTAATGTTGGAAGTCATCTCAACAGTATTAAAGCTGGTTGGAACTGCCGTGAGGGAAATTTTACTGTCATGTTGAAGTTTAATTTGCATCTATATGCATCTATTCAATTTAGAAATACATGTAAAATAGTTAATAGCATGACTGAGTGAGAGAGTGAGTGTGTGTGTGTGTGTGTGTGTGTGTGTGTGTGTGTGTGTGTTTGTGTGTTTGTGCTTGTGCACGCACACACTCATGTATGTAGGGGGAAATTACAAGAACATCTGAGGGTGCCGGTGTGAATGAGATTGTGAATGTGTGAGTGTGCATTTGCTTTTGTATGTGTGTGATTGTGTATGTGATTATATTATGGAATTTTTGTTATAGAAGCCCACTGGAACAAAGACATCTGTCATTACTGAAACTTTATATCCATTGAACAGCTCCCTATACCCCCACCCAGCACCTCATAGTAACCACTATTGTAGTCTCTGCTTCTGTGGGTTTAACTATTTCAGATACAGCATATGAATGGAATCATGCAGAATTTGTCTTTCTATGGCTGTCATATTTCATTTAGGATAATGCCTTCCAGGTTCACCCATGCTGTTTCATGTTAAATATCACTTTATATTCTCTTTCTTATAGCGCCACACATGATAGTCTCTGAATAAAGTTCTATTACTTGCTTTGTCTCTTATTAGATGGTTGCTTTATTCTTGCCTTATTTTGTTTTTGAAAATTTTAAGTGATTACTGAACATTGTGTCTAGAACATTAGAGGCTGAGCTGTAAAAGTTTATGCCTTGAAACAATGCATATCTTTTATCTGCTAGGATGTTAGTGTGTGGAGTTGGATCAATCTTGTCATGAGTTGAGCTGCATTTGGGTTTTGTTGTTACTATGGTTACATGCAGTGCACTACAGGCTTCCTATTCTTTTGGTGTTAGCTTAGGGTAGACTTGATATGCTGGAGGTTTTCTCTCAATATTCCATCTTTGCTATCGGCTTTATACCTTCCCCATATGTCTGAGGATCTCACTTCAACCTCCTGCCTTTCCCTCTGAGGTGGACTGCTAGTTGGTGCTTACTTGCCTGCTGGTTGCCCCCTACCCCTCACCCAGCATAGGAGTCTTAACTAGGCTGTGCACAGGACAGTTTTGTGTGGTGGTTTTCTTTCTTTTAACCTTTCCTCAGTAGCAATGTGTCTCCTTGCCCAAGAGGGTGAAAACGTTTGCTGCCTACTATTAAAAAAAATAAATGAAAAATTTTCTTCATTAATTATAAAATGTCAAATAGTGTTTAGTTTCTCTCTATATAACATGAAATATAGGAGACCAAACTACTTTACTGATGCTCTGTCTTCCTGTTTCTTATAGTACAACTGCTAATTATCAATGATCTTATTAAGTTGTGATTTTTCTTTAAGGAATTACAGGCATACCTATTTTTATTGAGCTTCACTTTATTTCACTTAACAGTTTTTTTGTTGTTATTTAACCAAATGAAGGTGGGACTCAACACCAGCAGAAAGATTACAACTCATTTTATTTCTTGACTCACTTTAATATGATGGTTTGGAATCAAATCTACGGTATCTCCTATGCTTGTTTTCATAACTGTGTCATTTTCCTTTACTAGTTATGTACTAAAGATATGTACAAATATTTACTTCTCTAGTTCTAGGATTAACTATCAACTTTTAGTTATTTAAAATTTCTTATTCACATTGTTTTCTTTTGTTTTCATCTATTTATTTTACCTATTTTCACTTGAACATTTATCTTTTGCTTACTATATTCCAAACATTTTGTAATACTTAGAACTTCACTTAAATTGTTTTTTAGTTCTCGCAGTCTGCTATGATGATATTATTAATTATACAGAAGGATAAATAAATTTGTCCAAATTACTTAGCTAGTAAAAAGAGAATCTGCAGCTGAGCAGACTGGCTTTAGTCTAATCTTGTTAACCATTATAAATTATAGTCTGTCCCTAAGTTAATTTGAGCTCTCATACAACTGTGTTATATCTTTCAGTGTGTTGTACAAACCTGCAGACTTTTGTTTTCAGAAAGGATGTGTAATTCCACAAATGTCTTTTTTGATGTATGTAGATATAACTGCCAGATTTATTTGAAAAGAATGATTTTATTCTGTATATTTTCATTCTTCTGCAAATTTGGCTCTGTTATATTTATTTTCTAAATTTAATGGTTTGAGTCTAAAACTTGTTTTTTCTTAATTTGTAACTAAACTGATTTTTGCCTTATATTGAATTTCTTTTATATTCTTGACATTGAAAAGGCTATATCTCAAGGTTGTATTTTTTCTCTTAATTTTATCTGATATGATCGCTTTTATATCTGTAGTATTATGTTGTCCCTCATTTTAGTGAAGTTTCATTTTAATTTTTCAAATGGAATCCTTGTGAGTTTATCTTTGGGACTCTTTACTGAATATTAATTATCTACATTTGAGATCCATATGTTCTGTCATCTGTATCTGTTCTAATCTCTATTTTTACCTCTTTCTTACAGAGGGCTGTATTTAAGAGGTCTTTACCACTATTTTCTTTAGTGTTGGTTCTGCCTATACTTTTTCGAATGCAGATTTTATATTCATCATTTCACATTTAAGGTTCACAAATGATTTCACTCCTTTAACAAGCTCCACCTTAATTTGGTTTAATAACAAATTCTTTAACCTTTCAAGATTTTTCTCTCAAATTCTATGCATTTTAAAATATGACTGGAAATTCAAGGCAGGAGATATCTAATACTTATTTAGGTGTTCTGTTGTATATTTTTTTAAAAGTTTTATGTGCTTCTCTTAACATTTTATATATAGTATAGGCAGCATAATTTTGTCCCCCACTTTTCACATTTGAATGTAGAAAGATCAATCCAGGCCTGGATTTTGCTGGGAAAGTGTAGATTTTTCCAAAACACTTTAACTGTCCAATTGGTTTCCATTAGCATCATCCTCTAAAATGCTAAGAAGGAAGTATGGTTGATGTAAATTGAGAGCCAGTTCAATTATCCAACAGTCAGAGCTAGTTGGCAGGCAGCCAGAGCCCTAGGAAGTCGTTTAGATAAATCTCATATTCATATAATTTATTCTCTGGTGAAGATGCTGTGCCAGAGGCCATGTTTTCTGTGAACCAATTTCAGTTTGGACCAATTACTACCCCAATTACTCTCTTCTGCCTCTGTCCTTTTAAAGCATCACACTTTGTTTGGAAGAAGCCATTCCTCATCAAGAAATACTTATCCACTTTCATGGTTTTTGCTTGAGGGTGCTGATATGAAAAACTAGAAGCCTCATAACTTAGCACTATGAAAATCATTGAATCATAGCTATGAAAGATGTACCATTGAGAATTCTTCTAGTTTGTCCTTTGTATCTCAAATCCAGATGTATATTTGGGGTTGTTCTCCCATGATGCTATGCAGCATTCTTAGAAAGAACAGTTGTAAGTAAGTACATGCTCATTTCTCTAAATCTTGCTCATCTCCCCAAAACTGGTCCTTTCTGAACTGCGCTGACTTCATAGTATTGATGCACGTCTTAATGTTCTTATAATATTGCCTTCCTTGTTTTGCCATTAAAATCATACATGCACTTTCTCAAACTGAAACTTTGCATCTTTTGGTCTTTTTGACACATCTATCATATTCTATAATCTCTTCTTCCTGCATTTCTGGATATTTTTTCCCATTTTCTTTTTTTAAGTGATCTTTTTTGGCTTTGTTGCACTATAGTGTCCCATTCTTTTTTTGAGTCTCTGATGTTAGCCTCTACACATTCCTTCTAGGAACATGTTTTGTAAAAATGATTCAAAACACACACATACACACATACACTCTTAAATGATGCTTTCAGACCACATTTATCTCTTCTAAGCTCTAATGATTTACACTCATCTGTCTGTGAAATCATCATTTGGATATTCAACAGGCACTTCAAATGCAATGTAAAGCAAACTTTTTCTAATAATTTAGGACACCTGCTTTAGTCCTTTTTGTCTTGAATGGCATCATTTTCAAAAAATAAACCCTAAGTTTTGGAGCAGTACTTAATTATGTGCTTTTGATGTGCCTGGTAGCAAAATAAAACCAGTTGCCTAATGGTCTGTCATTATCTTCATTGATTATATCTGAGTTTCATTGATGCTAGTATCTTTGAACCTTGAACTGATACTTTTTCTTTTTAATTAGCTTGCCGCAACTATAGCCTGTATGAGTTCTTGTTTCATCATGCACATTGACAGCCTCTGTTGATTTTTCATGAGTACCAATTTTGTTTTTTTTAATACAGAGGAAATGCAAATATATTTTTTAAAATACCAATATGCTTGTTAAAAAAAAAACATTTTAAACAGGAACACATATTTAGAATAGTATGCGTAATGAAATTATATAGATAATATTATGGATATTTTGATGCTTTTCTTCATTACCATTTGTTCTTATTGAAAGCTTATTGTATAACATTTTATAACTTAATATTATCATTAATTTTGTAGTAAGTATTTTTCTGAAATATTAAGACTTCTATTTGTAAAAAAAGTTTTTTGTCCCTTAACACATTTTATGTAAGGCTGTCATTGTGACTATCAAGTTTCTTAGTATTATTTGTAGGTACATGTTTTCTCCATTGGATTTTGAGATTCCTGAAATCAGAAATTGCATTTTAGTCATTATCAGAGTGAATCTCAAAAATATCCTTAAACATTACCAAATTTCCTGAACAGCTAGGCTTTTTCTTTCTAACTGTTACAGTATTTATTATTTTTTTTCCTTTGAAGAATAATTAATAGGCCTACAAGTAATGGGAAAACCTAAGCCATAATGCCTTATGGTATGTCTCTTATTTTTATTTTTTTTAAATAAAATTTCAGAGGAAAGAAAATAATTTGATTTGCTAGTTATCTGTTAGTCAAGTTGCAAAATTTTAAAAGTTTCTGAACATGTTATTTACTCTAAATCATATGTATATTAAAACAATATAGACCATGTATACTGTGGATAAACAGCCTATGGATAACTTTAGAAAAAACTAAGAGAATGCAATAAAAAGGTTGACTTTCAGTAATTAGAAATCACGCTAGAAATTATCTAGATAAGATTATATATAGATGCTTAAATCTGTTGTAAAAACTGTTATGAGTCTTGTGATAATTTTCTATCCTAAATTAAATTTTAAACTTATCAATATTAATTTAAGAAAACAAATTAAGAGTTCACTGAGAAAGATAAACATTTCAGAATTTATGGTCAACATTCATAATACGTTAAGTACAATTTACTTTTAAATTTTGGCACATATAAGGGTAATAAAACATTTACCATGGGAACACTTGCTAGTTTAACTTTAAAACAGGAAAATTTAAAGATTAAATGGAAATGAAATGTAAATGATTCTTTGATAGGAAGAGAATGACAGATTGATTTAGCTCAAATCATTGAAAATCAGGGGATGAAAACTGAAAGTGAGAAAAACAGTAATCTTAATAAGATCAAAAGATTTGATTGTTGCATTTAACTGGATAGAGGAATTTGTACTCAAACATGGACATGATTAGTCCCACAGCATCTATTTGCCTCTCCTACTATCTAGACTCTAAAAGATCATGTAACATTGTGGCAAAAATATCTGATTGAGTTGAGAAATGTGTCTAACTTTGAGAGTTAAGTAATTCTAAAAAAATGTTTAATATAGTCCTAGGTTTCTACTGCAAATTAAAGAGAATGAAATCCCTGTATTTTATGAGAGTTTAACCTAGCACATGGAGTACTTTGAGAGTGCTTTTTAACAGCAGTCCCCAACATTTTTGGCACCAAGGACACGTGTTCCTATGAGAACCTAATGCCTGATGATCTGAGGTGGAGCTGAGGAGGTGATGCTAGCGTTGGGGAGTGGCTGCAAATACAGATGATATTTTGCTTGCTTAGCCTCTCACCTCCTGCTGTGTGGCCCGGTTCCTAACAGACCACTAACATAGGCTGGGCACCACTACTGTGGAGTATCTAATTTACAAAAGGTAAGAGAATCACAGTATGAAATCAAGGTACTACTTCAACCTAGTGAATAAGAAACAAATGAAAATAAGCATTAACAACAGACGGAAATGATGGACTCTGAGTTGGCATAAATAAATGAATTTAGCAACAATAATTTTTGTTAACTTGGGTTAATTTTTACAACTGCTTTATATCTGACTTTGATTAGATAATAAGCAAAACAATACAAAAACAAAAATCGTATTCTTGGTAGGCACAACTGAACTTGGCCAATCATAAAATACTGAGAAAAGAAGTGTTTTAGGAGTTTAAATTGTTGAATAGGCTGCTAATTTGTAGCAGCTCATGTCCTCATGTAAAGGTAGTGTTTTTGTACTTAGTAGTGAATGCACCATTGTATTTCTAAAGTTATCACAAAGACAAATAGCAAAATCTATGTAAATAGATGGCAGGTAATAATTCAAATGATATAAGACACGGGATATTCAATAAATGGCCTTCAGTGGAATTGTGTTGCATGCAGTCAGGAAATTAGGTGTTTGATCTTTCCAGTTTGCTTCAGTGTTAGACACATTGGTCATTGAAATAAGATTTTATTTAAACATGCCAATAAATAAAATTTATTTCTGTATACATACAGTGAAATATTTGTATGTTTGTACATTTCCATTAAGTTTCTAAAAATGGAAATTTAAAATGCGAGGTTATTTCTTAGTATAATTGATCAGAAATAAATTCAAATGCTTATACTACTGTGTAAAATGTGCTTGCATTTGCTTTCAGAGCAAACCAGCAAAGTTAGGTATTTAAAGTGTGGTGAAAGTGAGAAGTATGTGAGTTTTTCTGTGATTGATAGAGTTTAAATGTGGATGTTTTTGTGGACCACTGCTTTTTAAAATGAGAGAAATAAGCCTAGACAGAAACAACAATAAATCAAAATGTACTTTTAAGAAATAGGCATGTTTATTCTTACTCAATTTTAATTACACTTACTCATAACTGAATGATTAAGAGCACAGATTTTGAATTAAATGTTTCTAATTGGAACGATGAACTTAAAATGCTAGTACAAAGTAACGCCGTATTTAAAGGAAAAAGTTTGAGTTCACACATGATAAATGTAAGTCATCCCATTGAATGTATAGAAGTTAGTTTTCTCATATTTCCTGTGAGTCTTTCACATACTAATATGTGATCATAATTCCTTTATTTTCAAGAAAATTCTGGATCACTAACCAAAGGTCCTTAAACCTAAAATTGAGAATAAAAAATATTAAAGTTTTTTGTAGTGTATAAGAATAAATGACAATAGTTAATATTATATTAAATAAAATCTTATAAAGAATAAATTTTATGTCTTAGACATATCTGAGTCCACATTAGCATTTGGACTTAATTCCTAATCTATTCTAATCAATTATACTAGGACATATGAATATATAAATTTGATTTTTAGAAAACTGTTAATGAAAATGTACAAACAGTTATAAAGATAGAATTATGGTATTATTAATGCCCATATATCCATCACCATTTTTAACAATCTTTAATTCTTGTTCAGTTTTATTTTATTGATATCGTCACCTTATCCTCTATCCCAGCCATACTTGATTACTTTGAAGCTAATACCAAATACCATGACTTAATTATTCAGGTTTCATAATTATTCTAATAGGCTACATTATAATCCAAAGTAAAATTAATGTAATTTGTTGATATGTATAAGTTTTTTTTAATCTGCTGATTTAACATTTATCTTTCTTCATTGTCCTTATAATTTATTTGTTGAAGAAATTGAGTCCTTTTTTATGTAGCGTTTATTGTATTCTGAAGTTTACTGATTGTGCCTCTGTTAAAATGCTGAATTTGCTTTAAATATTTTTGCGAAAATATATCACAAGTAGAATTGTATACTCTCATTACAAAGAACATGACATCCTTTGTCTTCATTTTCTTGATTTTGGTAATCTTTAATTTTCATTGCAAGATCAATTAATTTATTAGCAGTGTAAAATTGGTGAGATTCTAATTGTTATTGATGCTTTATTTAATAGTTGGTGTTCTTGTATAAAAAGAGACTTTCCCTCATCATGTGTAATTTGATTACCTTATGAGGAAAGGCAAGTCAAATACTTAACTTTTTCTTATAATGATTAGTTTTAGAATGAGTTGATACTCTAGATTTTCTAAGTTGGTTAATGTATTTTTATTTCTTAATATTATTATTGGACTCATTGATTTTAACATACTTTATGTGTTTCAACCTTAAGTGGCTGTTACTTCTAATGCTTAAATTGTCCTGCCATTGATTTTTAGGAACCGAGTTGTTTCTTAAGTCCTCTTGAGAAAACACAAGTAGTGATGAGATTTTTTTTCCCTGATGTTAGAATGTCTTCTAGGTTCATCTTGTACATGTGCTGCCCCAAAAGAGAAATCCAACTTATCACCAAGTTGTTTGGGTTGCATTAAGGAGAAAATGGCAACTAGAGACTAAAATCTGTATACATGTAGTTCTTGTTTCTACTGGATTTGTCATTATTTCAAATTGTAAATGTTATAACTAGAAAACACAGCCTTTTCATTTCTAATTTTAGCACCGAAGAAAGTTAACTCCTTAAGATATTATTTCTGTCACTTCTTTTGTATGATGAAAATTTTGGTTCCCAGTAATTACTAATTTACTTACTTCATAAACTGAAGTATAAAGAATTCCGGATTTGGCTAACATTGTCAGCTTAAGGTACTGATAATTTTTGGTTGTTTGTTTTGTACCTCATAGGAACACCAGAAGAAGTTTTTTTGTATTTCTAGATCTTCTTCCTATATATTGATGGCATTATATGGGTCTTTTGCCATTCGTGTTTTTTTTTTTTTCCAAATCTGCTTCAATTGTGAGGGTCGTTAGTTTCAGTTTCATCTATTTTTGCTATAGAAGTTATCTTTCAGATTTCAATTTTTTAACATAGTTGCTCTGATGTTTTAGGGAGAGGAAATTTGGAAATATAAAACATGTTTCTGCCATTTTCTTGAACTCCTGATATTTTTAATATCACAAAGGTAAAAAGCCAAGAGTATTTGAGTTTGATTATATCTATTATTTTGTAAAATCTTATAAGGAGTAGTAATTGAGTCTTAAATACACATGATGAAATGAATAAAATATTTTTATATATTGCAAGCAGTATTAATTTTCTGAGGTTGAAAATAAAACAGATACCATGTTCTGATTATAATGAGGTAACCATACTTCATTCTGCTGTCCCACTGAATGCAACTAAAAATTCTGAAAGAATGCATGGAGCAACTCTTTAGAAACTATGAGAACTAAATAGTAGTAGGCAGATTAGGGAAGAAAACTGAAATTCGAACAATGAATGAACTGTGGTGAATTTCATGGGTTTTGTTTTCCCTTCCTTCTGGCCTAGACATAATGTCAGTACAAATCCTTAAACTGCATACTGAGCAGAGACAGAAAAATCTTCAAAAGAACTATATTTTTTTTTCCTTTTTCTGGTTCAAGGAGTGTGAAATGGGGCAACTATGGAACATAGAAAGTGGGCAAAATCCTTAGTTTTTTTTTTTTTTTTAAATCTCTATGCTTTCAAGCTTTATTTCCAACCTTGACATCTAGTGGCAAAAAGAGTTAAATGGTGACTTTTCCTACCTCTAAAGGGAATCTTTCTTTTTTACCAAAGGAACTGAGCTCCAAAGAGGGTGAAGAAAATTCCCATTATATATATTTTTTTCTTTATCATCTTGCCATTTAGCCCTAAAGACAAAAATAGTCATGGAGAATGTACAACAGAGGGATATTAAGTTCTAGCTATCTAGCAAGGGGACCAGAAAGGGTTGCCATTGGCAATAGGAAAGCAGTGAGCAGAGAATAGAAAAGAGGGAGTGTGAGAATAAGATGGCATAAAATTCTCTGTGAGTGCTTGGGCTCATCCCTGATTTGCACGTTTTAGGCCTGATTTTAATCAGCATACCAAATTATTTGAGGACATGAACTCACAATTAGTCTGGCTAAGGTCTGTTTGTCTCCTGGATGAAGCACTTGCAGAATAGATCTAAGTAATACCGAAAGGTCATTAAATTGAACTGACATTAGAACAAGAGTGCACAGGAGGTTGGTTGGAACTTGTGGAATACAACCAAAGGGAATGATTTTTTCCTAAAACAAGAAAATAAAAAATCATACTATTCTCAGGATTTAAACAAGATCCACATTCTCATAACATTCAAAATGCCCAATTCAACATTACTAGGCAGATAGAAACAAGAAAACTTGAAAAATTCTCTAGGGAAGCATAATTAACAGGTGCTAAAACCAAGATGAACAAGATGTTGGAATTATCAAAGCATCTAAAAGCTGTATCATAGACATGCAAAAGAGGTAAAGCAAAACACTCCTAGAATAATACAGAGATAGAAAATCTCAAGTGTAAAATAGAACATTAATATAGTACCAAATGAAAATTTTAGAACTGAAAAATACAACTACTAATATAAAAATTTCAGTTGATGGGCTTAATAATAGAGTGGAGATTACCAGAGAGATTAGTAAATTTGAGAATGGAGCAATACAAATGATCTAATTTTAACAATAGAGGCACAAATATATGGAAAAAGAATGAACCAATTGAGGGTTCTGCAGCACAATATTAAATGACCTAACATTCTCATGATTGGAGTTCTCAAAGCAGAGAATAGATATGCAGGAAAAAATTTTGAAGATTGTATGTCTGAAAACTGGAAATAGAGAAAATATTTTCTGCATGGTTAAGGCTTCTGATCGAAAGAAAACTGGAATGTGGGTTAAAAGAAAACTTTTGAAAGTTAAAAGATTTTGAATAGAGATTTCTAGATCTATATGTTTACATTTCAGAGGAGGATAAAATCTAGAATTACCTTTTACATACCAAATAATTTGATTAAGTTTAGGAAATAAGGTTTCATTTTCTCAGGAGAGAAGAATAATTTAATAGCAGTTTTTAGATAAGCATCTAAGTTTGTAAGTTTGTTATTCCTCTTCTGTAGTATAAAACAGCAGACTCACTCAAGAAAAAAACTCTAACTTGAATAGTCCTGTAATAATTAAAATAGATTTAATGGGCACATTAAGACTTTAATAAAAAAAATTTGCAATTCTAGGTGGCTTTACTGGCAAATCTATTAACTAGTTTAAAAATTATACAAATTGATAAAAAATTATAAATCATTTATAAAAAAATCTCTTCCAGAAAATGGAAGATTCTTCCCAATTTATTTTTATGAAATAACAGTACTTTGAGGCTAAAACTACAGTATAAGTGTTTTGATTGATTTCAAAGTCAGTTTATTACATCATATTAATAAAAGTGAAAAACATATCAGTTGATAATAGAAAAAGAATTTGGAAAAAAAGGAAAACTTATTCATGATTAAAAAGCTTTGATAGACATGAACTTCTTTAACTAATGAGATCATCTAAAAAGATCATGCAACTAACATGATATTTAGTGATGAAATCTTGATGTTTCCCCCCCTAAAAAATTAGGACTGTGCAAGGGTACTCTCACTACTCTTATTCTTCACTGTCATGAAAGTCATAGTAAGAGCAATAAAGACATAAAGAG
Source organism: Macroglossus sobrinus (assembly GCA_004027375.1). NCBI lineage: Eukaryota > Metazoa > Chordata > Mammalia > Chiroptera > Pteropodidae > Macroglossus > Macroglossus sobrinus. The sequence goes on along the minus strand of PVKZ01000379.1, from coordinate 225,951 downwards.
CAATAAAGCAATAAAGAAAGAAAAAACACTGGTGTAAAATTTAGAAAGAAAGAAATAAAACTGTTCTTATAAAGAAATTACATAAATATCTAATTAAAAACTCCAAAATATCTGCATGAAATCTCCTAGAAGAAATACATGAATTTGGATAGTCACAGGACACAATCATTTTATCAAAAATCAGCTGCATTTCTTTATGCTAACAGATAAAACTCAAATGAAGAACAGTAACACCTGCAAATATACCAGTATCATTTATAGCCTTTCACCCCAAAAGTAAATACTTTCTGGTAAATATAACTTAAATATGCAAGATATGTGTGTTAAATGATACAAAATAATGATGAAAAGAATAAAAAGACCTCAGTAAATAGAATATATTGTGCTTATGGATTTGAATACTTGTTTTGTTTATATTTGTTCCCCATATTAATTTGTAGATTCAGTGAAATTTCAATCAATATTCCATAGGGAAATTTGTAGATAAAGATCATCTGACTCTAAATTTATATAGAAAGGTAAAAGAATCAGAATAGGCAAAATAAAACTAAAAAATGTGAATAAAGTGGGAAGACTCAAGCAACCTACTCTTAAGACTCTCCATAAAGTTACATTAATCAAGAAAATCAGCGAAATAATATCCACACAGATCAATGTTACTCAATGGAGTGTTTATAAATAGAACCACTCAAAAACTGTTAACTGATTTTCTTTAAAAAAGCAAAGGCATGGAGAAAACAGTCTTTTCAACAAATTATGTATCAATTAGGCATCCAAAAATGAACTTTTATCTATGTTTCACTTATCAAAAATTCAAATATATTTAAATGCAAAATATAGAAAATTTTTAGAGGAAAACACAGGACATAAGCTTATGGCCTTGGATTAGGACATAGGTTCTTTAGTATGAAATCAAAAGTGTGAGTTATAAAATATTGATAAATTGGACTTCATGAAAATTAAAACTTTTACCCCAGAGAACTATTAATAGAATAAAGACAAAAGCTAAAGACTGGGATAATGTATTTACAAATCACATATCCAACAAAATACTTATAGTTAGACTACAAAAACAAAAATAAAATAGAAAAAAAATTTAGGCAAAATATTGGAATAGATCTTTCACCAATGACAATATAGGGACAGCAATTAAGCACATAATTATCCATTAGGAAAATGTAAATTAAATTAAAACCACAGGAGTATATTACTATACATCTGTTAAAATAGCTAAAATAATTGAAACTTTCATACATTACTGGTTATACTATAAAGTTATTCAGTTGCTCTTAAAAATATTTGGAAGTTTCTTAAATATCTTATATGATGCAGCAATTCTACGTGTAGACATTTTCTCTAAGTAAATAAAAGCGTATTTTCACATAGAAAACTAAACATTAATGGTTCTATATCAGGTTACTTCCATAATTGTGCAAATTAAGTAACAATTTAATATTCAGTTGATTAACATAAACAAATTATGATATATTTATTCAGTAAAATACTATTGATAGACATGATTGAAATATACATGTATGAATCTAAATAGAATTATAATATATAAAATAAAAGTCTAAAAATATTGTATTTTGTTTTATTCATGTGGCATTCTTGATAAGGCACATGTAGAGAGATAAAAAATAGATTAGTTTCCAGGGATTGGGATAAAATTAAATTTGTACTAGAAGTAAAGCTTGAGAGAAATGGTTTGTGTTGAGGGAGGGATGAATTACATCTCTATTTTAATGAGGATTACATGAATCTATGTGGTAAAACTTAAAAAAAACTGTAAATTTTGAGAATGTTAATTTTTATAATGCTTTACATTTAATATAAATCACTATTATACTAAAAGAATAAAGATTTTTATTAAGCATTGTAAATTGCATTCAGTAGCCTTCAATATACCACACCACAACCCATGTGTAATCAGTCAGACCCAACAGCAATTCATTCTTGCACAATTTATGAATTAGGGCAAAACTCCCTTCAACATACAGTAAGTTCCTGCTCTGGTCTTGTGGATAGGCACTGGGGAGTTACATCTCATTTCTGATCACTAATGTGTGATCAAAAGCATCAGGAAAATTACATGAAAATGAATAAGAAATGATTCTGATTTCAAAGTACATTGTTTGAAAACATCATCAAAAACAACAGAATGGTATAAGCATACCTGCTTTTACTAAATTCTTGATAGGAAAGTTCTCGAGAACAAGTAATTTGTTTCCTGCTACAGATGGGTTATTTTGTGTGTGTGTGTGTTTTATTTTTAAAGATCAAAGGGACTTTTTTCACAAAATTTTATATCTTGTTAATATAAAGGCATAAAATAGCATCAAAAAACAATAATGCTTACAGCAGTGAGTAACTTAGGGTAATGTTGATATTTGAAACATCATTTGGGGGATTTAAAATAAATGCAACAGCGGTCAGTAATCACAGAATTCTAAGGTTAAAGCAAGATCAGTCAGTGACAAAACAGTTAACATCTTTTATAGGACTGTTATTATTCTGGCATTTTTGTTGTGCAAATGGACACATACTGGTAAGAATAAAAGAAAGGACAATAACATGCACAATATTAACTTAACACTTTAAAAATGTTGAACCATGGAGAAGTTTAGCTCAAGTACTAGCATTAATGTTGTTCTACATCTGATTGAAAACCAACAGTTCATTGATCACAGATGCATGGTGTGTACTCAAAAAGTTTCAAAATACATTGTGTTGATATGAAAGGTCATTTGCATTTTCTGTGATTTCACCTTTATCTCCATTTTACTTACTTGTAAAGTATGTGATGTACTATATATTTAAAATTAGAACAGAAATATTTTTTAGTAATCGTAATTTTTTTTAACACAAAAGCACCACATCATCAGTGATGAAATTTAAGAAAGAAAACCTAGTTGTGCCTTATATTTTTCATAATCATAAAATCAAAGCCTTAAAGCTTTCTTGTGAACAATAATGCAAAATCAAAGATAAGAGCATGCATATGGTGCCAAATGCTAAAAGTGATAAGTCAGATGTTCCCAACCTTTTTGGTACTGGGGACTGATGCTCCTATGAGAATCTCATGCCCATGATCTGAGGGAGTATTGCAAGTACTGAGAAGTGGCTGCAAATACAGATGATGCTTCGCTAGCTCGCCAGCTGCCCACCTCCTGCTGTGCAGCCCAGTTCCTAACAGGCTACAAATGGGTACCAGTCCACAGCCTGGCGTTAGGAATCCTTTTCTGAGCTATATATTTGTAAAGACGGCCAAAATTTATTTTCTTTATAGTTGAAGAAACACAACTACAGGCTTTTGTCACAACCAGTTTAAACTTTGTACTTCATTTTAACTATGGGAGTCAAATGCTATTCATTTTCTTTTTGTTTTATTGTAACATTTTGACTACAGCTGGTTAAAACTAAAAATGTTTTTTTTTACATATCTGATGTCAAAAAAAGGGATTTGAATTTCCTAAGTTCTTATTTCTCTCTTACGGAAAGGGAAAATGTATATAACTATAGGCTCACTCTCATATTCTTCAAGCCTTATCCTTCTAGTATCCTTCACTCTCTATTAAAAAAAATAAATAAAACAAAACTAAGTTTATTCTTGCTGTAAGACAGCCACCGCCAGAGCATCAGCTCCACAGCAAGCACTTTCTGTGCTTAGTGCATTTAAGTGAGAGTTTGTATTCCCTGTCTTAGAGTCATTGTTCAAGGCACTTTCCGAGTGGCTCGGAGCCCTGGCGTCCCCCGCACTCCTGTTCATCTGAGAAGCCGGCTTCTCAGTCACCACTGTTTTTAGCCAGAGACCTGTCTGAAGACACAGCAGAGGACTTGGATTTCCTGGGTTTTGACTTCAGTTCTTTGGTTACTTCTGCTGAATCACACCCTAGTTTTTATAACCTCTGCCATAGTACCTTCTCCTTCTGCCTGCTGTTCTGTCACTGGGGTGAAAAGTCCTCTCTGACACCCTCTTGCTGGTCTTTCAGCAAAAACAACCTGTAGGAAAAAGGGCCATGACCCATCTGTTCTTGGCCCAGTGGCCAACCACAGAGCCAGCTATTTCTAGCTTCCCTCTCTAAGAAGGTGTAGGTTGTATTCCACGCTGTGACTTGCTAGTCCTGCTGCCTTCATTATGCAGAAGGCACAGTAAGCACCTTTTGCTACAGTTTTCTCATAGGAGCCTCCACAGACCCTTGCAAAGCATTGCCCCTGTCCTTGGGAGGCGGGAAAAGGACAGGCCTGAAGTTCCCAGGGTACACAGAAGTGGAGTATTAAGGCAGTGCCAAGGGTAGTGGGAATGGATGTGGGAGGCTCTGCTGGGAGTTGTTCAGCCCTCCCAGGATACTCTGCCGTGTCTTTTCTACCTTGGCATTTTGCTCAGCCTGACTGTCACAGAGGTCCATTAGTGGGGTCTTTTCCTGGCTTTCTTTGAGGAGTTTGAACTGGAAGCACTTCCCATAAGAATACATCCAAAAACAGGCATGTGGCCTGGCCACATGCCTGTTTGCAAACAGAGTCATGTCCATGCCACTCATTAAGAGCTGACAGCTGCATGTCTCCAGGGTCGAGGTTCTCAATCTTGAGCTCCTGCAGCTGATCAGGTTTGTAGAATTTGGGGGACATTGCCTGAGTCAGGAGGCATCCAGCTCCTGACAACACAGTATCCATTCTCTGGGCCTTTGCACCGTATACCGTGGGACACAGCACAACACCATGAGATGAGTGGGCATCCTGGCCGGTTTGAGCATGGCTGGGGTGTCTGACCTCATACAGCCCAGGAAAGCTCTCATCCTGCGGTTCTTGCCCTACATTGCCTTCTCTACCCATAGCCTCTTCAGATTGGGTCTGGTCCACTTCCTGAAGGCAAAAGCTTCTGCTAGTTCTGAGGTTTGCAGAAATTTTTCTTTGTAAGCTGCCCACTCCTTTGTGATCTCTGGTGAAAGTTCTAGTAGAAGTCTTTTCTACAAGCAAATCTATTCTCTTTCTGCTTTCTGCCAAGCTAAACAGGACTCCATTAAACATACTGACAAACTGGCCTATGGAGCAGGGAAGTGGGAGGCAGATCTCTGCTGGCTTCATCTTCAATAGAAACAGCAATTTTGATTTCAACTTTTGTCAGGATGTCAAAGGAATATGAGTACATCAGCTCCTTCTTGTGCTGGTAGTTGGCCACTCTTGGCACCTCTGGCTTCACAGGGGTGGTTTCTGGTGTGCATGGACAGGAGGCATGGAGTCGGATGTACAGTGCCAATCTGGCTCCCCTTCCATGCAGTGAGCTGGCTGACTGAATAGGTAGTGATTGAACTTACCTTTGTTCTCCTGGGTCTCCCCATGCTTGAGGCTGCAAGTGGCTTCCAGGCAATTTTGTTTTTTCTGATATAGCTCTCAGCTCCTTTATTGCCTTCATCATTGTCTGAAGATGATGATGTAGAAGAGCCAGGAAAGTAGCTGAGTCTACAGGATTTGGGGCTGCCACTCAAAGCTGAGTCGATCTGGGAGGACCACTCATACAATGGGGTATATTTTCCTTCGTGAGGAATGTTGCTATAGTTGTCTCTCAGTCATATTTTTTCTGCTTGTTTCCAATTTGAGGGCCTGCTCTGCAAGGCTGTATGGGTGGGAACTCTGCAAAGCTGTGGACTTGGCTTGTGGAGAGGTCTGTGGGATGTTGAGCATGGGGAGGAGATAATAAACATGTGGTGGCACTGCCTTAGGCATTCCAGATGGATATGGTCTGGCTGAGTAGTGTGGGTGAAATGTCACAGGCTTGCTAGTTGCTGAATAATATCCAGTTGCTCTCTTAAATAACTGCCATCCTTTCTAGAGATGTGAATACTAGAAGGCATCTTTAACTATGGCATCCAAGTCTGAGGTGACCAGGATGTTGCAGACATAGTCAGCCACAGCCTTGATCACCACATCACCTGGTGGCAAGAACATCTGGTGGGCCTGGACCTTAAGTGAGGCTAGTGGGTGCTCTGGACCAAATAAGCTCCAATGAAGGGAAGCCAGGTCTTCATTATGAAGAAGGTAGTTTTCTAACAGAGTGGCAAAGGTGGGGAGGTGGTTTGGGTTCAGGTGCAGCTGCATGGCCACCTTGTACATCAGATATTGCCTTGTGGTGAGACTTTGCCTATAGCCACTCAATTTTAGGGCATGAGCACTTATATATATATATATAGGGATTGCACAGTGTGTAATCAGAGTCCTATGCTATGAAAGCCGTTTACTCTACAGAAACCAATCATTTCTTTTGATGGTCCTCCACTCTCTGTGTAACGTTGATGTGGACACTGATGAGCACCAGGAGGATACAGTGCCCTCCAGAAGCACGGCAGGAACCAGACCTTGGGCAACAGAGTGCCTTTGTTCTGGTTGTGGCTGACAATCTGCTGTGCCATCCTATGCTTGGTTGCCCATTGCTCTACCTCTTGACCCATTCCTGCAGCCATGCCTCCTTGAGTACATTATCGAAGACGAAGAGCTGGATGTTGCCACTGAAGCAGATCTTGGCCAGCGCTGCCAAGTAGCCAGGATGTGGTTCCCCTGGCTGCTGTTCATCCAGTGGGTGCAGAAGCCACTATCGAGGCTGTGCAGACAGTTGTCGGCATCCACCAACAGGCACGACAGTGTGTGTGGGGGCTGCTGCCACCCACTGCCCACTAGGCTTCTCTGGCCAGCTTCTGTAGTTCCACTGGCACCACGGTGCTCGGACATTGCTTCTTGATATAGTCCCGGAAGCCCTGCATGGCTGTGGCAACAGGTACGGAGTGGCGGGCCCGGCTCCTGTGGACTCTAGGCAGGGCTGGCGTGGGCCACAGCACTCATGGCTGCTGCAATCACCATGAAATCAATATTACAAATATACCCATTAGGTATATTTGTAAGAATGATGTAATTGTGTTATTCTAAAATTTAACTACTTATAATACATAGGAAAATATAATATTTCAACTTTTGAAAATATTGAGCAAATGCAAATTAATGATAGAATGTATCTTAGCTGGGTTTTCTGTCTAAGGAGGACTGGGATATAGGCAGTTCTTTTCAGAGGTGGTCATGGGCAGCACACTACTGGAGGAAGTGGGAGAGTGAAACAATAAGGACATAGTTTATTACAGAATCCATTAATTAATTGGTTATTATGGAGGACAAAAATAGGGCTTAATTTTGCAGTCTGTCTCCTGAGTTATCATGTGGATAATGCCTTAAAATTGGCCAGCTGAATTTCAGGAAGATTGGGGTTGCCATCAGGGACATTATCCATATCACACTGTACAATACTTATCAGATCAAGCTCACTGGTACAGAAAAAGTCATCACACTTATCCTAAAATAAATATATATGTCATTTATTGGAATTTCGAATTAAATAGACCTTTTGTATTTCATCTTGCATCTACAGCAGGGAGCAGCTATACCTTAAGGTACAGTGGAGCCTTCCTTTATGGTGACCAAGGCTGGATTTACCTCCTACATTATCTGTTATGTCTTGACTTTGTTATGGTGTTTTTGGAAAAAAATATGTAGTCAAATTTATGAATTTTTTGGGGGGGTTAGCCTTGCAATTTAAATCAGAATAGCTATTCTCTGCTTACACTAAACTTAAAAAAAATTTGCATGGTTTTGTTTCTTTACATTTGAATCTCATTATTTGTAGTTCATTTCATGTCAGTAAGAACATGGATCTAAATTTTATCTCTTTTGACATAGCTTCCCAGTTACCCAAGTATTGCTTATTTAAGAGATCATATTTGCCCTAGTGATTTGTGTGCCACCTTTATCATACAGTAAATTCCCATATGCATCTGGATATATTTCTGCTTTTCTGTGGGGTCTTGCTCCCCTCATTGTGTTTTTTTTTTCCTCCTCGGTTTTAGTTGCTGTTTCTATATGTTTTTTTCTCTGTATAAACTTTAATATCAACTTGTCTAAAAAAACAAAAACACCCTAAGTATATTTAATTGTTAGTCAATGAGTCAATTAACTTTATAAATTGATTTAGGAAAAAAACTAATATCTTTATAATGTCATAGTATTCAAAACAAGGGGCATATTCTGAGCCTTTGTGTCCCTGCCTCTTGGCTTTCTTCATGGTAATAGCATTTTTTTTTCTTTTGCTCACAAAGTTACAAATTAATTTCTTTAAGTTATGCTTCCTTTCATTTCTTTAACTGGCGTATTTTTTATTTTTTGCTGGTTTTCTTTATCTGTTTCATTGGTTATTGTGGAAGAAAAATATTTGCTGTACATTCACTCTACCAAAATAACTTAGAAATCTCCCAAAATATAGTTATTATTATGAAAAAAATATGATATATTGAGTTAAACTAATCACTGTCAGTTCTCTAGTAACTTGAACTTTAAGCTTCTATGATTCCAGTCCTATTATCCTCCATGGAATCCCTGTGAATCAAGAAAGTCCTTGGTGACCCACTTTAATATTTAAGTGTCAAACATCTGGCAACTATTTTACAGATTTTGTCTGTCATGACCATTTCCTAGCTGATCTGAAGCAGTTGCCTGATTGAATGTCTGCCCTACGTAACTTCACTCTTTTGGAACCACTTTCAGTGACATCCATGTCCTATTATTTTCAACCCTCTATGTGACATTATAGTTGATGTCTCTTGAATCTACATGAAGATTTGTTTCTGCCAAAGTAGAAATATTTTCCAGATGAAACAAGTCTTAAACTAAAGTTTATGAAACAGTTATCTAAGCTCAATTAAATGCAAATCAACATGTGCTATTTAGAAGAAAATAAGTTAATGGAATAGCAAAACATTAGGTACATACATACAATATAAAAACAAGACAAACATATTGTTTAGTATGTGAACATTTTAAAGCACTTTTAAATATTGTTTTCTAAAATATGCCACATTTGGGTAGGGTTCATTATCTTAGTTATAAAGGAAAATAAAAATTAGAAAGGCCACTGGCTCTCGAATAATACAGTCATTTTGTTACAGAATTTAAGTAGAGCCTCAAATTTGTGACTCAGAGTCCAGGAAAGTTTTCACAATATTTTGCCTCTCAGTACAGCTACCATCAATAACTGAAGTCAATTTCTACTTGCTTTACTTAAAATAGTGACAGGCAAATCCTGGAAATGATCATCAATATCGTATTTCACATCTCCCTCATCCCTAATACAGTCATGCTACCTACTCATAAATTGATATTTCTGATATTTCTCATCACCTTATATATACTGCTCTATTCATCTAATATAATCTACTGGGGTTCAGTTTAGTCTTGACAGTTGTCTTGACTATGCTAAAACCAATTCATACTCAGTGCAAAGTCAGCTCCACCTCCTTTATTTTGTCTAAAACACACTGTATTGAGATAATCAGATAAATCTAGAAAAGCATCTCCAAACTGACTATCATCTGTCTAAATGAGTTTCCCAACTGTATGGAGAGAATAGTCTGAGCATCCCCATCATCATTATAAATTAAAAGTGTACTTGTTAAATTAGCATCATATAGGACAGGAACAGTGCTGGTTTAAAAATGTTTCTGGAGATATTTGATATCTCCTGGGTATAAGTCAAATAAGGCAGTTTTGATATAGCCTTCGTAATACCATTGTTATGAAATGGAGATACTTTTATTTTCCATCTTTTTAGAAGATGGCTTTATTATTTTTGCTGTTTTGAAATTGTGTGTGTGTGTGTGTATGTGTATGTGTATGTGTGTATGTGTGTATGTGTGTGCATGTGTGTGCATGTGCACATGCGGGTGAGGAAGGACTAAACTCTAATTACTTTTTGAGTTATTAGGTGAGACATTTCATGCCCAATTGTTGAAAGTACTACTGTTCTGCACAAAACAGAGGAAGTATTTTTATGTTTGTGATACAAAGGAAAAAGAAAATGAAAATAGTGTGGACTCAGAAACTAGAAGAATCATCAAAACTTTTGTAAAGTTATTTACCTCATTGCTTGAGTGTGAATGAATTATTTTTCACAGAAACCAGTCAGTGTGTTGGATTTAATAACCAAAGCATCGCAGAGAAAAAAGGATCAGGAATTTATATAAATTTTTAATTCTTTTTTTATAATTTTATATATTCATAAAATAGTGATTGGGATCAAGTTTAATTTGATATTTGACCAAATGTCCAGCTTACAAATTACAATAGTGTAGTAATTATCACAAAATTTAAATTTGCTAACAAGTTATATATATTTGAGAAAGAAAAAAAGTTTTATCAGTAAATTTAAAGAAAATTATATAGGAGCTATCACTTATATGAACTTCTAAGTGAAAGAGAGATTTTAATGTGCAAATTGTATATTGTAACTGATGCATCATACTTAATGTCAAAATCTTTAGGAAGATTTTACATCATAACCTATAAATGATTGAACTGGACATGAGAGTAGAATGGGGAATTTCTGTCTATCTAGGTAACTATTATTTATCTAAAATCCAATAGAAATTTGTAACTGAGAACATGGCATCATACTGCTTTAGGTTTGAAATCCAAATCTCTACATATCAGCTGGAAACCTTGGGAAAGTCATTTAACCTTTCTGTTTCTCAATTTTCTTGTCTATATGATGGAGATCATAATATATTTTATAGGATCATTATGATGATTACTTATAAATAAGATAATAAGGGCTAGAATTTTTGAAATGTAGCAAAGACAAAACACCCAATATGCTTATTATCATTGTCACTTGTAACCTTTAAGTTAAATGTATTCTCTTAGTATTTCTGAAGCAAATTTAGCATGTTTCTACTTCAGCAACTTTGAACATAAGGTCTGCATGGAGTTCACAGTCTTCATTCATTTTCAAAGCTTACTACCTCAGTTTACCCAGGATTTTAAAAAAATGACCTAATCAGAGATGACTTTTTTTCAACTACACAATCAAAAACTGTCCTTTTCTTTCGTTGTTTTTATTCAATTTGTTGGGACAACATTGGTTAATAAAATTGTATAGGTTTTAAGTGTACTATTTAGTATTATATCATCTATTTATTACATTATGTGTTCATTACCCAAAGTCACATCTTCCATCACCATATATTTGACCCTTTTTACCCTTATCTACCTCCCTCCTCCCTTCTTTCTGATAACCACTAAGCTGTTGTCTGTGTCTATGAGTTTTTGTTGTTTGTCTTGTTTATTTGTTGTTTTCAGCTTTATATCCCACATATGAGTGAAATCATATGGCTCTCTACTTTTTCTGTCTGCCTTATTTCACAAAAATTGTCTTTTTTTTTCTTAATAGTTGTTCTATCAGTCATCATTTGGTATATTTATTAAACTTATTTATAGTTTACATGCCCACCTCCTGCACTAACATGGAAACTCCATGAAAAGAGAGTGACACAGAGCACTCCCCACTTTCCCAGTGAAGACATTTTCATTGAAACTGAAACAGTTCGTTCTTTTATGGAAATGTGGTCAGAGTTCGTAGGCTAATTCACACTTAACAGAGTAGCATATTCTTTTAAAATTCTTAGGTAACAGTCAACTTAAGGACAACTAACTAAGCATGTCCATAAATAGTTCATAAAATTGCCATTAATGGAAGAAAAAAAGAGAAAGAAATACAAAATACTCTCTAATATTCCTAGTTGTCATATATAGCTAACTTTCATAGATGCAATTTTTATATTGTTAAATGGTCCATATTAATCATGGCTAAATTATGTGAACTGAAGAAATATATAAATGTTATTTAAAACATTAACTATTAAATTTTGAGAGGTGTTTAATGAATGCAAAGATTTGGAGATGGAGCTGTATAATTTCAAGGTATTTTAGTAGGAACTAAATGAACGTCAGTTGTGAGGTGAAAATCATCTGTGTTAGAAAGCTGCCCCATTCTTTTATCTGTCATATGCCTAACTCAGTCTCTACCATAAACAGACACACATTGGTGGACACATAATCCAGATTATCTATTTACATTTTTTCCATGTGATTTCTAGATTTGGAAATAAAAACAATTGACCTGCTAAGAAAAAAAAAAAGATAAAATTATATTAGGAGAGCTGGAAGCCAACAGGACGCAAAGATCTATCCATATATTCATAGGACAGAATGAAGCCATTCATTGATATGTAGAGAGACTGATTCATAGTTGTACTGTCATATCTAGTGACAAACACCATGATTCCTCCAAATCATTCTTTAATTCTCTGAGCTGTTTTATATCTTTTCACATATGTGAAACCGAATGTTCACTTTTTTAGGATGTTTGCTGAACACATTTTTAGAAAATTCTAAGTTGACAAAAAAAGATCTCTATAAATATCAGTAACCTACAAGAAGGACAGAGTGTGCAGAGTTTCACAAATGTATTTAAATTACACAAGACATGTCTTAGTCTCTCTGACTATTACCTGCAAAACACTTTGAGATCAAAGTTCACCATAGAATTACTTTATAATTTAAAAGTATTTCTCATATTCGATCTCATACTGAGTACTGTATTCTATTACATGGACTTCTCTTCAGAAATGAACACAGAAGCCATATCAGACCATTAAATATTTAGCAAATATTCCAAATACTTTAACAGATCTATTCCAGGATACATGCTTTGCTCTATTTAATAATTAATAATTAATTCATTAAGATATCTATTTTAATATCTCTATCCATAGACAAAATTTCATTCACACATTGTTACAGAGTTCAGTTTTCACTAGTTTGTGTGGCCTTTTTTTATGTTTGGCATTTCACCTTACATTTCTACTGTCTCTGCCAAACACTGAATTATGTATTTGTTTCTTGCCCTAGAAAGTGATATTTTAAATTTCAGGGACAGTGTTTTATTTATTTTTGTGTACTCACCACTATATATAATAATAATAATTAGAATAGAGAATATTAATGTGTTGACTTGAGTTAAAAATATTAGCCTTAATTTACATCAGATTATTAGATGTGGATAAAGAATAAAATTTTTCAGTTCATCTCTCTGTTGCTCCATAAATGTCTTTCTTCCTCTGCTTCTAAATTGTAGCTTTACATATAGTACAAGGGCAGAAAGTGAAATAAGAGGTTGAACAACAGAAAAAGAATGGTGATTAGTAACTAACTTCTCATTCCACTGGTCCTGGGCATGAGATTACACTTGCACCTCATTGCTGCTCTGAGATCATTCATCCCTCCTTGTCCCAAAACTTATTTGATTCTTATATTATGTACTCTATCTTCTGCTATTACCTTTTATTTTAACTGTACTGTGGAGACCTAAATCACTCCAAGCATCCTGTAAAGATTGTAATTATTCGCCTACTATCATCCTTTTCACTGGAATTTGATAGAGGACGGTATTATTCCTGAATATTGCTTTGTGTAGTATAGACATTTTAGAACTATTTTTCTAATCAATGAACATGGAATTTCTTTCCATCTATGTGCTCTTAAACTTCTTTCATCAGTGTTTTGTAATTTTCAGTGTATATAGATGTTCATTACCTTGCTTAAATCCATTCCTATTTTATTATTTTTAATGCTGTTATAAATGGGAATAAGAATTCTTTCAGGTAGTAGTTCATTGTAGTGAATAGTAAAGAGCACCTGATTTTTGTATGTTGAATTTTTTATCCTATAACTTTATTGAATTTTTAAAATTAGTACTAACAGTTTTTTTTTTTTTGTGGTGGAATCTTTAGGGTTTTCTGTATGTAACATGTTATTTGCAGAGACTAGTTTATTTTTATTGCCTACTTGTACTGACTCAGACTGCCAGTACTTACTTGGATAGAAATGGTGAGATTGGGCATCCATGTCTCAGCGTGTTTTGGTTGGAGAATTTAATCTATTTTCATTTAAAATAATTATTGATATGTAAAGATCAATCATTTTTAAAATTTTGTTCTGACTGTTCCATAGTTCTTTTCTTCTTTTCTTTCTATTTTGTGTCTTCCTTTGTGATTTCTTGATTATTTTGTTGCAGTGTCCTTTGATTTTTTTATTTTGCATATCAATTAGTTTTCTCTTTATGACAGCCATGTGGTTTATATATAACATCTTGTAGTTGTAATGCTCTATTTTAAGCTGATAGAACTTAACTTTGATTACATCCCAAAGCTCTACACTTATTGTCCCCCTTCGCATTTTGTGCTATTGATAATTACAAGTTACATCTTTTTGTTGTATTGTGTATCCATTAACAAATTACCATAGCTATAGCTAATTTTAATACTTTTGTTTTTTAACTTCTGTAGTAGAGTTAAATTGTTTATACACCATCATTATAATGTTATAGTATTCTGGATTTTACTATACATTTACCTTTTCCAGTGAATCTTATGCTTTCATATTTGTTCATGTTCCTCATTAGCATCCTTGTGTTTTACCTGGAAGAACTCCCTTTAGAATTTCTTTTAAAGCAAGTAATGATGAATCTTCTCAGCTTTTGATAATGTGGGAAAGTCTTTCTCTCCTCTTAATTTCTGAAGGACAGCTTTGCTGTATGTATATGGTATTCTTGGTTATCGTTTTTTGTTTTTTTTTTCATTCAGTACTTTTGAATAGATCATCTCACTCTCTCCTGGTATGTAAAGTTTCTACTGAGAAATAAGCTTATAGTCTTAAGAAAGTTCCTTTGTATATGATGAGTATCTTTTTTCTTGCTATTTTCAAATTTCTCTTGTCCTTAACTTTTGATAGTTTGATTAAAAACTGGTTTGATGTAAAGTTCTTTGTATTTGAATTATTTGGATTCTTTAGGTTTCATGAGTCTTATTCATTTTCCTCTTCATATATGAGAAGTTATGTCATTATTTCTTTAAATTCATTTTCTGACCATTTCTGATTTTCTGTTTCTTCTCAACTCAATATATATATTGATCTGCCCATTATTAATATCATAAGTTCCACAGAATTTCTTTACTTTTTTTTAACCTTTTATTTTTTTGTTTCTCTGATTGGGTAGTCTCAAATGATTTATCTTAAAGCTCACTAATTCTTGATTTTTGAAGCTCTCTCTTTAATTTTTAGTATGATTGTGGTGTTGCATTAGCTCTGAAATTCTGTTTAATTTTTTTAATGGTTTTTATCTTTTTGTTGAACTCATTTATTGTTTTTGGTGATTTCTATTAGTTACTTCCTTAAGATAATTTGAATTTTTTGTCAGGTAGTTCATAGATCTATAATTCTTTAGGACAATTACAAGCACTGTTGTTGTTGTTGTTTGTTTTTTTTTTGGTGGTATCATATTACCATCTTTTGAGATCTTGTTGCATTTTGGTGGTGTGTGTGATTTTGAAGAAGAAGTCTTCATTCTTAACAAACTGGCTTCAGCAGGGAAAATTTTTCACTAGTCAGCCTGGCCAGAGTTTCTGTGAGGTATGGCAGGTGAGGACTGTGAGCAGGCCTGCTGCCATGGTCCATGGGAGGTCAAGCCTGTTCATTTGGTCCACAAGGGCAGTCCTATAACCTGGGTTCACCTGAACTAGCCTGGCACTGGAGTCCATGGGAGAAGTTCTGGAGCTAGAGTTTGAAGGAGTATACCTACAGCCAGGGTTTACTGGATCTGGGCTGAGCCTGGCATTGGAACAGGTCTGGCACATCAGTCTACAAGGGCTGGCCTGACCCTGGGAATCTCTGGGATGGGACTGGAAACGGTTTTCACAGCAAAGTTACATGCCCACTTCACTCTGTTTTCTTCATGGGAAGGCTCTGGGGTGGAAGAAATCTCTCTCAGCCCTATGCTGTATGCACTTAAGGGAGGGATGACTTGGGCAGGGTTAAACTCTTCTCTTTACCTTTTTCAATTTGTCTTTTGTTTCTGTGTTCTACTTTGGTATATAATCTCTCACCTGAAAGTAAGCACTTTTGAAGGTATTTTCACATGTGGATGATTTTTTTATCAGTTTTTCTGGGAGGGGGCATAGGTGAGTCACCTATTTCACTGTCTTACTGATGTCCCATCATCAAGTGTCCTTTGATAGTTTTTTTTTTTTTGAATAGTGAAGATTCATACCAATTTTTAAAATGGGAAAACTCAGTATATATTATGGCTCTCTCACATTATTATATGTAATCATTTGGAGTAAGAATGAATATCAAGGTTTTTATACTTCACATTTTCATTCCATTACATCATATTAATTCTAAGAAATGAAAGAATTTGGGAGAAAAAAAAAACAGATTAGGGAGAAATTGTGATTGATATAGCTAAGAAACATTATGTAGCTACACTAATGCTGTCGGTAGGGCTCTCTGTTTACTCTAAATTGCTTCATCATAGCAAATAGTGATAGAATAGAAACATCTATAATAGGATATGTGGTAATTTCAATAACAGATGATTATATATATTCTAATGTTTAAAATTGTCATGTTATTACTCTAAAATATGAAATAAGAAAACTAAATGTTATAGACTCTTTGCATTTATAATATTTGCACTGGCTATAAAGAAACTACATTCGTCACATCTATATAATAAAATTGGGAAAATATATTGAAAAACTCATTTATAAAATAAGCTATAAAAATAAATATGCATGTTTAGAAACCTTATGAAAAAAATGTTTTCACATCTAGTAATTTACCAGATTATAGAATATCAACTTCAAAATCCAATTAAAGTGTATGAAAACCATGATATTAACCCACAAAGAAAAAAAATACATTTTCTGGGGCTCTATTTATAGCAATTTAATTATTAAAGTAAAATAAAATGTACTTACGTAATGTCAAATAGTTTTATATGTTAACAGAAAAGTATGGAAATTTAGACAAAACAACATAGTTATATATTATTTTCTGTGCCTTAAAAAATAAAATTGCTTGTATCATTGCTCTGAGGACAATTGGAGACTGAAAGGGATGAGAGTTACTCTGAACTTTCAAGATCTGGCACAAGATTTTCCCATGTCTTCAAAATACCTTAAGGGTAAGGTAATAAAATATAAAAAATTCAACACCTCTGTTACATTGACAGATGACAGAAAAATTTCACTATATCTACTCAATTAAAAATAGCACCCTGACTTGCACCATTATTAAATGTTAGAAAAGCTAAGCACTAAAGTAGATTGATTTTCTTTCTTTTTTCATTAATATCAGGAGCATTATAATTTTGTCAGTCACTTCCATTTAAAGAACTCAAAATGATTTTAGGCCAATTTTACTAATAGGCAACAACAACAATATTTAAAAAATGTCTGTCTTGCGACAAAATTCTAATATTCTATTACATTATAAAATTGTCTGGAAAATGACTACATTTAACATTTAAAATAGTGATAGATATATACAGTAAAAATTATAAGATCAAATTAATTGTTAATAAACTTGTAAGAAATTATCAAATGGTTTACATGTGTTTTTTAAATTTCATATTTAATATATTCACATTTTTATGCATTTTTATGTATATAAAGGATACGCTATACTTCATACATTATGTTTAAAATGTAAATATTTATTACTTTGATTATAGAATTTGAACCAGCGGAATTCAATTATAATATGTTTTCAAATCGTTTTTTTTTTTTTGACAGCTTTCTTGAGGTATTATTGATATGTATATATTAAATAAGTACAACTCTTTTTATGAATTTATGAATTTGGACATATACAAACACTTGTAATACCATCACCACACAAAGAAATATCCAACACCTTCCAGAGTCACTTCGTGTCCTTTTGTTTTTATGTTTATATTAACACTTAATATGAGATTTACCCTCTTAACAAATTTTGAAATGGAAGAACCCATATTGTTAACTATAGGTAGTATGTTGTATGGATTTCTATACCTTATTCATCTAGCATAACTGAACCTTTATAGCTATAGAATAATGAAATCTCAGTTCCTCTACTTTTCATCGCCTGGCATTACTATACTCTCCGCTTCTGTGAGTTGACTATTTTATACATCTAGTATAGATAGATCATACAGTATTTGTCCTCCTCTTTCTGGCTTATTTCATTTAGTATGGTGTCCTCTAGGCTCATCTGAATAAGATTCTATTGTATGTATATTCCACATTTTCTTAGTCTGTCAGTGGATGCCTGCGGGTTGTTTCTATATGTAGGCTATTGTGACTAGTGATTCAATGAACATAGGAGTGCAGATATCTCATTCAGATCCTCATTTCAATCGTTTGGATTTATAGCCAGAACCAGATTGCCCAGACCATTTGGTAAATTTTTAATTTTCTGAGGAATCTCAATACTGTTTTTTATAACTGCTATAATATTTTACTTTCCTACCAATGGTATCAGGGTTCCCATTTCTCTATAACCCCACCAACACATCTTTTTTTCTTTTTATTAATAATAACATCCTAACAGGTCTGAAGTGATATCTCATTGTAGTTTTGATTTGTATTCTCCTGATTATTAACAATGTTTAGCACTGTTTTATATATATATTTGCCATTTGTATGATGTCTTTGGAGAAATGGCTGATCAAGTTCTTTATCCATTTTTAATTTTTTTGCTATTATTTTGTAGGAGTTCTTTTATGTATATTTTTTTATATTAAACCCTCATCAGATATATGGTTTACAAATATTTTATCTCATTTTGTAGGTTGTATTTTGATTGTTATTTTTTCTATTATTATGCAGAAGCATTTAGGCTTTACGTAATCCTATTTGTTATGTTTACTTTTGTTGCCTGTGCTTTTGGTGTCAAATTCAAGAAATTTAGCCAAGACCAATGTCCAGAGGCTTTTCTCATGTTTTCTTCTAGCAGTTTTACAGTTTCAGGTCTTATATTTAATTAATTTTGAGTTAATTTTGATATGATGTAAAGTAAGAAGTTAAGTTTCATTTTTTTTGCATGAGAATATCCAGTTTTCCCAGCTCTTTTTTTTGAAGACATGATTCTTTCCACATTGTGTATTCTTGGCACCCTTGTAAAAAAGATCAGTTGCCAGTATGCAAAAGGTTTTTTTCTGGGTTCTTTCTTCTATTTAATTGATACATATATATACATATAAAACAGCATGCTGGTACCATGCTGTTTTAATTATTGTAGCTTTTTTAATATTTTGGAATAGGAAGTACAATTCCTCTAGAATTGCTTTATCTAGAATCATTTTGGCTATTCTGGGTCTTTTATAGTTTCCTATGAATTTTATGATTGCATTGACAAAAAATAGTATATTTGTTTATATTTATTTGCAGATTGACTCAGGATTTTCTATTTTTATGTATTAACATGTTATAAATCTAAATGTGATATTACATAGAATTAATGATTTTTTTTTACTTTGAAATGAAATAACTATATCCTGTTGATGTCCATCAGTTAAAGATCACAGTTAACACACCTGTAGTAAAATAATGTTAAATTTATTAAACTTCATGAAGCTGGGAAGACAACAAACCAGTGAGGGCCTTAGGGGATCTCAGTAAGTGTTGTTAGCTGGAGCTTCTTATAGGATTCATACTTGTTGTACGATATTTAGGGAAGATTCAAAGAAGTAAAGTAGGTGTTTTCTTTGGAGTGAGTGCTGTCATAAATTGAGAATGATTTTGTGATTTACCTAGGTGAGAAGAGAAATGGAATGAGTTTAATTTCCATAGTGAAGTAGCAGCAGTTATAAGTATGATGTTTCGACATTTTTATAGTTACATAGATTTTTTTGTTGCTGGTCTGTGCTCAGATGAGATTAGAAAATGGTGTTATGTTTTTGTCTCATTCTATCACAGTCCCAGAGTGACTTCATTTGATGTTTGAGTTCTGTGAAATTGTTTATGTTCTGCACAATAACAGCAGGCTTGGCTGGTAGCAACAAGCCCTCTACTAGCTGACAGCTGTTAGGGATTTCTTTTCTTGATCAATAGCAATAGAAAATTTTTAACTACATATTATTTTAAAATATTAATACTTGCTCTGTAATGAGCACAAGTATTATTACACTTCTGAAATATTTTTTTTATTCTTACAAGTATAATTTTGATTATTCTAGTATTTCTCAAATATCAATTATTTAGTCTTTACGTTTTTAAAATAATTTAACTTGTTATTGGTGTCTTAGACAAATTGATTTTTTGTCTTCTCTTCCTCCATTCTGTACTCATTTTCTATGCTTTTATCTTTTGTTTTAAATGTCCCTTCATTCTCCTGCCTTCACACTGTCACTGGAATATTTATTCAAAGATGGATTAGAAGACACCAGCCACTTGAAACTACAGCTTTGGTCAAGGAATTTGGAGTTCAATGTAATAAATTTATCAGTGATATTTAAACATGGGGGTGCATTAGTCTGAACAGTATATCAGACAGTACATCATCAGGTCAAATCGGGATATATGGCAGAACATAACTTCAAACACAAAGATTCAAGCAGATTCCCATTTAGAGAAGATAAAGACAGGTGATTAGCCAGCATCAGGTAATACAATAATTGTGGTACATTTTTGAAGCCCCTGTGTTTTAGAGTTATTTATTATCCTTCAGTAGATAAGTCATGCAAATTGATATAAGTGGGTGAGGCAAAATTAAGTGTATGCTTAGCATATTGAAGTCCTAAAATGATTGAAAAAACACACATATATATATATATATATATATATATATATATATATATGTAAATAAATTGAAGAGATAACTGTAGGTCACTGGAAAAATCAAGAAACAGAATTAGGATGGGACATATATCAGTGCTGCAGTATTTGAAAATGAATTTGAGAGGAACAGTGAAAGAGAAGACTGTACTCTTTCCTCAAATTATTGTTGTCTTAAGATTTGTCATTCAGAACTCTCTTATGTGACTGTTGAGTCGATCAACTATTTTCCAAAATAAGAAAATAATTTTTGTGTCTAAGATGCTTATGGTGATTTTAATAGAGCTATAATTTGTTTTTAATGGTTCTAAGTAGATAATCCTGAATGGATATAAGGAATTTTGAATCTCATGCTACCATTCTGGTCAGTTATCTATAAACTTCACCAAGAGACACTTATGCAGTTATAACTTTGTAAAACCTTATGTATTTGTTGATGGATTTTATATTTATTTGTAAACTATTTTGACATCTGACATCTATTTGAATCATTGAAATACCATTTTTTATTTATAATATTTAATACAGAGTAAATTTTCTAGCACTCTGAAGTGTGGATTGGTGACTAACTCTGATTTTGACACTTAGAAAAGTAATTCATGACTAAATGTAATATAATAATTGTAATGTGAAGAAAGAGGTTCATGAGGAGATAATATAAAATAAAATATAGAGAGTTGGAAATTACAATAAATTACAATAAATGTCCTCCACTAACAAAACAGAATCTGTTGAGGATCAATAAACCATTTCTAACATAAGACTCTATAATACAAGAATAGTATATTTTCATTTCCATCCTTCTATTCTTTATGGCATTGTCATATTTTATTAAAACTATACTACTCATGTAAAAATGCTATTGTTTTGAATTAATAGATAAATATTTTTTTAAAAAAAATAAGGAAAAAATAACACACACACACACAGACAGACAAGAGCTTAGCTCTCTCAACTTAATGAAAAACAGAAAATTGCCAGATGTATTGAACTCTGGAATGGAGAAGAAGAGTAATTAGTTAGTTAAATTGTAGATAAATGAATAGAAATTATGTAATGTCAAGAACATAGAGGAAAAATATTTCAAAAAATAGTATCTCATGGACCTGTGGAACAATATTGCAAGATCTAATATGCATGCAATTAGAGACCTAGGAGAAGAGAGAAAATAAGGCAGAATAAAATATTTGAAAAAAGATGGCCAAAAATGGGAATTAAGTTCCCAAGTATGATGAAAGATAAATTTAAAAATTCAAGAAGCTTGCTGGACTCCAAAGCAGGACAAATTTAAAGAAAACTTTGCCAGTTACAATATCTTTCTAGAGCCAGTAAAATATCTTTCAGGAATGAAGGTGAATAAAGACATTATGAGAATAAATAGGAGACTCCATCACCTGCAGACCTGCATTATAAGACATGCTGAAGGAAATTCTTCAGGCTAAAGGGAATGATGCTAGATGAAAACTCAAATATGGGAAAGAATAAAGAACATCAGAAATGTTCTGGAGGTTGAGAAGTCCAAGGTTAAGGTGGAGGCAAACTTAGTATCTGTCCCAGTCTGTCCTGCAGACTCTTCTGGGAATGCGTAGCAGGTGTCTCATAGGTGCTCGTTCTGAGGATGACTTTCTCTCAGGAAGTCCTCTGTCCTTTTTGCAAATAAACTCTTAAGAATCTTCTGCCATAGTCTTTTAGGCATGCTCAAAGAGGCCTAAATCCTAGAGTGAAATCAGCATAGGCAGTAATAATAGCTAATATGCATTCATTCAACAAATATTTATTGGGTTTCTACTTTGTACTAGACAGTGTTCTAGGTGCTAGAGATAGAGCAGTGAGGAAAGAAAGACAAAAGACATAATTCCTGCTTTCATAAACAAAAAATGTTTTAATATTAATTTAGGATAAACTAACAATTTAAAAAGTTAACATTACATTTAGAGTGACCTCTAAAGAATAGCACAATTATAGATGGCACTTCAAATGATAATAGAAGAAAAAATAATCCAAAATATGTCAAGGAAAAGTGTCAAAGCTACAATGAAGAGAGAAAACAGGAAACAAGATAATTGACTTAACCTCAACCATGTCAAAGACCACACTACATATAGATGGGCTATTAATTGCAATTTAAAAAGTAAGTATTATCAGAATAAGTGAAGACACAACTATACAGTTTAAAAGAGATAAACTCTAAATGTAAAGATAAATAGATTGTATGCTAGAAAGAAATATGCCATGCAAATTGTAATAATAAGAAACCTGACATGTTATATTACTGGGACAGAATAGAGAGTATTGCCAGAGATAAAGGGATATGTAAACACTATAACATTCACATCATATGTTTGCACCCAATAATAGAGCTTCACATATATATGACATATATATCACATATATATGATATATAATTGTCATATATATTTCTCTGTTAGTAATTACAGGAAATAGACAACAGGGATATATATACTATTTGAACAATTTTAGCAACTAGTTCAAACCAATAGAAAGATAAGAACTCTACAGCCAACAGATGGAGCACACATGTTATTTTGAAGTCAGTGACCCTTCCCTGTTATGGAATACATGTATGTATACCCTCAGAAGTCACATGTTAAAACCTTAACTCTCAATAAGATGCTATTTGGAAATGGGGCCTGAAACAATTTGCTTAGATGAGGTCATGAGAACAGAGCCTGTATGATGAGATTAGTGTATGTGTAATAAGTGGAAGAGACATAAGAGCTGTCTTTCTGTCATGTGAAGATATATGGAGAAGGCAGCTATCTATCTAAAAGCCAGAAGAGGGCTCTCACCAGAATGCAGCCATACTGGCATCCTGACCATAGACTTCCAGCCACCA
Source organism: Macroglossus sobrinus (assembly GCA_004027375.1). Lineage (NCBI taxonomy): Eukaryota > Metazoa > Chordata > Mammalia > Chiroptera > Pteropodidae > Macroglossus > Macroglossus sobrinus. Next base: position 202,569 of record PVKZ01000379.1, on the reverse strand, counting down.
GAACTATAAGAACTTTCTGTTAAGTCACCTAGACCAAAGGTCCCCAACCACAAGTTGCAGACCAGTACTGGTCCGTGGCCTGTTAGGAGCAGGGCCACACAGCAGGAGGTGAGCGGCAGGTGAGTGAACGACGTTTCTCATCTGTATTTGTGGCTGCTCCCCAGCGCTAGCATCACCACCTCAGCTCTACCTTAGATCATCAGGCATTGGATTCTCAAAGCAGCACTGGTCCCTAATGCCAAAAAGTTTGAGGATCGCTGATGGACTACAGCGGCCCTAGCAGACTGACATTCCCCAGTGCAGACAAAATACTGTTTTATAACTCAAGCTACAATTAATTTGAAAAGTTGAAATCTTTTTTAAATATGCTCTATAATAATATTTTTAAAATTTATTTACTAAAACATGTAGACAACCCCAAGTTATTTGGAAATGAATCAGTGTTTTTCTAAACCCACTGGTCAGTGAAGAGAAATCAGAAAATATTTTGAACTAAATGCTAATGAAAACGACATATCAAATTTTATGGGCTGTAGCTAAAGTGGTGCTATCAGAAAAAAATTCATAACTATCAATGTTTATATTAGAAAAAGGTAACATCTAAATATGTTTTAAGCTGTTATCTTTAGAATCTGGAAGAAATAGCAAAGCAAGCCCAACATGAATGGAAGAAAAAAAAACATATTCTATGAATATGAAGTTGTAGAACTTGCAAAACTAATCTATTACAATTGGAAGAGTGTTTACCTCTGCAGTAGAGATAGGCAGGTGAAAGGGGCATGAGAGGAGATTCTAGGTTGATGACAGTGCTCTATATTTTGATTGAGGTTTGATTTCATGGACATATTAATTGCTCAAAAACTCAGTGCAATGTACAATTAAAATTTGTATATTCTGTATATGTAATTGGCACTTAGTAAAATGAAAATCTCAATAAAAAAGAAATGTACATAAATGTGTTAACATATTCAAAGCAAAAAATCAGGCAATATATTTATCCTTAACACTTGGCATGCACTCCAATAATTTATATTCCATTTTTAAATCTGTTCTATTTTTTATATTTCATACAGCCTTTATATTGATTTTATCACCCTAAAATCACTACTTGTTAGATAAAGAACAGCATACTTTATCTTAGAATCCAGAATGTACTTTTGCTTTACTCTTTATGGTAAGACAATGTGATCATTGAGTTTATAAGATAATATTTGAAACTTTGTTTCTATTTTCGAAATACTAACTAAATGTAAAAAAAATATTAAATGCCTGTATTACTAATTCATTCAGCATTTATGACCTTTTCTCTTGGAAAAAATAAAGAAGTTTAAATACTTTACTCAGCAGCTGTAATATGATGTTGGACTAAAATGGGACCAATGTTGTTTCTCTGCAATATAATCTTCACAGCTGGCAAGTGTCAGACATTATCTCCTAGATCTGATGTAAAATCTGTAACAAATTCTCTTTACAACTTCAAAAAATCAGCATCTATTGAATTTTTATTTCATATATTTTATTTGTTTAAGAAAGACACTTGAAAATTATATACATGCATACTTATATGTTCAAGTGCTTGGAAAATTGACTTGATAAAAATATAGGTTATGAAGTAAAGTGGAATTGTCAGAAATGAAGAAGCATTATAAAGATCATATAAGCACACAGACTTTCAAATATAGCAGAGGAGGTGTGTGTGGGTGGTTGGAGGTAGAACCACTAAGTACAGATAAATTGTTTTGAAGATGTAGTTTCTACTTCAAATGTAGATGTTTGTTTGTTTGGCTGGTATAGGTATCAGCATGATTGTGTATATCAAAGTGAGATGAGAAATAAACTAAGGAGTAATTTATTTTTAAGAGACTCATAAAGACACCAATCAAATAAATGAATCTGTGTGGTTACTAGGCCTTTTATTTCAGAGCACAGTAAGGATTGAGAATTGAACTCAGACAGATTTGTCTATTACACTAGAGAATTCAGTCTTGTTTCTTAGAGAAAAGACTATGCCCCCAAAAAGAGTAGAAGTGCCCCTTTAAAAGCACAGAATTAGGTCGAATTTGAGGAAGTCGGGAATATTGGAAGGAGAAACATTTGGAGATACATACAGTATCAGTGCTTGAGGCTTTCAAAAAATAATTGGGTGACAAGTACTTTAAGAAATTTTCCACAGGTTGTTATTACAGCACCTTTGATATTTTTCAAAAGACTGTTGTAAAGAATTAAATTGCTTTGTCATTGCTTTTAGATGTTCATCTAAATTCAACAACATGCTGAAATAGCCATAAAGAGACAGCCGCTTTTACTGACTTACTACATTAATAGATTCAGAGCTTATATTTGTTTAAAGCATATACCCTAGCTATTTTGTTTTCAGAATTAAACTAGCTCATTATTAAAGTGTGTGTACATGACATTTCCTTATCCTTTTATTTATAAGTATGTATAATCCATGATAAAACCATAATAATTATTTGCCTAACTAATTTGCTTTCAGTTTCTGTTTTAGTTTCCTTTTTTTTTCTGTTTTATTTTCCCCACAACTTTACCACTTTATTCACTACTTTGTTCAATATATAGCAGCACCAAATCTTTCTTTTCACCCATTAATCTTCCTTTCAGTCCTCCCATTGTTGTAAATTTTGTCTCAAATTGATAATTTTTTTGGTACTAATAAATTGAGTGTTTCTTTGAGTAACTGCATAGCTAAGAATGGGTTAAATCTACTCCTATAATTGTTATTTCTTCAGTATTTCTTGACAGTTTGGGCCATTGATTGTTAGGTAACCAACCCTACCTTGTTTCACCTGTCTTTACCTTTCCTTTATCTCTGTGGCAGGATTTTTTGTGAAGTGCCATCTTTTGGTCCAATTCTGTCTCTTTTTCTAAGGCAGCCATACCAGGAGCTGTACATATGTCAACAGACTTCTTGCTCCTTCAGTAAGAACTCATCCAGAAGTACAGAAGGACTAAGGTGACTCATATGAGATCAGGAAACCAGAAGGCCAAGTTCTTTATATCATTTGCTTTTAATGAGAACTACAATTTGATTAATCAGAATGAACAAAAACTCATGCCATGCTCAGTAGTAGAACTTCATGATCAGCATTCCCAATACTCAGCCCATTTATAGCATTGGACTTCTGCCTTGGCATGTTCTCCTAATTTTCAAAATTGAACCACTGCCTAGGATTTCTTGTTTCTATCTTTTACTTATTAGTTGGAACTCTGGAGGCCAAAAATTACCTGAATAGTGTCCAAATTACTAATTTTTTAGGCAGTATTCATTTGACCACTTGGCTATCTCTAATGGGACCAACCTTTGCAATTTTGGTTGTTCCAATATCCCTGTTAGATAGCTGCCTAAAAATCCTGGCTTTCTGAAGCCCTAGTGGCACATAAGCTCATGAATGGCTTGTACATGAGCTCATCAGTAAATATTTTTCCAAAGAATATACATTTAACCTCTGAGATTGTATTAGTACTCAATTCTATATCTGATACTAATTAGAATATATGGGGATTCCAGAATCTTGCTGTCTGAGTAATCAAGGCCTGAATTTTCAGTGTATTATAGGCTGTTGTGCTTAAAATAGAAACTAAATGGAAGGAAACTTTGCTTTAGATCTGAATGTGTGTTTTAAGACATATATTACTATGAAACTATAAAAGTAATTATTAAACCTGTTTATTTTATTACTGTATAACTGACTTAACTATTTCATATCCAGCTTAACTATATAAAGGGGAAATAATGGCTTTTCTAACTTGGAATTCTATGTTTTAAATTCCCAAATCCAATTGGTAATTAAAACATACCTTCATAAATTCTTTAATGTTTGTTATTCAGTTATTTGTATGGCCTGAAAACAGAAGCAATGGAATGCATTTAAATTTTTTTGCAATAGGAAAACAATAGCTTCAAAATTTAAAGCTAATATATGTTACTAAAATAGGAAGATTTCCTCAGTTCAAACTATTTTTCCAGCTTACTGGAACTGCTATAATTGAGGCCCTTAAAATTTCTCTCCTAAATTAATGCAATGGTTTCTTAAATGTTTTCTGTTAATTCCAACCTGCTGCCTGTTTACCCTGCACACTAATGACAAGTGATTTTTGTGAAGTATTACTTGATTATCTTATTCCCTGACTATCAAGCATTTTATGCTTCTTCAGTTTTCTCAGTATGAAATTTTAAACCCCTTTACAAGATGCATAAGTGATAAATTCTGGTTACTTATCTATATCTTAATTCCAAGTTTGTCTTTTATACTCAGATTTGTTTTCTTAGGCTTTGACTCTGCAAATGATGATTCCCAGTTTCTCTGACCAGCTTGTTTTCTATGAGGGTCTATGAATAGGAACCATTCGTGGAAGATCAGAAGATGAAAAGAATAAATAAGAAGCTCTATATTTCCAAGTCCCTGCCAGTTTTCATTCAATGATCATGATCAGTTGACAGCACTTTCAGTGGTATTCCATGCACAGCATCACTGGGCTTATGCAGAAGTACCCAGAGCTAACAGGCACTGCCCTATAACTGGGCAGAGTGCCAGCTATGCCACTCTCTTAACTTACTGAGAAAGTGATTCTGACTCATCTAATGCCATTATCAGGCTGTTTCCCACATGACAGAGTGAGCCCTCTCCCGGGCATGTTTCTTTTTCTTTAGTCTGAATAACTTGGAGGTCTAGGAGTGCAGCATTCCTCCAGGAATCCACATCATTGCACTGCTTCTTGAGTCACTAAGTTCTCATAATAGCATCCTCTTAGTTTCCTACCCAGAGAGGTTAAAACTTATTCCTGTAATTATTGATTTCTAGTTAACCACAAGGACACCATTTTGCTCTTAGCTATTCAATACGTGTTCAATCAATTCCCTCTATTAAACTTCTTTAAATATGTACACACAATTGTGTGAAGGTAATGTTTAACATCTGGTAGAGGTGAGGCAAAGGGATTTGTATAATTTTTTAATTTCTAATGTGTGAATATGTCCATCATGGCAATTTCAAACTGGAATTAGGAAGATAAGTACACAGTTGACTCACTGTTATGGTCCCACTTTAGCACAAAATGTGTTTGAGTGTGTGTGTGTGTGTGTGTGTGTGTGCGCGCGCGCACGCGTTCTGACTGGGTGGACCATGAGTGAAACAATAATGGATGCAATGAGTTTTCAGGAGATGGACCCTAAAAGATGAAATCCTGAGGTTGGCCTTGGTTCTCCAGAATGAAAGTGACAAACTCAGGAAATAAAACTTTTGCCTTTCATGTCACAGTGAAAGAAAAGAGATATCAACTGTGACATACCTCTTGTAGCTATAAAGTAGATGTGACTAAAAAGCATATTCAAAATATAAGTATATTGTAGAATTATAATGTAAGTAGAATCCAGAGATTTATCAAGTATCTAATGTGAAAGCTAGGACCTCTTTCGGAATGAAGTGGATTCATGACTTCAGTGGGCTCAAATGAAACTGAGAATCTTGATTTTTCAAGGCATCCTGATCTGCTGTTGTCAGTGGAAGCAATCAATTTTTATCTTTTCTTTAAACCATTGTTATAACCTGTCCTTAGGAAGTCCTTCACAAGGCAATGTTTAATTTTCTAAAGATCCACTACTCTCGGTCTGTTATTTTGTCTATAACTAGAATCATAATATGTTTCAGAGATTCAAATGTGGCATATAACACAGGAAGAGATAATATATTCTCAAGAAGTACTGCAAATTTTTGCTAATTTGTGTTTATGAAGCTTATGAGAAAATATGTAAAATTCTAAATATGTTAGAGTTAGGAGGAAAAAATATAACAATTAAAAAATTTATCTTTATAGTAACTTATTGGAGAGCCTGGATTCTATATGTTCAAGTCATTGGAAGTGTTCATAATTTGTATGGTAGACTGATTGAAAGCTGCACTCTCAGTAGTGGGTATTGTTTAATGAGTTTAATATATTAAAAATTTTATGATATAATGTAAAGGAATTAATCAAATGTTAAAGTAATGGAAAATTTGGAGTGCATTCTTTATGAGAGATCTGCAAATATATACTCAACCCCTAGGTCATCTTCATTAAGTACTCTGGTCACTCACTATAACTTTACTAGTGCAAAATAAATATTTGATATTTTAGTGGACACAGATTTTGAGTAGATGTTACTCTCTGAGCATTCACATCTTGTACATGGGTGGGTGGGGCATTGAGTTCATGGAACCAATATGTCATTAATTCTCTAGATTCTGGATATATAAGTGAAATAAACTTACTAGAAGCCTGAATTCCCATATTGGCTCCCCAACCAGTGGTCTAAGGCAGATAGTATTATGTGGAAGCCCCTTGATAGTCTATTTTTTTTAACTGGTATAGTAAATATAAGATGATACTATGTAGCTGAAAAAATTTAATAAATCTTATTAAAATTTTCTTTCGAAAAAGGTGAATGGTTTCTATCACATTCTTATTTCTCTTACATATTTAGTCGATTCAGGTTCATTAATCTTTAGGAGGGGCTATCCATTAGAGAGAAATTTTAGTTGGTCCTTATTTCAATTGCACTACAATTTCAAATGTGATTTCTTTCCTCGAGCAAGGCCTGCATTACCTAACATAAAGCCTCTGATATGGCGATTGCTCTTTTCACCGTAAAAATTAAGGAGGACAGAACTTTATAATTTTGTCTCAGGTCTATATTAATTTTTATCCTTTCTTAAGAGAATAGTGCAAAAATCTTGATTTCCTTGATATAACTGTAGTACAGGTTATTTATTACATTGATGACAACATGCCTGATTAGGTTTAGGGAAGAGGTGGGAGCAAATAAGTTAGCAGATATGTATGAGATAGGCTAAAAGGCTAAGAAACAAACCAGGGAAATTTAGGGTCCTTCCACTTCAGTTACATATCCGGGGATCTAATAATCTGAAAAGTTGTCACAGTATCATCTTTAAATTGGAACACCAGTTGCTGTTATGCAATCTATCACTAAAAAAGACATATAAAACTTGGTTGGACCTCTTCAATTTTAAAGGCACCAGACATGACATTCAGATCATTCATAAGGTTGTGGGTTTGAGTGGGACCCTGTTCAAGAAAAGGTTCTGCAGCAATTCCAGGGTGGAATGAAAGATTTCTTCTTTATTGGTCTTTTTAACCCAGCAGATCCAACTGCACTTTAACATTTTACTTTAGACAGATAGGCAACTTCTGAAAAACTCCATAGGATACTCACAGGAGATTTAGGAATTTGAGCTCCTCTTCATATGCCTAAGATTCTTCTTAGAGCTTCCTACTGGGCTTTGGCAACTTAATGTATGTCCTTAGGACAGAAGGTGCCTATATAACCTTAAGGTGCCATTATAAATTATAACTAATGTATCACATTTTAGGCTTTGGTGTAGCAGCACTACATCTTGAAATTGAAAATGGTATATATGCTTGACTCAGCAAGACTATTTTCTCAGGCACGAATAAATTTTATAAGTATGTTTCTCATACTTTTCTGGTAGCCACTCCTAGCTGCCTGTGATTTTTTTCCTCAATCTACATCAGTTTTCTCACAAGGAATTCTTTAAATACTTGTCAACTTTATTTTAAGTCTAGGTTCTACAGAATATTTGTATTCCAACTGGCAATGGGCTTCAGCAGCATCAGAAGCATTCCCATAGGACACTACCAAAGTCAACAGTACATTTGTTTATCTTCATTATCTGAGTAAGAAGGTGGTCAAGTATGTACCTTTTCACTTTAATCATGGTTTGATTGAATAGTTAGGAATTGGGGGTGAGAGGGGAGTTACAGGTTGGTAATATCTCTGAAAAGGATGCCTAGGGTTTTGGATTGGAATTTTGGAATAGGAATAGATTTCATATATGTTGATATTGTTTTGCATCCTGCACAAATACATTTCTATATATGATATATATATATATATATACATGCATATATGTCGTGAATACTATTTATTACATACTTATATTTTATACATCCTTATCTAAAATTCTTCAGTCAATAAAATCACTATTTTTACTGTGTCTAGTCTTGGCTTTGTTATATAAAAGATGAGTGGTAGAGAATGAGAGTTGGAATAGTTATAAATTATTTTGATCCTGAAATATTTATAAATTTTTGTTCCCTGAAGGAATTGAAACCTTAATTACAAGAATGTATTTAAAATTATATAGAAGTATATATATTTGTGTTTATACACATTTGCATTTATAGGTTTCCATGTGTTTATATAAAACAATATATGGATTATATATTATATATATATATATATATATATATATATATATATATATATGAAATAAACACTCTAATGATATCTTTGTAGTTCACTCATTTTATTCCAGTTTGACTTTCTTGTGAAAACTTTCTTGATTACTCTATAGGAAATATCATCTTCCTTTCTCTGTATTACTTAACCTGCATTAATTTATTCATATGAATCATATTACATAGTTATTCCTTTATTTTTTTATTTCCTGTATTCATCTACCAAGTATGAGTTTTACAGATACAGTTTATGTTTTTGTTGTTTTTTTTTTCCTAGTTCATAAGAGAGTGCTTGTTTCAAAATCTTAGTTGGATGAATTTAGAGGAGAGGGAGATCATTAGATGTTGAATAGTCACGGATATGGTTACTGATTCTCTTGTCACTAGTCATTAGCTTTCTGTCATGTTTTACAATTTCAGTATGTGTCAGTTTTATCACCAGCAAATGGGAATAATAAAAATATCTTCCCAGAGAGATAATTTGTATCAGGTGACATACTGTAGAAGAAAGTACTTATATAAATGCTTATTATTTACTTATTGACTCTGGCAAAATCTTTTTATTCCTAGTTACTTTAGACATTGAATGACAGTGCTAATTTGAATGTTTGCTCTAACTGATGAACATTCACTTAAGAATGCTTTTCATTTAGAATTCACTAAAAATGTTTTTAACAAGGCACTTGCAAGATGTGTTCAGAACAGTGTTCTTTCACTGAATGAAAGACATACCCATTCTGTAAAGTATGTAATGAAATGTTTGAGGAAGACTTGTAATAAAGATGTTTCTAAAGAATTCACTGTTATCAGTATCTAAACATTGTTGTTTAGAGATGCTTGAAGATGATAAAACAACTATAAGTTTGAATTCTTTTTATTTTACCAATTTATGTAAATCCAAGCATTACCATAGGTTATTTATTTATTATTTTTCTGTGCATCAAATCTCAGTATTTAAACTGCATGGAACATCAAGCTGTGTTTTCAATTAACTCAAGAAATTTTTTTCGTTTGCAACAGCAAGGAGTCCCATCACAGAGGGTAATATCAGCAATCTGTTTTTCATCGTATAATTACATAAGAAATTTTCTAACAATGGAATGCTCATAAGAGACACAATCCAGTATAATCACACATAGATGCAGATCAGCTAAAATGTCTTACTTTGTGTTATCTTCATTCAAAAAAAAAAATTCTAGCTATTTCTGTAGTTTCAACTCAAAGGCAAATAAGCATTTAAGTACCATATGCACTGGTTCTTCATATTGTGGAATAATGCTTTCATTTTTCCTTAACTGATGATTTTTCTTTTCTATTAAATGTTCTTCATATAATGTAATAGTTATGTGTTCTATAGTTTGGAGCCTAAATTTGCATTCTATATTCATTTATTATCAACAGTATATCCTTAAGCAAATAACTGCAATATTTCTGGCCTATATTTTATTACTATTAAAATGGAATAATAATAGTAACACTTCATTGATTCTCTTACCAGAATGATGAAAATCTGATCAATTCACTTAAAGGCTTTTTGCAGTCTAAAGCAAACTCTGTACCTTGACAAGAAGATCATTCATCATTTGCATATTACCTTTCTGTCCACCTGCCTTTCAAAGCCTTCTTTCTTTGGTAATTTTTGTTGCAGCAAGGTCAAAAGACTCAGTTTCCCCAGAATTCTATTTTTAGACATCTGTGATGTTTCTGTATAGGGTGAACTACAAAGTCTTGTTTAGAAAACTATATTTCTTTAAGTTTAATAACACCATGATGTCCTCTGATTAAGGCATTAATTAAGAGCCTCCCATATCTTTTTTTTTTTGCAGTGTCATTTAACCATATAGTAATATCTACATGTATTTCATTGACTTGTCTCTTTTACTGAACAGAGAAATTTACATTTCTCCAGCTTTCACAGTAGCAATAAACTTATTCAGTAGGTATTTATTAAATAGAAAATGTGGAATTTTGTAATTTAATTTGTACATTTAGGGGCAGATATGTGAGAGAAAATAGCGGAATTTTGCAGATTTATCTCTTGGTTGGTGGTGTATGTGTAAAATTAACTTTCAGTCTATGAAATCTCTTTAATGCGTATCTAAAAGTTTTACTCTTTATAGTATTTTCACTAATATAACATACAATAAAAGTGACAAAATAAGTTCAAGATGCTTAACAATCATACACACACTCCAAAAGTCAAGCAAAAAAGGGAAGAAGGAGAAAAAAATTCAAACACCTTTGTTTGTGCTCAAACTAAAAACAACAGTAGCAACAACCAAGTAAAGGGTTTATAGTTAAAATGGAAGAAGCAGGCTTCAGTGAAAGTAGGTTTCAATATAAAAACTGTAAAACTTTAAAAATAAAACTCAAAAATAGGTTTTTTTTTAGCTTTGTCTTTGAGTCAGACTTAGATTTGTGAAAGGGGACCAGAATGAAATAAATTGAAATTGTATAATTAACCATCCATAAGAATCTTACAATTTTAAATGAAACTGGCAGATTCTTGCTCCTTGCCTTCCTCTCCCTCCTTTCCATCTTTTGTTAAATTATTCAACATATGTATTGCATAATATAGAATATGTAAAACACTAGATATACAAAGTTTATTAGAAAGTCAAAGTCTTAACTTTGGACCTGGAATGTGAATGTGGAATATGAGTTAATAGTGGGTATTCAGTATTGTGGATAAGAATATACCAAGGTAAAGAACATCATGGACAAAGGTATAGTTTAGAGAGAACATGGAATGTATGTAAATGTGAAATAAGTTTAGTATAGCTGGTCATAAACTGGTGAAGAAGGGGGTAGAAATTAGTCTATAGAGAAGAGATGAAGTTGAGATATGCATTCACTTGTAGAATTTTTATTGTTTGATTATTATCTGAAGGGGGATAGCTAACTATCAAATGGTTTTAATTAGGAATTTTCAAATATGGGTCTTAGGGAGAGAAAACTCACTCATCCTACAGAAATACAGGAATATGATTAAAGTTGGGAAAGTAGTTACGGCTTTACTGCAAAAATGGGGAGCAGAAATGATAGTTGCTTGGAACTAATATATGACAGTCAACATAGAACTAGAGTTATACAAATGTTATTTCCAAGATTTTGTGATTAAAATGGGATCAAACAATAAAAATTTAAAGATGATGCTCTAGATTCAGGCATTTTCAAATGGATGAATTTTGATGTGTTTTATTAAACTAGAGACCATAGTATTTCTTATAAACAGATTTGAGAGAAAAATCCAATTTTAGACACACAGAGGTAAAAGTCTTATAAATTCGCAAGTGGACATGTGTAGCAGTCAATTGCTGCCTTAATTTGAGAGAGATGTGGTCTGAAGTTATACATTTAAAAAATATCAGTTAATTGAATTTGCTATAATAGGGAGATTAAGAATACAGTGGATCATTGGCAGACTTAGAGAAAATTTAACATGTAAAATTGGTGGGTAAAGAATAAGAGATTGAAAAGTTTGGGGTGGATATAAAATATAAACAAACAAAAATCTAGGTCCATAAGAAGAGCAGTTGAAGAAGAGATTTAGAGGAGTTTTGAGTTGTCAGCAGTGCTAGATATTGCCAAGTAGTCAAGAAAGCAAGAGAGGATTTTAATTTGTTTGCTTGCTTGTTTTCATTTTAGGAAAAAAAGAGGAGTTAGTGTTTCTTGAGAGCACGTGTTTACTGGAGTGGTAAGGAGAAAGGCTACATAGGTTACAAATGGAGGATTGTAGGAAATGACAACAGTCAACAATTGCAAATGTCTTTTTTATCAAATAGCTGATTGGGGAGGTTTTTGAAATACAAGATCACTATTTGTCTATTTTAAGTACGTGGATACTCAATCATATTAAAATGTTCAAAAAGAGTAACTGGTAGTGAGGAAAAAAATGAAAATGTAAAATCAAAAAGAAGAAAGAAATATAGCTGGATCCCTGAGATACGAAATTTATTAGTTAAAATATTTGAACTTATATTGCTGTAACTAGCTACCTCCAAATCTCAGTAGCTGAACATATAGAAATTTATTTATTGTTCTTAAGGCTTTTAACTGATTGATTCAAGCCCATTCCAATTGTTCAGAATCATTTTTTTTTTATTAAAAGTTAACCGATTATGGACTTGCATCACTTCTTCAAATATCTTCACAGTAGTACCTAGATTAGTATTGAGTAACTAAGGACTGTGGCCTGGCCAAGTTAACACATCAGAAGATCATGACAATTTTATTAAGTGTGATAGTTAAAATAATGAACTGGACTTCCATTTGTGGCTAAGTTGGAGTGAGCATACCCCATCATATCTTTCAAGCCGATGGTACTAAAAATACTGAGAAGGATGTAATGTATGATTTTGAAAATTAAAAGATTACTGAGTAATTGAGTAGGAAAATAGAAAATGAAAGAACATCTACTAATACCATGAGGCCTGCTTGTTTGTTTTTTCACCTTGAATTATCTTCTCTAAGTATATATGCAAATCAGTATTCTAAAATTGTGAAGCAGGTGTGTATATCAAAATACTTCAAGAGAAATCTTCTTTCTCATCATAAATGATTGAGGGTGCACCACTATTCAGCACTGGATGGAGATTTTTGGGGAAACTGCTTCCCCATTTTTTTTTACTTCCTCTGTCATAGCAACAAAACTACGACCTTGTGACATAGGTGTGATATCTATGCTGATATCTAAAGCTGTGACATAATCTTTTTTTTCACTAGAGGAATAGAGAAAAGCAGACGTTGATACCAAGAATATTAAGAGACTCTTTATTTTTTTCTCCTCTTTTTCCCTTGATGATTAGTTTCCAAAGCAATGACATTAGCAGGAAGTATGATAGTACATGGAAATTAGAAGATTATCATAAAAATGAATCTGTGGCAAATGGAGAATATAAAGAAAAACATGGAGAGTAGAGAGCTGGAGAAAGAGACCCACTAAATCTGTGTGTAAGGTCTTGAGTTCAACCTTGAGTGGTGCATCTCTGAAACTAACCTAACGCTAGTATAGCAATGCCTTTAAAACTAAACTATGATACACAACACTGCTCAGTCTCTAGACTAGAGTACACTCAAATAGCACTGTGGGGTACACCCAAATAGCACTCCAGAATCTTTGAAGACTAAACTGACATCAGAGATAAAACCACAGAAGTCTTGTGGTACGAGCCTAACCAGGTTGATTTCCTGCCCGCCCCCCCTGCCTTTTTAAACAAAAATTCTCCTAAAGATAAAACTGAGGATTGTAAAACAAAATACAGAAAATGCCCAGAAAATAATCCAAAATGTATTGAAAAATATGGAAACAAGATATGCATAACTCTCAAGGGAAAAGTTAATTAACAAATGTTGGGAAGTCTTTAAAATTATCACAGACTTTATAGAAGTTTTTATAGTCATGCTCTATTAAATATAGGCTGAAATTCACTAGCTTTCAGGGTAATACAAATCAAAACCACAATGAGATACTGCCTCACAGTTGTAAAAAATGGCTATCATCAATAAGACAATAAGTGTTGGAGAGGTTATGGGAAAAAAGAACCCTCATATGCTGCTGGTGGGAATGTAAACTGGAATAGCTTCAATGGATACAGTATGGAGGCTGCTCAAAAATTTAAAAATAGAATTACCATACTGCCCAGCAATCCTTCTTCTGGGATCCATCTCAAAATTTTAAAAACATTTATTCATAATGATTTCATAAATATTATTCATAAATACCTCTAGGTTCATTGCAGCATTATTTACCATAGCCAAGACATGGAAATGACTGAAGTGTTCTCTGATAGATGATTAGGTGCAGAAGATGTAGTAGACATATACAATGGAATAAGAAAAGATGAAATACTGACATTTATGACAGCATCCCATGGTATGCGCAATAAGTCTGAAAGAAAAAGTTGAGAACCATATGATTTCACTCATATGTGGGACATAAAACAGAAGACAACAGATAAATAAGACAAAAAAAAAGTCATAGACACAGACAACATGTTGTTCAGTGGTTAGCAGAGGGAAAATGTGGAGAACGGATGGAGAGAAAGGTAAAGGGGAATGAATATTGGTGATGGAAGGATCTTAACTTTGGGTAGTAAACACACAATGCAGTATGCAGATGATGTATTATAGAATTGTACAATTGAAGCTTACATAATAGTTTTAGCCAGTGTCACCCCAGTAAATTTAATTTAAAAAAAATAGGCACATATACTTAAAATGAGTAGAAAGACAAGAAGCTTAGTCAGGAACCGAAAAATCTAATAACTAAAATAAAAATGTACTGGATAGTTTTGGAATGAAAATGACAGAAAAAAAGACAGTAAACTTGTAGAACAATACAATCTATTTTTTAAAAAGAACAAAAGTGAGTAAAAAATGAAAAAATACCTTCAGAGATTACATTCACATTTTGGTGTCTCAGAAGTATAGGGAAACTATTAGTGAATGGAAATATTTTAATGTAATTATGGTTGAAAACTTTCTAAATATAAGGAAAAATAACAATTTACAGATAGAAGAATCTTAGAGGATTCCAAACACAATAAATTCAAAGAATGCCATCACCAGCTATATTATAACAAAACAGATTGAAAACAAAGATCAAGATAATACTTGAAAGCAAACCAAGAACTAATCACATTATAGAGAAACCCAAATATAAATAACTGCATATTTCTCACTAGAAAACAAAACAAAACAAAACATCAGTATACATTATATCTTGGGACCATAAGTTTCTCTATTTTGTCCTTAGCACACATTTTATTGAGTAAACAAAGCTGAAGACTACATAGTGATTCTTTTTCTATTCAAATGTGTAGGAGTCCAGAAATTGTTGCATGATTTTGTACCTTATGAACTTGAATATGTTTTGTCTCTCTTGTCCAGAACATACTTTGATCTTTTCTTGTGCAATGAAATTGAATTTTCAGATGATAGTGATGGTTGCAAATATTTTATATGTTGACTTTTATAACTGTCCATTTCCTAAACAATATAAAGAAAGATCTACATTTCTTTTGGATCACTGAAGGCAAGTGAATGACATTAATTGCCTGAACTGTCCTATGTCCAAGATATGATGAGCTTGCTCACTGAGATTGGGGCAGATTAGAGAATAAGTGACAGTGGCTTTAGCAGAGCTATTCTGCTGACGTAATATGTATTACCATTTATTAATTGCCTGGCTAAAAATTATTACACCATTATAAAATGTAATTATAATCTGAAACTATTGTGAAATTCTAGTTTATTTTATTTTGGATTCATTAGGTCATATTTTTTATTCTCTTTGGAGAGAAATACATATCAATAAAGAATTAAGAAAGGGTCCAGACTGGGGTTTGTATCGTACAATCATTAAAGCTGACTTGAAGAGAGCCATCTGAGATACTAACTTCAAACATGCTGCATGTAGCACCTGGTGAAACTCATTAAAAGACACTTTGAACTTTTGTCTTAAATCTTCAAATGCATGAAGCCATCAGTGTTACATCTCTATAAAGCACAAATTATTTCTCTGTGAGAGTTATTATATTAGATAGTCATTATAATTTTGTCTTAGATTTAACATTGAACAAAGTAAGTAAAACAAAAGCATTATCCTTTTGCATAATTTTGGTAATTTAAACAGGTATAGATTATTGAGAAACAAACACTTTTATTATTGAGTTTCTATGATGGGAAATATAGCTAGTGAGTAATTTTATTTAAATTAAGTCATTGTAATGTATTTTTTTGTAATAAAATACGATTCTTTTAGCACATACTGCCTTCCATTTTGTGTTCTTTGTCCTCTTTGTTGATTTTATTTTTAATTTTCATTCTTATCAGCAACTAGTGAGAGCTCCTGTTGTTCTGGCTCCTCACCAGCATTTGGTATTTCTATCTTTGGAATTATAGCCATTTTACTAAATATTTTAGTTTGTATTTCCCTAATGACAAAAGATATGGAGCATTTTTAATACACTTATTTGTCATCCATATATCTTCTTTGATTCCTGTTTAGTCAAGTGGTTTTTAATGAAACTCATTTTTGTTTTCTAAGAGTATCAGATTCTCACTTAAAATTCTACCAACTGTCCTTCAAATTACCATAATTTTTCAATTGGCAAGCATCCTAGGATAATCTCTAGCCAGAGTGCTCAAAGGGGACATGACCAAAAACATGTTACCATTCTCTTTGTCCTAAAGCAGATGTTTACTTCATTGAAATACTGATACAGATATTTCTGTTGGAAAATGTTTGCCAAAAAATGATCATTTTATTTTGACCACTAAACTGTGATTGTTACCAAATAAAGGGTTTGTTGAGAGTAGCATACGTTCAATTTGGAAAAATAAATGAATCTCTTAAAAGAATATTATGCTATTACATTGGTTGCCTGAAATGAAACTAGCATATATTTACATATTTACGTAAGTGATAATTTATAATATATATTTTTTATTTTAGAAATTAAAATTATACTTTTAATTATTAGGATGTGTTACATGTAAAATGTAAAGTATTTATATAATCTTTAATATAGAGAGTATAGAGAGAACAATCTTTCTAAATCATTTGATCTTTATGACTTAAATATAGTTGATTATAAAATAAATTTTTCAAAATAACAAAATTACATATGCAGTATCTGTCCCAGGATATATCACGTTAAATCAAGTATTCATATGTAATTTATAACCTTTTTAGAATTTCTTATAAATGTGGCAGTTTTGACTTTAAATATTTACTGTATTCTAGGCTTTAGGTATTTCTCACAAATCTGTATTATTACAGACAGCTCTTTCACATGATTACCACTGATGTAAAGTATCTTATTTTGTGTGAATGAATGATGGTACTTCCAAAAATAAACCCAAATCTACCTAGTTTACTCTTAATAAAGACCAATGTTTATTTGATTTACTACATTCACTTTCCTCTTTGAATTTGATATTTGCCACCTGACAAGATTTATTTTATTATTTTTAATTTTTTATTTTATTGTCAGTTTCAAATATATAATAATTGGTTAGACATTTACATTGTATATAAAATCATCCCTCTGATTGCTCTTTCTTTCCTCTGGCTCTACACCTAGCCATTACATTAATACTGACTGTGTTCCCTATGCTGTGCTCCCATCCACATGACCATCTACCAACTACTAATTTATAGTTCTTTAACCTTTCTCCCCATTCTCCCAGTCCTTCAAACCCCCTCCCCTCTGGCCATCACCAGATTGTCTTCTATGTTTGTGAATCCATTTTTGATTAGTTTGTTCTTTTTGTTACTTAGATTCCACATGTAAGTGAAATCATGTGATATTTATTTTTCTCTGTCTGACTTATTTCACTCAGCGTAATGACCTCTAGGTTCGTCCATGTTGTTGCAAATGATAGGATTTCAAATTTTTTTAATGGCTGAGTAATATTATCCAATTGTCTGTTGATGGGCATTTGGTTTGCTTCCATATCTGGGCTATTGTAAATTATACTGCCATAAACATAGGAGTGCATAGATCTTTATAAATTATTATTTTTGTTTTCTTTAGATAAATACCCAGAAGTGCAATTGCTGGGTTAAACTGTTGCTTAAACATACAGATGGAAAAAAACAAGATGGCTGCCCTAATTAACTGGCAATATTCAATGTACCTAATTACTATAGAGTTAATAGTCTTAAAAAAAACTGTTTCTCATAATTTTTATAGGTCAGGATTCTGGGCACGATATGGCAGAGCTGGTTCTTTGTTCTAGGTTCACAGGATCACAATCAAGGTGTCAGCAAGGCTGGATTTTTTTCTCTAGGCTCAGGAGAAGAAGGTGCTTCCTAGCTTATTAAGCTGTTGGCAGATTTTGGCTACTTGTGGTTGTAAAGCTGAGGTACTTGCTTCCCCTCTGGATGTCAGCCAAAAGCACTATGACCTAGAGGCCTCTCTCTTAGATCCATGCATGTGGCACATTTGCATCTCAGAACCCGCAGTGGGTGTGTCAAATTTTTCTCATTCATGGAATCATTCTGACTTTCTTTTCTGTCTCCTCTCCCCTGCCTCTTGCACTGCATGTCTCTGACACCTGCCAGAGAAAGTGCTCTCTTTTTAAGATCTCACGTTATTAGATTATAACCACCTAAATAATGCATAAACACCATAATTTAAGATCCTTCAAATTAATATAGTCTTCAAATTCCTTTTTGCTATGAAACATATATTAAAGGTTCCAGGGAATAAGGGGTGAATATCTGGATAATCATTTAACCTACTATTCTTGGTCACTAGATTACTGAAATGCAGTGGATGCCAAATGCTAAAGATTTTTAATGCTTCCGTCTAAATTTATCTTCTTATCCATGAAAGAAAACCTAATTGAAAATTCATTAAGTACCTAATTATACTTGAATTAACTGAACAGAAAATTAAAAGCATTATATATTGTGAGATATATATTTAACATAATAAATAGCTTAAAATAAAGCAATTAAATTATAAATGGATACAGTCTACAAATACAAAAAATGCATTTAGAAGACAACCTACAGTTGGGTAACTTTTGATAAAATGTATTAATTTAATAAAATTTGTATTTTTCCTTCAAAAATTTATATACATTATAAGTAAATGGGGTAGATACTATAACTGTAATATACAAATTTTATTGCTGGTTTTAGGTCCACTATTTCTTTAGCAATAATTTTAAATCATTTCAGTGAGTAAAAATAAACTGCTAGTTTTTCTAATAATCCAAATTTTATTTGTAGTAAAAAGCAAAAATGAATGAAGAGGAGGCATTCTGGTGCTTTATTTGGACCAAACCTGAATGAATATTCAATCTGCAGCCAACTCATTGAGGTTGTTCAATCATGTTCATGATAAAAATCATGGAAAATCTATCATCCATAGTGGAAGCAATTTGATTGCAATTAAGTTTCTGAACAAATGTATTGAAAATTAAATATATTTCATATTATCTGTGATATGTTATTTCTATTTCTCCTTCTAAATTACATCTTACAAGTTACTTTAAAGAAAGCCCTTCAAGAATCAAGGGAAGAAGCATGATGATTTTAAAATTTATCTGAAAACCTCTTTCTGTGAGTTAACGTTCATACAATTCTTTGTACTTAACTCTAGTTCCCTCCATCATCTTGGTAATCCGAAAGTGGAAAATGTTTTTGGCTTGAGTTTGTATGGCTAATCAATCTGAAAGTAATCATGCTGGGAATGGAGGGAAATGGGGGTAGCTTTCTACTTTATTAGTTGATATACTATTCGTGGGTTCACAGGAAGAGTTCCTGTACTACTAAGTAAGCAACGTAGCATTTTATTATGTGCAGGATCTCCTTTTTGTTTTGTAAGCATTGTATCCACCTGAGTTGGAACAGTAAATGTGGATTGGAATAGAGTCTAGATTATTAGACAACTCAAAAATAAATAAATAAATAGATAGATAGATAGATAGATAAATAAATAAATAAGAAATAACCATCCAAATGAGAAATTGTAATATAGAAGATAATATAGAAGATATATAAGTTACAACAATCAATGCTAACTTGTTTAGCAATTTAACTAATTATTTCAGTGCTTCAACACCAAAAGAGTTTATTTCTCAACTACAATATGCTTAGTGACTCAAGAATCCAGACACCTCTTTTTTGAGGCTGACAATTTAAATGTGTGATACAGGCCATTTTTGCTCACATTCTGTTATTGAGAACTATATCACGTGGATCCACAGGGAAGGCTGGAAAACATGGTTTTTCCCTTTTGTCCCAGAAGATATTGAAATGGTCAATATCCAACATATTTTTGCTATACGAAATTGGAGACATTGGGATAAATGAGATAACTAAATCATAAAAAAAGAATAAACAAGTAAATTGGTAGAATATTTGTCTTATAGTGATACATATGGAGTGAGTAGAAATGCAGAAAGGTATGAGAATAAGTATAAGACTCCTGGAAAAAATGTCACTCGGGTCTTCTTTGTAGTTGTATATAGACCAAGAGCAGAATATGCTGGTTATTCTATGTTTGTTCCTCACATATTGATTATCTGATGTTCCCTGTAAGAATTCTGTGTTCCAGAAGATTCATGTTTGTGGTCTCCAATTGGGTTTGACCTTTGAGTGCTCCTGGGAGACAACTGGGGGCATAAATAAAGAGGACTTCTTTTTTTCAAGGTCATGTCTCTGGTACTGATGCCTCCATCTAAGGTTCTCGTGACTGTCACTTCCCTGGATTAGGTCATTATCCATGGTTATAGCTCTCTGGCCATTGGTAGCCCTTTCCCTCCCCTTTTCATTTAGTTCTGGAGGTGGAGATAATATCTTCCTACTGCTGTTAATATTGGAATCTTTTACCATATTCTGTTTTTTCTATAACTGTACCTGGACCCATGTAAATAATACATTAAAATTTATTTAAAATTTTGGGCCAGTTTGTTACCTCCTATGTTCACATCCAGTACTATTTGAAATTGATTTTGCTCCAGTGAGTTCCAAAAGATCATCCAGGGGATGTATGTGTATGTATGTGTGTGTGTATATATATGTTTATGTATATACACTCATATACTTAATATATATACACACATATTTAATATATTCATACATATATATAATTATCTTGTTGAACTAAATTTTAACATGGTTCAAATATGTAATTTAATAGGACCAGCTATAGGTTTTTCTCAACAAATGCCCTTATACCTACATGCCAATACAAATTACTCTTCTGTTATTACTACAAATATAATTTTATGAGAGCACTTGAAGATAGCTAGCTATATGAAGAACTAGAATAATATTTCTTAGAGCATTCTTATTCAAGAAAACTCTAGGCTTCTAATTCGAGTGTAACCAAACATGACTTTCCTATTTGTATCAATATTTATCCATCCATTCATTTATCATTATCAGGGTTTTCAGCCACACTGAAGACCAATACAAAAGAACAGGCATATACTATCTCTGTACCTGTACATGTGTGCATATATACAAACACAGATTTTATGGAATTAGTGCAGATGAATGTGGAATTGAAAGGCTGAAATCTGCAGGGCAGATGGACAGGGTAGACACCAGTCTTATAGTCAGGAGTTTGGAGGCAGGGTTCTTTCTTTTTTAAGGGACCTCAGTTTTTTTTCTCTATGGCCTGCAGGTGACTGGATGAGGCTCACTCACATTTTGGGTGATAATTTGCTTTGTTGAGGGTCTGCTTACTTCATTTTATCTAAAATCTGCCTTCACAGAAACATATTTGCTGGTGTTTGACCAAATATCTGGGTACCATAGCTTAGTCAAGTTGACACATCAAATTATCTGTCACTCTATCTTTCCATCTATATATCTGATTATTTATATTAGTTTTCCTATTGCTAATAACAAATTACCACAAACTTAGTAGCTTAGCATATATTATCTCAGATTTCAAGAGATTGGAAGTCTGAAGTGGGTCTCACTGGGCAAAATTTAAGTTTTTGACTGTGCTCATTAGGAAAAATTCCTATGTTCTTTTGTCTATGGAAAATTAGTTTCTTTGCCTTTTCTAACTTCCAGAGGCCACTCACATTCTATGGGTCTTGGCTTTGTTATTTTATCTTTAAATTTAGAAACATTTGGTAGTGTCATATTACCATCTTTCTTTCTTTCTGATTCGGAGTCCTTTTTTGCCTTCTTATTTAACTTGTAATGGTCCTTGTGATTATATTTGGCCTGCCTGATACTCTAGGATGATCTCCCTATTTAAGGTCAGTTTACCAACAACCTTAGTTGTGTTGGCCACCTCAGTTCTTTGTCACATAATATATTCACAGATTCTGGGTATTAAGAATGGGCATTTTGGGAGTCAGTATTCTACCTACCATGTTCTCTATTTCTATATAATCTTTAACTTTCATTAATTTTACAACATTGGTATGAATTTATTAAACATAAATTACAGAGTTAAATATTGTGGAATATTTCATGATATTCCACAAATTTCAGTAAAACTGAATAAACAGAAAAGCGATTCTCTGTTCATTCTTCAATGAAGCACTAACACTGTCAATCAGAAAAAGGATTTTAAATGTTCCTTCAGTTAATTAAGCCTCACACTTGCTTATCTGAGCCTTAATAGAACATATAAACAGAATACCAGGATTACTCTGCCTAGAGCAGCTGTCATTATGTTCATCACAAAGCAGAAAGCTAGTATGTTGTAGTGCTCATTGGAGTGAAGCAAAATTTTCATTAAATAATAAAGGATAAATATTAAGTACTTAAAGATATTCTCAATGTATGATATTACTTACTATTGAGAGTACTGCAACATGAAATACAATGATGTAAGAAACAACAGAATAATTGTTGTTTACAAATTTGGTTTGGAAGTAATATAGGCCTGCACTGGAATTTAACTGTAATTCTCTCTAGTTACTTAATTGTTTCTTCATTTTTGTGTACTTTTTGGGAACTTAAAATAAGATCATTAACAGCAAAAACCTACACACAAATTTTAAAGCTGCTTGTATTTGTAATTGCCTAAAACTGAAAACAATCCATATACCTTCCATGGGAAAATAGTTAAAACTCTGCACATTGATACAGTGGAATAATGCTGAGCAGTAAAGAAAGGGCGGGGGGCAACCTATGGATGCATGCTACAACAGGAGTAGACATCAGGGCATTAAGCTTGGAGGAAAAAAAAAGCTCAAAATATGGTATAGTATATGATTCTATTTATATGACATTTTCAACACTATGTGGGAAAACAAATTAATGGAATGGTTGCTAGCAGTAAAGAACTAGCTGGATTGTAAATATAAAGGATAGCTAGAGAGAGTTCTTTTGTAGTAATAGAAGAGGTTGGCTCCATCTCAATTGAGATAACGGTTACCTAATGTATATCTAGAGTAAAATTGCCTAAAACTGCACACATACATACACCCCCATGCAGGCACACATGAGTGTATGTAATCAAGTTAACAGTATTGTTCTATTGTCAGTCCCTTGATTTCAATATTGTATTACAGTTATATAAGGTATCATTTTGAAGGGACATCAAAGTCTCTTGGGACTGTGGGTATTATTTTTGCACCTTCTTGTAAGTCTACAATCATCCCAAAATTAAAAAGAAAAAAATGAGATCAAGCACCTGAACCACTTAGTAGCAGACCTGCTACATAGTACTTAGTAAGCAATAGTGATCATTATCTCTAGTATTAATAATAAAATCAGAAGAGAGAAAAGAGAAGTAACAGAATTCTCAAATTTAAGAAAAACCTCTAAATTACAAGTTTCTTTATGAGAAAGTTCCAGAGTTTGGGATTATTTTCAGAACCCATTTTATGTAATTCTGTATTGTGGATTCAGTGATTTCCAGTGCATTGATTTTGCTATATTCGTAAACAAATTAAAATTTTAACAGCAACAATATATCTAGTTATTTAGATATAAATGACTTAGAAAGCATTGATTCTTATTCCAATTTTGAACAACATTAAATACTGATGTATCATAGCTCTGGATCTATATATAATTGCCTGTAGTTTTTAAGTTGTATTTAATTAGATAATTTATTCCATGAAATAGAATATACTATATTAAAATTACAAATTCACTAATATATATTCACTGTATATATGGTACTGCCACAGATATCGTTTCAGTGTAATTGGCCTTGAACACATTTATACAGTATCTGTAGAGTGCGGGGGTGAGGAGGGAACAGGAACATGGAAACTTCTTTGTTGTTTTTGACAAATGACTGGCTCGTGATTGCATAAGGTTAATGTATATTTGATGTAGAGGAAGTTGTAAGATGCCAGTAAAAGATAATACTATTGTAGTGTTCTCCTGTATTCTTATTTAGTGTCTTTTGTACTCACCTGCTCAAATAAAACTGGTGATTTTTTAAAAATCTTCGGTGTTAATATATACATATACTTTCAGTTTCATTTTTATATTGATTTAGTGACCTATTTTATGATATTCTTCATAAAAATGCTACACTGATAGATCAAGTCTACTGTTGTCTTTTGTCACTGCTCCAATTACAAATTCTATTTGCTAAACAAGTTAATGAATCAACGTTAATATTGAACAGTTTTCATCAACAATGCAATCTTTTTCTTCTCTTTTTTTGTTTTCTCCATCTTCTCTGATTTACTGATTACTAATTCTGCAGTTGTCAAATGCATTTTCTCAGATATCTTTTATGATAAAATTGTGGACTGCATTGTCTATTCTACTTTGTTTTTCAAGTCTGTGTTACAAAACTAGACATTACTGAAAAAAGTATAAAATAACTCAGTAAAATTTACACACATATATGTTAGATGATAAATAATTTTCTCAAAAAACACTTGAGAAAATACTAACAATGAAGTATAAAAAGAACTCAAAATATATCCTTGAATTTATCAGTATTTATTTCTTAAAATAATCGATTTTTTTGCATTTCTAAATTTCTTTGTCAGATTTTAAAATAATGGTGATTATAAATGTTGAAATTATTTTCAAATATGAAGAGAAAATAAAAAAAATCTTCTGTATTTTTATATTTTATTTTTGTTAAATCTTTTAGTGATCTGGAATTGTTTTGAATTCTAAGTAACCAGAGAAATATTATCAGTATAATCTCTCTATTTAATAACAAAGAAGAATTACAACAAATTAAACTGTATTCTTCAATATTGCAGTGGTATTGAATAATAATAAAACTATGAGTAAGTGAGTCATAATATAACCAGATCAGAAATGTTCAATCAATCCACCTGATGTGAGTTAAAACTAAAAATATTTATAGGCTTAGTGATCATGATTATAGCTATAATGGGTATAGGATCATAAAATAAACCTTTACCCCCAGGTAGAATTAGAAATATATCTGCTGCATGTAGCATGCCATATGATGCATATTTCTAATCCAAGTACTCATCACATATTCTTATAATTAATATTTATTATCAGTTTTTTTGTTAGACTATAGCCTCCTTGAAGGCATAGACTATCATTTTTTTAAACGAAATAAATTAGTTTCAAGTTGTTATTCTACAAGTATTCATTAAATGATTAGAAATATAAGCTAACTTATTGTCTTTTTAATGTGACTTTTATTGGAAGCAATGGACATTTCAGTCTCAGGTGATCCATGCAGTTCTTGTTTTAAATTTTTTATTATAATAGTTGACTAAATTCACTTGCCTTTGAGTCACAGGCACTTGTGTTTAAATCTCAGTTCACTCACTTAACAATTGTACCAAATTGTATCAAATTGGTTTATATGGCCTTATAAGTAATATGAATTTTAAAGGAGAGACTATTCCTCTTTCATTCTGTATAGTGCCTAGACAAAATAGGCATTTTTTAATTCTTATTTCCTTCTGCAGGGAATTCTTTAATTTGATAAGTATTCACTAAACTCTTTCTTTGTGCTTAACAATACACTATATGTGTATATATATACACACACATAAATAAAAATATATTTTTTTAAAAAGGAAACATGAAAGACATGTTTCTGATCTTGAAAAACTTTGCAATATTATTGAGATAACAAAATATACCAATATACAGATGAGGGAGAGACTGAGAGATTGAGATTCATTTAAAAGTTTTTACACCACTTCTAAAACATTGAAGAGCACTATCAGTCTTTATTAAAATTCAAAGAAAGAGTGGTTGGTAAATACTCTAAGGAGAAAATAGAAGGACAAAGAATCTTAAAGAGAATGTTGAATAATGATAAGTAAACCTGTTTTATAGTAGGTATTTTAGAAACACACATTAGATGACTATTTGTATACAAGTGATTTATTAAAAGCATGGTTCTAGAAGTATTAGGGGGAAGGGACAGAAAAGGAGATTTCGTTTTAGGTAAAACTACATAATAGACACTTTCAGCCTGACCCAGAAGAGCTCTGTAGTGTTTGGTTGTAACCTGGAGTTGCTCTGATCTGGAACAGTGGAGCACAGGGGCGTTCAGAGTCTCTTACTCATCTTAGGGTATGTGTGTACGTGTAGTGAGAAGGAAGGGGAGGTGACAAGAATTTTAAAGCATTTTCTGCCCTCTATTCATGAGGGAGGTATGAGCTCCCACAGTGTGAGGGCCATTGTTGCTAAAAAGAGCCACCACTCTATTATTTGAAGACAAAATACATGCAAGCCAAGATACTCAAAAATGGAAAAAGGTGAACTGAAGTGCCTTCATGGAGTGCAGTTATTATCTATTTCTGTGTGCCTGTCAGGTAGCAGAGGGGCTGCTGACAGCTTATAGGAGGAAAGAAATAACTCTAACATGGGGTAAGAAGACTCTTCCTTGAAGCATGATGCCATTGACCTGTAATTCTTTTTATACAATTGTTCTTTCAGGGTAGAACTGAAATTCTATTTACAACGTTTTTGGAAAGTTATTCTTCAGCCTTTGCTTTAACATTTCCAGAAAGAAAGAACTCTGTTTCCTAGGTCAGCCACTGTTACAATGAATTCGTCTCCTCCTAGTTTGTTCAAATTATTGGGCTCTTATTCATTCCCTGGCTCACAGGCCACAAGGAATTCCAATTACCAGTTAGAATGCATCTATTTTTTTCTCTCTTTCTTTTTCTTCTATTCAGAGGAGAAACTCTTATAGTTGTGCTTCTTTGTGCTCCTCTGAAGTCAAGCCACAAGCTATTACAATCTTACTAGCTTGCATTTTATTACAGATCACTTAGTCTTCCAGTCAGATACTCCAGATACTATTGTGGACTTATTTTTTAAGTCTCTTTTAGCTCATGCATTTCAAAGATAAGACTATTTCATGAGTTTAGGTTATTTTTGCCAGTTTCTGCCTCACTCCTAAAACATTTTTTTTGTCATATCTAGAGTCTCACAGCTGTGAACCTAACCAAGACAGGAATATGTAATAGAATTCTTTATTCTTTCCAGTGACCTTTTGCTATGAGTGTTTTCCTTTAGTCTTATGCAAGGCAGAAGGTGGGGAAATGGAAAGATAATTTGGGAAATGTTGAATTCTTCAGAAAAAGGAATAGCATCTCAGTTATTTTAATTGGAAAAGGAATTGGGGGAAAAGTTGGATTCTTCATAAAAATATATAGTATCTCTGACTTAGTTTATATATAAAATTTCAAATGCTAAATAGTGACATTAGTTTCTCTTTATATATTCTAGTGAAAATTGGGTTCTAAAAAATTTAGATGCAGTGACCTTGGACAATATTTGATATTTTATACATTTTCAAATTTATATCATATTTTTCCTGAGATTGTTTTTCCTTGACTAGTTCTTCAAAAAGATATTTAATGAGTATTGAGGTTATGTATACTTGTTTCTGATCTTTTTTAATATCACATTTCTGAATTTCTCTTTGATTATTAGACTGCTTATTCACTTTCTAAGAAACACATGCAGATTTTATCTTTCTAAAGTATACTAGTCTTGACCCTTGCCACAAACCCAATGTCTATATTCTGCACTTACGTTTTAATTTTCTAGCTAATGGGTATTAATTTTGAAAAATTTTACTCATGGTAATCCCTGGAAGCAGAAGCACTTGTAATTAAGAGAAAAAATAATCTGTTTTAGGGGCTCCTAAAAATTTTTCCATAGTATGATAGATGTTTATTAATCTGATAATAGTATACTTTATGAAAATAATGCATTTCTTATTTTCTCCCTAATAGACCGTGATTCCAAGATGCCCAGAGCAAGGCTATAGTCACTAATATGTTATGCTTAGTGTCTGTCAAATATATAATAGTCAATAGTTATGTAGTTAATGAAGGAATTAATGTTATTTAAGACAGTGATCAAGGAGAGTTTTCTTACATAGCCACATATTTCTAGCAACTTTCTTGATTCTTCTTGTATTAATTCATTCTTTAATACATCTACTCAGTTATATGTATTTTTGACATTGTCTTAAAGTCGTTTCATTGATTATACGTTACAATTGCTTAAAATATTTTAATTCATGCCAAATCATTCCCTCAATTCTACTTTAAATGGTGTTGCTTGAATATTTTTGTTTATATTCTATTCCCATAATTAGTATTAATGACAACCTGGAACTCTTTTCTACCCAAAGAGTACCCACATTTCTTTATTACTATATTTGGGAAATAAGTTATAATGGGATATTATATATGACTTAAGTTTGTTTAGACCCAAAAGCACATAGTTAGAATTTGGAATTTACTCATGTTAAACAAATTTTCACAGCCAAAAAACTTTTTTTAAAAAGAAAGTTTTATTGAACTAAATTCTAACCCGAAAAGGACCAGATCCAGAGGTATGAAGTCTAAACCACCAGTGTCATGGCTACATGGAAAAGGCAAGCATATCTACTGTCCTGGAGATGATAGACACTTTTCTACATAATTTTTAGAGGGAGAAAGATCTTAATTGTTTTGAAAGAATTTATATGACCACAGATAAGGGGAATAAGAAAAGATTAAGTGGGGATAGTTCTATGATAGGTATATAGTTTGTGAGGAAGAAATATTTGCTACTTTTGATTGACTATAGGCAACAGTTTTGAAGTTCATGTATATAGACACCTTGAGGTTGATTCAGGAATGTGAGTAGTGTTTTGTTAGCTGGCCTTCAGCTATTAACTGAATAATTATTCTTGTCTCTTTCACTCTCTACCCTCTGTAGTTTAATTGAGAACATCTCAGAATTTTTTTCTTGTCACTAATAAATCAGTTTATAAGAGCCTGTGTTGCTTCTTTGCTTCATTTTTGTTTAATGATAATTTGAATGTCAAAAGAACAACTTGAATCATTTATGGCTTTTCAATAAATATGCTGATATAAAAAGAAAGAAGGTAATAAGGATGCTAACAGGCAGAAATATAGTCCAAAACTGGTCAAAATCAGATTAAATTTAATACATTGGTTTATATGGTGGCTAGAGCCTATAATGAGCCAAAATACTTTTCATTCTCCCTTACGAAGAATAAAATGCAGATACTTTGTTAGTTTTCTATTTCATTTCTGTTGTCATCAAATATTTTGCTTATACTGTATTTTTATTAAAAATGAAAATTATGGAATCTTTATTATCTCTAGGAATTGAAAAATGCACAGGTATTACATTTAAAATTGAAATATTTATGTTTTTATCCCATGATATTATTTTAAATGGGTTTTTATTTTTATAGGATAAAAAAATGAGGTTGGGAACATAGAGTACTTTGCCCAGTGCTCTTTTTCATTCTGGAATATTTCCACAGAAATGGTGATGGATACATATACACTCGATGAATAAATGAACTATTTGAAGATGTGATATCTTACATTTATTTTTGTGTAGAACTGGGATCCAAATTATGTATATCCAGCTCTGAATAGCTCAAATATATAAAATTCTTATTTGTTGGATGGGAGTTCAGGGAGAAGAAAGGGCATTGGCAACCATCTTCTTCCTAGAACTATCAGAATTATTCTTTATTGAGGGGCCTTTTTCTGCTTTGTTGAAACCATAGTGGTTAGTACCATGCATGACTCACAGCAATTGCTTAATAAATATTTTTTGAATGAATGAATGTGCTTGCCCTGTTGAGCATTTCCTTAGGTTTCTACTGGAGCCCGCCAGCTAAGATCAAACAGTTCCTGAGGGGTGGGGGGTGAGGATTGAGAAAAGAAAGAAAAAGAGAGAGACAAAGAGAGACAAAAGATAGATTCGGGAGGGCTAACAGTAAATACTGTGCCCTGAGTTTATTAAGCACAGCATATTTAGACATGCATGAGAAACAAAACTCACAGATATGCTAACAATTGCTGACATTTACATAAATTCTCTCAAAACCTCCTTGTTCCTGTTCTCTGTCTCCCATTCCCTGGGGCAAGGAACCTTCAACTCTTTACATTAAGCCAAACTTCCTCCTTCTGCATAGAGCCCACCTGCCCTACAAACTTCTAGCTTGTAGGCAACTTTAACCCTGTCTGCAAGACAGGCAGCAGAAATGGCTCCCAACAGGTTTCACAATAGAGTCAGCATGCAAACATTATGAAACAAAATTCTAAAGCAAAGGCCTCATGATATCAGCAATGTGTAATATTGAAGTTTTCTTTATATTTCACTTTAGTATTAAGTTGTAGGCGATTAAATGGTAAAGCATATTCCTAATTTTTTCAGACATTTCAAAAATGGAGTATTTCAAGAGATAATAGGTAGTCCAGTTGGGAACAACATGTTGACATGAAAAATATTCAGAGTTATTTATCAAAAGAAAGAGGAGATTGAATATCTGAGCACTTGCTTCAGGTATGAAAGTAGTAAAATGTCACATGATGCAGTCTTGGAACCTCACTTAAGAGAGTAAATGTCTTTGTACATGATGAAGTGAATTTAAAATTGTGTTTATAATGATTTTATTCTCTTTTCTTTAATTTAACAGATATTAACTCTGAGCCTATCCTATAAAGGAACATTTGCTAGGCATAGTGGGAAATAACTTTTAATAGAATATGAAAGATAAAGCATGTAGGAGATAATATTCCCATTAAAATCATTGTAAGAAACATGGTGTTGCTTTATGAATATTTTAGCTTCTACATCATGCATTATCTAATAAAGAAACCTAACATCTGTCCCAATACTTTATTATAAGCTTTCAAAAACAAAGCAAGGAAAGCCCCAACAGTAATAACAGCAGAGTTGCTTGAAGGAATATTCTTGGCTATTTATTGAAATC
This sequence comes from Macroglossus sobrinus, assembly GCA_004027375.1. Taxonomy (NCBI): domain Eukaryota; kingdom Metazoa; phylum Chordata; class Mammalia; order Chiroptera; family Pteropodidae; genus Macroglossus; species Macroglossus sobrinus. The sequence goes on along the minus strand of PVKZ01000379.1, from coordinate 171,619 downwards.
TAGTTTGAATTATTAAAGGATTGAAAATGTTTGACAGAGCCAATGTACCAGATATAATTTTAAAAATAGGAGAGTGTACTAAAAACATGAGACCCTTAAATTCAATGTTGATGACAGGTGCAACTTTAATGAAATACATCAGCATGTTAAAATACACAAAGCTAAACATAGATGGATAATGATCAACATCTTTATTTATTGAATTCCACAGTAAAGATACCAGAGAAACACACCTTTAAAATGAAATGTGTGATCTCAGAGAATCTATTTTAGCTTTTGCAGATTTTAAAACATAGTTGCTCTATTTTTCTTTCTGCACAGTTAGAACATAAAGAGCTGATAAAGTTATTTATATGCATGAAAAAATACATTTCAAGTCACTAAATAATTACTCAAAGTCCCACTTATCATATAGAACTGCATAGAATCACAAACATACAAACGTAAGTATTCCTGTGAAGTTTCTAAAGGATAACCCAATAAAACCTCTTTCCCAAGCCTAATTTCATGTCTTCCAACCAGTTTTGATATAAAGAGAATTAATAATGTTTTTTCCTGGGAAGACTGTTTTAGGCATATGTAGTATATTAGTGTTTGGAGAACCCTGGATATATCATGGTATGAGTGAATTCTCTATCTTGAAAGTTTTTGAGTGAATGTTCAGGAAGGTTGTAATTATCTGACAATGGTGTGGTATGGAATGAAAGATGCTGAAATTTGAATGTTTTGAAAAGTGAGACTGATATCTCCAGTGGATTACTGGAAACCATGTGTTGGAGCTTGTGTAGCCTAAAGATAATTCAAGAGGACTAGAAATTTTGATAATAGCAGAAAAGTGGATATATTTCTTTCCCAAATTACTTGCTTGGATTAGGCAAAAATCAATTACATACTGGAATGACAAAAGGGAATATGCTGACCTGTGTGTTCTCAGAAGACTCATAATAGTGTTGTTGTTTTTTTTTAATGATTAATTTAGTACCACCAGTGTACATTCTTATAGTTTGTTCTTTTATTATGTTGGTGAAGCCAAATGAATTCTTATGATTATCAGACTTAAGTATTTCTGTGATTTAGGAGGTAAAAACCTTTTGTCTTTCAGGATGGATTGTTGCAAAAATAAGCAAGTTCATTGGCAAATGACAATAACAAAACTGAAGGAACAGACATGAAGTAGTTAATTTATAAATTCAAATGTTTTAGAATCTTATCTATGTAGAAAGGCTTCAAACTTGGGCAACAATACGGAGGAACAAAAGTCAAGTAAAAGTAACATTTCACTTCGAAAAAATACATGTCTCCAAGTTTCTTTTACAGACAAAACATTACAGATTTCTGGAAAACAGAGGACAATTTTTTTTTGTATTATTTCCATGTGTTCTTTAAAAGAATTTTTAATATCATTGTACTATTTCCATCATAACACTTCTTAAAAATATACACACTATTAAGTCAAATATAGTAAGAAAACTGTGGCATAAATTTTCATACATTAGAAAATATGTATCACTGGAAATTTTTCTAGACTTTTTCTTGGCATTAGACTTGATCAGTGCCAAGAAGCTACACAATCTTTCCTAGAAGAACAAAGAAAAACAATAAATATTTTAGATCATTTTTCTTCTTCTCATTTCCATATTCACTTTTTCAAGTATTTTTATTGTATGAAACACTCAGTTTAAAAAACTTATAACTTTTAAATGTGAAGGAAGATAAGTAAAATGTATATTGCAACGTAGCACAATATGTCCAAGAATTGAGAACCAAAAGAAAAGTTTCTCAGTGAGAAGTTGCAGTTTATTCTATCAACCCACCAAGTCCTAGTCACCGCTTAACCTTCTTTTACTTTGAAAAGCATTGCTACACAGATCTTCCCCCATGGATAAATTCTTATTTTTACTCAGCTCTAACCTAATGGTAGAAAAGGAGGTAGAAAAATAAATTTAAAAAAATGAAAAACAAAAACTAACAAAAAAACTCTCGATACAGAGAAAATATTTAGAACAACCAGTAACATTAGAATACATCTTAATTTAAAGAAACGCAAAAGGGAAATACACAAAACTAAATAATTTTTTTAGTAATGCAGTGCTAAACACAGGTTTCTGTTCCCCTGCAAAGTGCATATTCTCAGTACTTAATTTCTCTATCCAGCTCGGGATCTGGAAGACAAACAATACAGAAGCAAAATAAGTACACTGCTGACTAATGAAGAACATGTACCATAAGGGAAAAATTGTGTTAATTCAATGAGATATCAGAGTTACTTTTTCTGCAGCATTATGCAGCCAATTTTACATAATGTTACCTACCCAGTCTTTTACACTCCTAACCAGTGTGTTTGTATATCTGTGAGCAGCAGTTTGATTTTCAGTAACATATCAGTTACCCTTTTCCCCCTCTCTCTCTTGACCAACTCTCTAGCAGACACAGTTGCCTATACTCCATCCCCTGCTTCACTTTGTGAGTTCAGAAATGAATACAAATTGTTTTTTAGTATGATGGTGGAAGAGTATTAGGCAAGACAATTAGGAATCAAGTAAAGCTACATTAGAGAAGTAATATTTGAAAGAAACTTAAGAAAAATACCATAATTTTATGTTTATTATTCTAAAATGTTCTCCATCACTTAGCTCCTCTTTTGACATTATATTCACCTAACTTTTCTGTTAGCCTTTCCCATAGAACAGATTAAGATGCCAAAATAGCTAGATAAAATATCCTTACTTAAAATAGCTATCTTTCTTTAGCAACCACTTTATCATTTCTTCTTTCTCTTGACTTATTATTTTATTTCTCTTCACAGTAAAAAGCTCAGTATCAGTTTCAACAAGTTTTAGGAAGTTTAAACTTTCTTTTTATGCTTCTTTAACTCTAGCCTCTATTTTTGCTTCAAATATTAGCTGAGATATTGCTTCTTCTAGAATGCCTTTCTTCTAAAACCACCACCAGATTGAGTCAGATCTCCTTCTAGATATAGGTTATATATAGTTCCCTGAGGTTCCTCCACATTTAACCTTTAACCTAAGGAATAGGAACAAAATACATGTCTCTGTATATGTTCTTAATATATATGTATATATGGGCCTGTGTGTGTGTGATTATTTTGAAGATAAGGATTTATTGACTACACAGAATTTTCTATACCTGGCATCTATATTATACATGTGCTAAATGTATGATGAGTGAATGAATGAATTCACAATCTATGAAATGGAAAATGTGCATGCATGAGAAACTATACTACAATAAAATAAGTACACTACCATGAGTATAGTATCTGAACGTATTGTTCAGCTGTGTAATAAACACGTGTTCAGATTGAGTCAGATTGGGCCAGATTTGGTCCAAGATAGTTTTTTTTTTTTTAGATTATGAGGAGAAAAGTCTCAGCTGGATGATGACCTGTTCTCTAAAGTTTATGCTATATTTAAAAGTTTGTTTCTTTAAAAAAAAAATGGCTTCGAAGTATATACAAAAGAAATGCACATATTTAATGTGTACAATTTGATGTCTTTGAACATATGTAAATGCCCATAATTTCATCTCACAGTTGAGGGAATAGACACATTCAGCACTACTCAAAGTTTCCTTGTGCACCCCCATCTTGTGGTAGAACACTTAACATGATATCGACACTCTTAAAATTTGAACTATATAATACCATGTTAACTATGGGCACTATGTTGTATAGCAGATATCTAGAACTTATTCACCTAGAATAACTGGAACTTTATGTCCATGGAATGACTTTCTGTTTCCTTAATCAGCCAGCCCTTAGTAATCTCTACTGCATTCTCTGCTTTTATGTGTTTGATACCTTCATGAGTGGAATCATAGAGTGTTTGTGACTGGCTTATTGCACATAGCATCATGTTCTCCAGGGTCATCCATGTATTGTAGATACCAGGATTGCCTTCATTTTTTAAGGCTGTATAGTATTCCACTGTATAGGTATACCACATTTTTAAAATCCATTCACCTGTCGATGGACGCTTGGTCTTTTTTCATAACTTGGCTATTGTGAATAATGCTGCAATGAACATGTTTCCATGCACTTCTACAGATATCTCTTTTAGACACTGATTTTGTTTCCTTCAGCTATATATCTAGAAGATGAATCACTGGATTTTATGGTAGTTCTGTTTTTAATTTTTTGAGGAATCTCCATTCTGTTCTTCATAATGACTACCAATTTATATTTTTACCAACAGTGTAGCAGGATTGCTTTCTCTTCACATTCTCAACACTTTCTAATAGATGTGAAATGATGTACCATTATGGTTTTAATTTGCCTGGTGATTAATAGTATTGAGCACTCTTTTATGTACAATCATCAGCTTATGCTGGTTTAACTTATTTTTTGACTTTAAAATAGTGTAAAAGTGATAAATATTTAGTGGTAACTATAGTTCCAGTGTTGAATTTTGATCTTTTCTGACTAGTGATATGTGGTAGGATATTCTCTGTAATGCCGGGCAATGGGAGATTATTTTGCCCAGTCGTAGGCAAGCATGTTTAAGGTAGGCCAGGCTCAACTATAATGTATAGTAAGCTAAGTAATTTAAATGCATTTTTGAGTCGTGATATTTTTAACTTATGATGGGTTGATTGGAACATAACCCATTCATAATCAAGGAGCTTCTGTGCTTATCAGACATTTATATGTTTTCTTTGGAGAAAATGTCTACTTAGATCTTTGTCTATTCTTTAAATAGAATTCTTTTTTTCCTATTTAGTTGTACAAATTCCTTATATGCTTTGGAAATTAACCCCTTCTAAAGTATACAGTTTGAAAACGTTTTCTCCCAATCCAGAGATTTTTGATAGTTCTATTGATTGTTTACTCTGTAGAAACTTTTTAGTTTGATATAATTCTACTTGTCTATTTTTGTTTTTGTTCCCTATGTTTTTGGTATCATAACCATAAAATTGTTGTCAAGACCAATAAGAAGAAGCTTTTCTCCTTATTTTCTTCTGGCAGTTTTATAGTTTCAAGTCTTATGTTTAAGTCTTTAATTGATTTTTTTTGTTTATTTTTGTGTGTGATATCAGATAAATGAAGATGCAACTTAATTTTCTTTGCATGTGGATATCCAGTTTTCCCAACACCATTTGTTGAAGAGACTATCTTTCCTTTATTGTGAATTCTTGAAACTCTTGTCCAAAATCACATGATTATATATGTGTGGGTTAAATTCTGGACTCTTTAGTCTGTTCCATTTGTCTGTCTTTATGTCAGTACCATACTGTTTTGATTACTGTAGCTTTGTACTGTATTATAAACTCAGAAAGAATGATACCTTCAGAATTTTTGTTTTTTCTTGAGATTGCTTTAGCTGTTCTCAGTCTTTTGTGGTTTAGGATTATTGTCTTTTTCTAGATCTATAAAAATGACATTGGGATTTTCATGGGATGACAATCTTTTGATCATTTTGGGTAGCATGAACATTTTAACAATATTAATTATTCTAATTGTGCTTTAATTGTATTCCTCAGTGTTTCATGGTTGACAGTGTAAAGTCTTTCATCTCCTTGGTTAATTTTATTCCTAAACTTATTTTCTTAGTTTTGATATTTTGTAAATGGGATTATTTTCTTAATTTTGGATGATGTGTGTTTAGTATTTGTGTTTAGATTCATGAAGTAGAAAAATACCAAAAATGAGGAAAGGTAACAAAACAAAAGAGATTTTTGTATGTTTACTTTCTATCCTGCAACTTTACTGAATTTATTTGGTGGTGTCTTTAGGATTTTTTTTTTAAATATAGGATTACATCATCTGTAAACATAGATAATTGTACTTTCTTTCTGATTTAGATTTAAATTATTTTTCTTGCCTAATTGCATTGCAGAGATTTCAAGTATTATGTTGAATTTCACAGTGAGTATCTTTATATTGTTATTTATCTTAAAGGAAAAAATTTCTATTTTTCACAGTTCAGTATGATTTTAACTGTAAACTTTTCATACATGGTCTTTGTTATGTGGAGACAAATTTCTTCTATACTTAGTTTGTTGAGCATTTTTATCAAGAAAGAGTGGTGAATTTTGCTTTTTTCTGTATATTAAGTTCATGGGATTTTTATCTTTTATTCTGTTAATGGGATGTACTACACATTTTTATTTGCAAAGGTTGAAACATCCCCGCATCCCAGGGATAAATTTCAGTTTTAAATTACAGATATTAAATTTAAAATTTAAATTTGAATTATGTAATTTGATGTAACATAAAGAAATAAATAATAAAACAATTATTTAAGTTTTGTATAAGTTCAAAATAAGCATGAACGACAGTAACTGAAGAATGCATACTAAAATGATTACTTGGGTTAAGGAAACTAATAAGAATTAATAACCTATATAGTTTACTTTGTGAATGTAATTCAGTGGTGACCCTAGTGTTTTTATCAATATAAATTGTAAATGTCCAAAACATATTTTAGTTCTTGAAGTAGAGGAACACCAAATTGAGAAAAGGTAACAAAACAAAATAGATCTTACTCGCATTAAGAAAAAATATAGTACCAATTGATAGTTCCTGGAAATATGTAACAAAATGTATTAAAGCATTTTATACATAAATGTATAGTTTCATAATTTTAATTTTACATTTTGTTTATCCAATAGCATTGTCATTGCTACCTTAACTCATAATATTTAATAAGATCTTAACATCTTGTATTTTATAATATAAAAGAAAAATAACTAATTGAATTACTCTAAACTTTTTAAATTACGAATAAAATTTGTGGTATGTAACAATTTGGCAAAAATGGAAACATTGAAACTAACTTTTTAATTTCATTAAATGATAAAAACAAAATAATATATTTAAAAGATGTACTATTTCAATAATGGTATGGAATTTTTGGTGAAGAAGCTCTGTTATTTGGAAGAATTATGACTATACAGTGAGAATGGAAAAGGAAATAAAAAATACAATGTATACTTTATCTCATTAGTTAAGAGAGAAGTTCAGGATACATTATTGTCTTCAGTGACTCCAGGTTCCTTTTTTTTTTTGCCACATTCTCCTAAAATATAGTTAGGACAAATATACCACATGGAAATCTAGAACATTTAATGAAGTTATCTGTTTTTTAATTACACATTTAGATTAACATAATACCTAATGTAACTTTGGACTACATTTATTTTTTTCACTTTGCATGAGCAATATTTAAATTGCTTTGATTATGTACTTGCTTCCCCTTATTTATCATTCTCAAAAACATATAATAAACAATAAATACATATATTATCTAATTACAGTCATGTGCTTGCTATTTATTAAATGTCTATTGATCTGGAGAGTACAAATGTGATAAGTTGATTTTGTCATTTTTAAATGAAAATCATAGAAAGCTAGAGAGACAAATAAAATGATTTAGAGATATAATGAATAGTTCACCTTGAATTTATATAACTCTGATTCTGAATTTTGTAGAGAATGTTTCATTTCATTTTAATTAGTTACATTATTTTATCAAGTGGTTCTATTTTGGTGACTGACAAATATGCAAATGTGAAATGACTTCAGTAACATTCAATTATGTCTTTAGTTAATATTTTTAAGCTCTCTACCTATCACAAAAATAAACTTTCATGAAATATGAGCCATATGATACCTACATAAATTAAAATATTTTTCAAATTTTGAGACAATTTATATGTAATGTTATCATTAAGACAACCCCCTCCTCAGGAAAAAGTATACCTAGACTCATCATTTAGGACAATATAATATTTGAATATTTTTAGTGAAGTGTAAGTCAAAAGGTAGGTGTTAAGAAACGTTTGTAACTATAGGGAATCATCATGTTTTCCTCCATTGATATATGGCCTGAAATATTTTTATAATAACTGAGACACATAATCAAGAAGTAAGTAGAAAAAAAGAAGTAGAACATGACAGCTGTTATAGTTTACACATAACCTCTTGCACCGTGGAAATATACTTTCTAAAAGTAGTTAAACACAAAATATCATATATTGGTTTAAAATTGTATCGTATTAGCTAATTATAATTTTAAAAAGTGATTGTGTTTCCCTAATGAAATATAAATATCCTCAATAGAATATTTATCCCCAAAAGCCTAAGTTACGTGATTGATTTTTTATTATTTTTTAGGCGAGGCAACCCTTGAGTGACCTCACAGATTGCAAGGAGACCTTGTCAATTTACGATCCCTTATTTTTTAATTTTTTATGCCTACAGCACCTGGTCTTCCTATGTGGTCTCTCATTCCAAATACTAACCAGGCCCAACTCTGCTTAGCTTTCTAGATCAGATGGGATGGAGCTTGTTCAGGGTAGTATGGCTGTAGACCAAGTTAAGTTATCTAGAAAGAGAATTTTAGTGACAAAAACAGCAAACAAATAAAAATAAATATTTCCTTTTTAAACTGCCTTTAACACTTTAGATTTTTGTTTTTCATCTTTTATGAGATGGTTGCAGAGTTCAGTGAAAAAGAATTTTAAAACAACATTTTATAATAGTACTTTAGGAAATTTTTACTCAATGTTTTCCAAAGATTTTTTTGTTAAATGAGGAAATCTGAGATTTCCCAGATGAAAGTAGGCATTTTAGATATACTTGGAAGGGGTTTTCCACCTAGATAATTTGCAGTGTGGTTAAGCAAGCATATGTTGAACATATATAGTATGAGGATGTAATGGGTCATGAGAACTTATGTATTTAAGACGGCAATGTAAGATCTAAGATGACGGAATGGAAAATTTTAAATTCCCCCAGCAAGGTAGACTGCAATCCCCTCCGACCAAGGGCCAGAATTCTCCGCCCAGACATCCTGTTTGCTTGCTTAAAGGTCAGGCCATAATCAGGCCATATGGTTAGCCAATAAGGAACTGCAACCTGTCCCGCGCGCAAAGTTAGCCTGCCATGTACCTAATATAAGGAACCCCATGCTTAGGATCGGGGCTCTTGTTCTCGCTGCAGCGTCAGTGGAGGCTTGAGCCTGGATTCGAATTCGTAATAAAATTTTCTTTTTGATTCTAATTCTGCTCTGAGGTCATCTTGTCCGGGTGTGCTCCGTAACAAGGAGAGTGTTGCACTTGGTAAGTACTGTGAGGATACTAAGGTGGATCAAATATCCCTGCTCTCCAGAAGCTCAGAACATAATTGGAGAGCTTGAAGAACATAGTTGGAGAGATAAGCGTGGTAAAAGCTACACATATATGCAAGCCTAATTCTTTAAAGAGATGGAAAAGAGACTGATTTAAAATAAGAAAAGCATATTTGAGGGAAAGAATTTGAATTGTGTCTCAACTATTAATAAAAACTTTTAAAAGCAATATTTTCTGTGCTTTATAGTTCTAAATGAGATCTGGTAAAAGGGAGTTATAAGAATAGTAAGTTGATCAGTGTGTTAGGAGACTGTTGAGGAACAGGGTAGTGTAGCATGATTTCAGAATCGAAGCTCCTTAGGGAATGTTTCCACATTTGCATCTTCCCCTACTAGCTACAATATTATTAAAGGCAATCACAGAAACACTCAAAATCAAACATATTAAAATTACAATTATGTGTATTTTGTCATATAAATAGGTATATTAAAGATAATCTAATCATACATTCTCTATATCTTTGAGTTTCTAGTTTTATAAACCCATACCTCTTACCTTTTATAATGGATATTATGGGGAAATTGCCTCTGTAGGAGGTCTTAAGGATTGAGAATAAGAGAGTTCTCTTCTTATTTGTTCCTGATGCTCACAAAGAAACCAAGTTCAGGGGTTTAAATGTGGTTTGTCCTTTCACAGCTAGAGATAATGACCTTCCTTCTTATAAAAAATATAATAAAAATGTTCTGAGGAGTGTTTTTTTTTTAATCAAAACACAGATTATATTTTACTATATGAAATACAAAATACACCCAAAAGTGAAATGTTACATTCATTTTTTTTATTATCTACAGAGTAAATATATAATAGAAAGAATATAACAAAAGCTTAAAATATGCCTCTGTGCTTATGAAGAAGTTATATTTTTAATTTTTTATATACATTGTAAATTTGATATGGCTGGCTGCTATTTACCTCTCTGTTGTACTTTTTTCTCCTTTAATTTGCTAATATTAAATTTTACATGTGATTTTAATGAGATGGATCTCTATTTCTCTTTATGAATTTATTTAAATTTATGACTTTTTTAGATGTAGACAACAATGAAATAAAAAATATGTATACAATATTTAATGTTGAGTGAGCCCATCTTCCAAAACTGTTTTTTTCTATTTGAAGCTAAGATACTGTGTTTTCATCATGCCATATTACTTTCATATAAATAAATATATTCAGTCTAATATAGGATTCAACTTGATATGTGATTCCATTTAAAGGTGAAACTATCTCAACTTCTTGCTTTGTTGTAGTCTTCTTTTTAAAATTTTGTTGATAGTCTTATGGTTTTTCTTATATTTAGTATTAGAGCAATTGACTGTATTTGTTTTTTCAAACTTTGCCCATCTGCTTAAATAGTACTTTTTAAATATTTCAACCTTTTGCCACCCTCACTGAAATATTTTTATTTTATAAATTACGTATAAAATAATAATTGAAAATATTATGTAAAATACATTTTCTAAGAAAAGTTCTAGCAGTTTATGATATTAAATTCTTACCACAGACATTGCAAAACATCACAGACCAAAAAAATAAATAAAGTAAAAATAAATCAATACAAGAAAGGATAGTATTTATATTATGTATAGATTAAGATTGAAAGTGAGTTTTAGAGATCAGAGGGAAGGTTGAAAACACATTAATGATGAGAATTATGACTATTTTTCTCTCTGAAAAAGCCTGGGTAAATTCTGCTAGGGGAAAAAAATATATACCAGCAGACAAAATCGTTATCCATGGAAGATCATTTTTATTCTTCTCAGTACACATGAAAGAGTACAGAATTATATATACATATATATTTCTATCTTATATACTTTTAGGTTATTCTAAAATAAAGAATGTGGACCAAAAAGGAGGGGTTATTAGATGACCTGAAACCTATTTTCTCTCCTCTATGATGCTCATGAAGAAATATAAAGCAATGAGGTAGTCAGACCTCCTTGTAAAGAAGCTAATTTGATCACCTAATAATATTTACTAGTAGAAATGCAATGATTGTTTTTATCTGTTAAATACTTTTAACAGTATATTCTTTGACTGTCAAAATGGCTTATAAGCCTCAAAATTATGGATTTATAGACTTCTAGAAAATGTCAGTGACCTCCTGTAATTATCAGAGTAAAAATGAAGATATTGTATGACTAAAATCACTCCATGTGTGCAGGTAATGCCCTGATGCATCTCTTGGGAAGTCGTATGCTAAATTTGAATAAGAGCTTGGCCTAATATGTGAAGAAAGAATCTGAAAAGCTACAGTGGTCTTCTGCAAGTTTCTAAACCTGTGGCTTGTGATTGTCTGCATACTTTGAACTATTAGTAAAACTTTTTTGAGGATAAAATGTATGCTTTCTGTGAGCTGCCCTTTGTATTATCTTAGTATACCAAGTTCATTTTTTATTTGCATTTTTGGATTACTCAAAGACATTAATAATACTGTGCTCAAGTAGTTTTGCAATTCAAGAAAACGCTTTCTTTTGACAGTTGTTAGAGAGAGGTAGTTAAAAAAATGATAATTCTTTACAGTAAACATACAACACAGCAGTTGCACTTTTTGCCATTTATCCCAGAACACTGTAAACATGTGGTCACACAAAAACTTCTATATGAATGTTCATAGAAGTGTTTTTTATGTTAGGCATAAATTACGAAGAACCCAGATATCCCTTCAAGTAGTGAATATATAAATGGGTTGTTTAACAATTTATGAGCATAAAAAGCTATTCAAAAAATTATATACTGTATGATTTAATTTATATAACATTTAAAAAAAAACAATGTTAGAAATAGAGAACAAATTAGTGGCTCTTAGGATTTACTGGCGAAGGTCAGGATTGATGTGAGGGAGTGGGCATGGTTATCAAAGAACAATAGGAGGGCTAGTTGTCCTGTTGGTCTGTTCTTTATCTTGACTATGGTAATGAATGCACAAACCTGCACATTTGATAAAATTTTATAAAACTAAATACACACATACACATATACAAATGAATAAAAGTGAAACAGGATATCCAAATGAGATCAGTGGTTTTTATAAATGTTTATTTCTTTGTTGTGATTTTTTTTATACTTTTATAGAATATTGTCATTGGGATAAACTAAAGTATACATATGATCTCTCTGTATTTCTTTCATGTGCATGTGACTACAATTATCTCAATTAAAATTTCAATTAAATAAGTATTTATATTTAATCTTTAAAAATTTTACCCTATGTATATATTATTAGAAAAAAGAGAACTTGTGCTGTAGATTAAATATGTGCTCCCAAAATTCATATGTTGAAACCTAATATCCAATGTGATAGTATTAAGAGGTAAAGTGTTTCCTAGGTGATAAAATGATGAAAGGAGAGGCTTTATTAATGGGATTAGTGTCCTTAAAAAAGAGATATGGAATAGCTTCTTCACTCCTTCTGTCATGTGAGGACACATCAAGAAGGTGGCTGTCTGTAAATAAGGATAGAGACACTCAACAGACAGAGTCTTCCACTGCCTCCTGGACTGTGAAAAATAAATTTTAGTTTTTTATAAGCCGCCCAGTCTATTGTATTTTGTTATAGTAGCCCAGACTATGACATTTTGTATAGCAAAAAAAAAAAAAAAAAATCTATTTATTTTATTCATCATAGAAAAGAGAAATACATATATATGAAACTATATAACCTTTGCATGTAAAATCATGTTATTAATGGAGCAGACTGCTCATACAAAGGCATACATAGTTGGAGTTGAGTATTACAACATAGCAAATATTGTTGTAATAAATTAGAGCAGCTCAAACGTAGAATCAATCCACTACCTTTTTATTTTTTAAAATTTTTTTGAAAATTAAAGTTTTTTAAATTATGTATGTATCATAAATAGAAGAAGATGAATGAACTACCTCAAAATATGAATCATCATTTCTAATTTTAGGATTAGAAGTGATTTTTATGTTCTTATATGTACTTTTTTCTATTTTCCAAGTCTTGTACAATGAATGTTAATTAATTTATAGACAGGAAAAATAATGAAAGTTTTTAAAACAAATAGTGGCACATCCATACAATGAAATACCACTCAAGAATAAAAAAAGATGATCATTGATACATATATCAGTATGGATGAATCTTCAAAGCATTATTCTAAAGAAGCCAGACACAAAAGACTATATACTATATGATTTCATTTATATGAGACCATGGATAAGGTGCATTATTTTTTTAAATAGTATACTTATCAGTAACACACAAGTGAAAAATACCTGGATATCTGGTAAAAGATTAGAGTTGAGAGTAAAAATTTATTGTTTGGACGAGATAATGTTACTAATTCATCCAACATTCAAATTGCTTTGACTTTATGTATTAGATTATTTGTGAGATACTTGGTTAAATAGTTTTTTTTTTTTCTACCCAATTTTAAACACCATGCTGGTCACTGGTAATAAAATGGAGAACAAAATTAGATAAAGGTCTTGTTTCCTCGAGTTCACAGTCTGATGAGTTAGACATACATTAATTGAATGGGTACATGAATAATGGTCACATTAAAACGAACTGACAACTATGGTAAATACTGTAAAACATTCTGTTAAGGGAAGGAAATCTGATGTAATACTAATTTTCCTTAAGAAAATAATATTAGACAGTTTTGCTACCAGAAAAAAATTTAAATCTTTAAAGAGGAGACATTCAGAGGTAGGGTGGATAGCAACTGAAGGAGAAATAGAAGGAGCCATGAAGGAAAGAAGACTGGTGAGACTGGGATGTTGAGGGCCTGCAGAGGGTGCGTTTTGAAAGTAAGTAGTTTGACTATTCAAGGTTTAAATTTTTTATCATCATAATGAGAAAAATTTAGTCTTGAGCTTATTGTTGAAAAGGAAACTATTATATTTAGGAACAAAAGACTATAATGCAAGGGTAAATAATTATATTTGCATCCAGCAAAACAATTATCTCTACATGCTGCTGTTATTGCTCTGTCTTACTATAGAGATTAGATTTGGAAAGATGGTTTCCTAATGGATATAATCAGTTAAGATTATAAGTTTTAGTAAGTGATGATATCTAGAAAGAAGAAATTTGTACAGAGTTTAACATTCTGTTTTTTGAATTAATGTTTAAATTAGATATATCATGAAGATAGTGGACAGAGGAAGGAAGATATGACAATGCCATACTTTTAGATTTATTCGGTTTAGACATGTTTCCCAGGTTGTGCAACTGAATAGTTGGATATGGCATTTGTTGAGATATTGACAATGGAAGAAATAATATGATTAACAGGATGATCATTAGTGTGATTCTGAACAATAGGATGCATGAATCTGAGCAGAGTCCAGAGCCAAGATCAGTGGTCATGGCCACAAGTACAGCTAGATGATCTTCATCAATGAATCATCCCATCTCTGATCACAGAGAGAAGAGAGTGGAATTTTAGTTTTGAAAATAGGCATCAATTAGAGGCCATATAAAGATGGAAATTAATTATCTATATCTATCTGTCTGTCTGTCTATCTATCTATCTATCTATCTATCTATCTAATCTATCTATATAGAGGGACAAAGAGACTAAAGGCCAGATAATTCTATTTTATTTTTTTAAGATAAATAAATATGAGAAAACAAGTAGATATTATGTATAAGTGTAACATTGATAGCTTAAAAAGATGATTGATAACATAGGTCAAAAAGATAAAATAGGCATTAAAAATGGACATTCTTTTCTGAAATATATTTTGAATATTATAAGCCTAAGGGATACTATATTATATTACATTCTTAGGTTAAAATGCAAGGCTCCAGAACTATTTTTGTCCTTCAATTAGAGGATGGACAATTCCTGTTTTATAAAGGAAGAAAGAAGAAAATATATCTATAGTTGTAGGTTAATTGATGTAACTGCAACAAAGGTTGAAAGACTGAACACTTGATAGTTTCTCTTTTCTTTTAGGGACAATTTTGTCTTCTAAGACAGAGGGTATGATACAGATGGATGAGGAAAGAACGGTTAGGCAAAGTAAAGAAAGTTTGAAATCGTTATTTTGAAAGTATGAGTGTTCACCAGCGAAATATAACATGATTTCTAGGCCAGATTGAGTCCACTTGAGACTGATGGCTCTTCATTATTGCGGAAATAATCAACCATACCATCTTTTAAAAATTTCTATGGCATTGTTAAGGTATTTAGTGGAAAGCCTGGGAAAATCAAATTGTTGAGTTCTTCCAAGATTGGAATTCTTCACAGAGAGCTTGTGGAAATCGCTGCTTGTTATTCTGCAATGTCTGTATTCTCTTCTTGGATACAAAACTTGGATACTTATTTTGTCTCCCCTTTCATTCAAATATGGCCAGTAGTTGATATCCAGCCAAAAGAATGTGAGCAAAATTTAGCTTATCATGTTCAGGCCTGACCTCTGAAATCTCCCCATCTATTCTTTTGTGATCTCTTTCTTTTATATTACTGAGGTAAAAAATATCAAGGTAATCTTGGAAACCACATGTTGTAGATGACAGAGCAACCACCAAACAAATTTCCTAAATGATCACATGAAAGAGTGATACCCAGGGAATCTTATGATTGCCTAGGACTTTTATTTTGTGAACAGAAAATAAATTTCAATTGTGGTAAGCCAGTAGTAAGAACTCTTTTTTTTTTTTTTCCTGTTAAAAAACCAGACAGTAAATAATTTCTGCTTTGTTTGGGATTTAGAGTCTCTGTCATAACTACTCAACTGTGCAACTATAATGCAAAGACATATGTATGCAATACATAAACAAACAAGTATGTCTGTGTTTAATAAAACTTTATTTCTAAAACAGGCCATAGGCTAAATCAACAACTGGGGTGTACTGATATTAGTATTAAACATTTGTTACCTCAAACTAGCCTATTAGTTCAAACTAATATGCATGTGTTATGAAAACAGGCACAGAAAGATATATTTTAAAGTATACTTTTACAGTAACAATGTAGAAATCAATCTAAATAGGAGATGAAGAGAGGGGGATAATGATGTAGTAAGTATAATTAATGAAGTCAGATATTGGACATCACAACAAAATTTAAGAATTTTACTAGTGGAATTGATTTAACAGTCAAGCTGGAAGTAATTTTGAGTTCGATGACAGGTTCTACAGTGAATAGTTCGGAGTAGGTGACAAGAAAGCTAATCTAAATAAGTTATGCACATTTATGCTAAATGCAGAACAGCATTGTAAAAAGTTAGGATCCAGTGTTTATGTAATGATCTAAATGCCAATACTCTAAAACTATATCATATATAATACATAATGTTAGCGATATATGTATAGTTATACACATAGGTAATTCTTATTGATATGACACCAACACAGACACCAATATACATATACAAACATTATTTATTGCATATGTATGAATATACATATACACACAAATCAAATATATAGAAATACATATGTAGATATAAATATGAGTATAGATATACATGCTTGATTATACAATCTTTGCTACTGAGATGTCAAACAGATCATCCATTTCAGATTTGTGTAATGCCAGAGTTTCTCAATTAAGGTGCAAAAATAAAAACATCTATTATTTATGAACGCATTATAAAGTAGAACATAATTATATTGAAATGGCTTCTGTATGAGGAAAAGCCTTTTTTTTTTTTTTGGTAATACAGTTAACTTCTCTGAAGTCTAGAGTAGTGTAAGGAGAATGGGAATCTATTTTATTATCATTCTAAATATCTAAAAAGCAGCTTTGAAAAAAACAACAGAAAAATTGTTTTTAAGTAATTATAGTCATAAAACACAATTTAAGTGTAAAATGTCTTAATTGTACTTAGCTTTTCTGACATATGAGTTGATTTGTGACAGGTTAAGGACACATCATATAACTACACTTGCTAACGCTGTGCACTATATTATGTCTTTGAATAGTTTAAAAGTAATTTACATTACCACAAATTGGTAAAACCTTTTTCTCTTCCCCACAAAGTAATCTCTCAAAAATTAATTTATTATGCACAGACTCCTTTTAGCCAAGTTCATTAACTGATGTTACATTTGCTGAGGTGCCAAAACTATGAAAATTACTTAAAATATTTTGACCAAACAAGGTTAGACTAATCACATCATTATTTTTTTAATTACTAAGCAGCCTAGTTACAAAATTTGCTTATATTTATGATGCATTGAAAATATGTTTAGTGCTTAGGGTATAAACTAAATGTTTCGATTAAAATATGACTCAAGGAGAAGTGATATCATCTGTAAGTGGATGATGCACAGCTATATTCTAATGGTTCTCAACAAATACTGGCCAATGATAATATATCAATTACAGAAACAAGTTTCATTCTTATATTTTCTATTAAAACTTTTGTTATAAGATAATGAATACTTCTATTTTTTATAGATAATACAAATTACTACAATGTGATTACAGCCTTACTTGAAATGACATTTATATATAGTTTAAGTATATAAATTGTCTTTATCTGACTTCACTTAGCACAATATCCTTTAGGTCCATCCATGTTGTTGCAGATGTAAAGATTTTATTCATTTGTTCATTCATTCATTCATTCATTCATTCATTTTTATGTCTGAATAATATTCCATTGTATATGTATACCACCTCTCTTTTATTCATCCATTGGTGGACACCAAGATTGCCTCCGTAAATAATGCTGCAATGTACATATGGATTTTCTTGTTCTTTAAAATCATATTTTGGATTCTTCAGATAAATACTCAGAAGTAGGATTACTGGGTCTTCCTTTGTCTCTTGTTATAACCTCTGTTTTAAAGTCTATTTTGTTAGGTATAAGTATTGCTACCCCAGGTTTTTTTTCCTATTTTTATGAAATATCTTTTTGCATCCCTTTTCTTTCAGCCTGTGTGTCTTTTGCTCTGAAGTGAGACTATTGTAGGCAGCATAGGTAAAGGTCTGCCACCCTATCCTTTGACTGGAATATTTAATTCTTTTTTATTTGAAGCACTTGTTGCTAATTAGTTATTGCCATTTTATTATTTATGCTTTTGATACATTTTTTTTTTATTCTTAAAAAAGTCCCTCCAACATTTTCTATAATACTGGCTTGGTGGTAATGAACTCCTTTAGCTTTTTTTTTTTTTTTTTTTTTTTTTTTTTTTTTTTTTTTTTTTTTTTTTTTTGTCTGGGAAGGTCTTTATCTGTCCTTCAGTTATAAATAATTTTGCTAGGTAGAGTAATCTTGGTTGTAGGACTTTGCTTTTCATCATTTTGAATTTCCTTCTGGCCTGAAAACTTTCTGTTGAGAAATAGGCTGATAGTCTTATGGGAGCTCACTTGTAGGTAACTAATAGCTTTTCACTTGCTGTTTTTAAGGTTTTCTCTTTGTCTTTAACCTTTGGCATTTTAATTATAATGTATCTTGGGGTAGGCTTGTTTGAGTTCATCTTGTTTGAGACTCTCTGAGCTTCCTAGAGGAATATGTCGTCTATTTCCTTCACCAAGTTAAGGGAGTTTTCAGTCATTATTTTTCAAATAGGTTATCAATTTCTTATTCTCTTTTTCTTCTGGTACCCCTATAATGTGATGTTGTTATGCTTGATGTTGTCTCAGAGGCTATTTATTTGGATACTTCTTTTTCTTTTTGCTGTTCTGATTGAGTGTCCTCCCCTACTCCATCTTCTGTACTGGCGATTCGATCTTTAGTTTCCCTCTTTTGATTCCCTCTAATGTACTTTTCATCTCAGATATTCTATTCTTCATTTCTGACTGGTTTCATTTTTGTTTTCCATCTCCATCTTTGTTTTCTATCTCTTTGTTAAAGTTCTCACTGAGTTCATCTACGCTTCCCCTAAGTTCATTGAGCATCCTTATAACACGTGTTTTGAACTCTGCATTTGTTAGGTTGTATGTCTCCATTTTGTTTAGTTCTTTTTCTGGAGCTTTGTTCTGTTCTTTTGTGTGGGACCTGTTTCTTTGTCTCCCCATTTTGGCTGCCTGTCTGTGTTTGTTTCTATTTTTTAGGTAGGGCTCCTAAATCTATCAGTCTTAGTCAAGTGGCTTTATGTAGTAGGTGTCTTGTGGAACCCAGGAGGCAGTCCTTCCTGGTCACCTGAGCTACGTGCTCAAGGTGTGTCCCTTGTATGAGTTGTGTGTGTCCTCCTGTTGTAGTTCAGCATTGGTTGCTGTTAGCACATTAACAGGAGAGATTGACACTTGAATTGATTGGTTGTAAGGTTGGCTGGTGAGGAGCCAATCTTATAGAGTAGGATTCATTTTAGTAGGGATCTGATACCTGCCCAGTCTTCCCTTCAGGTGTGTCCTCCTCAGATGCAGTCCTAAATGGTGCTCTGGCTCTGGTGCTGGTTGAAACAGGCCACTGGGTATGCCATCCCCAGAGCCTCCTGTGAGGGGTCCAGCTGAAGGCCAAATTTAGTCACAGCCTGTGCACTTCTGAGGCCATCTGGTAAGAGTCACCAAGCAATTGCAGAATGTTACCATCCTTTGCTGGGATTATAGGTACCTCGAGAGGCCAAGCCAGGAACTGAGACTGGTGGCTGTTAGAGTTATGGGGCACACTGAGGCCAAATTCTGTTTCTCTGGATTTTGTGAGCCTTTGAGAGATCTTTAGGAAAGTCTTCAGTATAACCCAAGGTAGGCAATTTGTATGGAAGAAAACACTGGAGGCAGCTTGGGTGGGCCCACAACTTGGGAGAGAAGGAGTCTCAGGGAATCTCCTGGGTAGAGCAGCTTGTGTTAACTGGGTTGGTGGCAACTCAGATATGGTGCCTACCTGTATCTGAACGCTGAAAAGGGGGAGGTCATAACACAGGAACAAAAGACTCTGACAATACTTCTGTCTAGGAGAAAGCCACCCCTCCAGCTCTTGCCTGAAGCTGACAACTCAGTTCCTCTCCATGTGTCCCTGGCACCTTTCAAGTCGCTGCCCCAGTGCTGGAGCTCAGAGCAAGTGAGTCTGTCACCAAGTAAGTCCATTTACTCGCTGTTTAAGAAATTGTCTGCAACTCCCACAGCCCTGTTTCACTCAGCTACAATCTTTGCTGGTTTTCACAGCCATGGATTGTGGGGTCTTCTCTTTCTTGCACTGCAGTATGGGGACAGAAGGAGAGCCCAGTCTGGGGCTGGGACTCCTCACTCCTTGGGATGGGGGGCGGTCTGCAGCAAAGATAACTGTCCTGATTCTCATCTGCCACACACAGTTCTTTTACCTGCTTGTTTCACATATATCTCCCCTTCTACCAGTCTCCAGGTGACCTCTTATGTACGTCTCCAGTTGTAGGACTTCTGTTCAGCTAAGTCTCAGGCAACTCCCAGTGATGACTGTTCTGTAGTTTCATTGTAATTTCGATGTAGTCGAGAGAGGAGGTGAGTAGTGTCTACCTTCTATACCATCTTGACATCATCATCATCATTATTATTATTTAATTTCTTTTTTTTTTAATTTAAGGGATTCAAGTATAATCATGGTGTGAACTAGCTACAGAACTTTGTCAGATAAAGGACTTGACAATTAAAATTCATTTCCTAGAATTTTATTCACTTTCACTAACTGGTAAGGGAAAGGTTATACTATCCTACCCTAGTCTTACCTTACACAGTCTGGGTGTCCAGAGGACATTCTCAAGAATTTCACTCTGAATAGAAGCAGTAGCCTAAATATTCACTTATGGACCACATTGAATACTTATAGGTCATCAGTCTCAGAGACAAGAGGTCCTACACAAGGTATTTGATCTTATTTCTATCCAGGTTAGCTTGTTCAATTTGTGGTAAAACCAAAATTTCAGTTGCAGAAGATTTTATTCTGCCATATCAACATTCAAAGATGGTTTATCCACACTTACTCACATATTCTGATTCTTAGGTAAATAAATCCAAACTCTTCATCAACAATTGATTGTTAGTTTCACATAGAGCTAAGAGAGTCTTTCATAATTAATATTTATAAGGACACAAAGAAAGGAGAGGCAGTAATCTTCGTGCCTGTTTTCCTCATCTTAAAACTGAGAATGATATTTGCTAGATTGAATTTTGTGCCTAGTAAATAACTTGTAAAGATGTATGTCACATTGCTTAAACATTAAGAGGTATTTAATACTTGATTAAATAAGAAATAAAACAACGCATGATGATTTAGATTGCCTTTAGGCTGTTATCATTACTCTCCAAACAGATTGGTAATGCAGATTTTTCTATCTGTCTAACTTATCTGCTTTAATGCACAGAATTTTTTTCTATAGGCCTAAAAAAAATCACAGCAGCTTCCAAAGTCCCTTTTTATTAAAAAGTTTATATACTAGGTATGTACAGTTTAATCTGCATAGTAATATGGTTATTTAGAATAAAATTATGGACTAAACTAGCACAGGGACTGTATTGACCGGTATATTCTGTTTATACTCTACCCATCTGTTTACATGGCTTGATGCCCATTCATAAGTTAATCAAACCTTTCCTAAGAGTGGCTGCCAAAAAGGCATTGCTTTGGAAGGGCAACTGGCAAATTTTGGAAAAGCAAAGGCAATATAAGAAAGCCAATTTAAATTAATATGTTGAATAATTACCAAAAGCCTGAACATTATATGATCATTTCTTAAAAAAAGTGAGATTTTCGACCAAAGAAAAAACCCTTTGTAGACAATTAATTTACTTAAGAATACTTATTTAAAAATTAAGAAAGCTAGTAAAATAGTTTGGAAACCTTGAAATAAATATTGTATCAAATAAACAACTCCAGATAAAAATAAAGCAATTCAAACGATACATTTAAATATTTTCAATTAACTTTTTCTCCTTTTAAAAAAGGCTGAGTCTAAAAATAAAAGAGAGAAAGGAAATTGGCAAGATATTTCTTCTTTTTTTCTTTGTCAAAGAAAACTTTCCATGAATTTATGACAGCTTTTCCCTTCTCAGAGGGAAACATATGACTAAGTGATGTTTTTCTCACTTAGTAATAAAGGATTACATTTTGAAACTGTATTTTAAAAGGGACAGTGATTTGTAATTTTTTTCTTTATCTTCTTTACTTTTTTAGCCATAGTACTCTGTTCTTTATCTAATTCTATTATTGTCTAATCTCTAATCTAGTATTTTTCTGATAGTATCATTTTTATTCATCTGCGTTCTTTACTGCAGGAGAATCTAGTGCTTGAGCTCAAAGATGTCTCAAACTGCTCATGTAGAAGGAATTGGGTTACAGTTTTCAATGGACCCATTACAGATCTTGCTGATGATATTAATCAAGGCCCCACACATGATAAATAATTCTATATACATGTAGAAATTTTCCATAAAATAATTCCATGATTTCACATTAAATATATTTTTATCGTATATTAAAATACAGATGCAAGTATCACATTATGTGTTTAACACCTCAGGTTTTACTAATAACTAAATTTGTCTGGTAATGATAGCTTTTGGAAAAGCTTCAGAGCTCTAACTTTTTCACTAGACTTTGAGAAATGAATAGGCATTAAGCCAATTTGTGTTGTATAGAATCAATGTGTTAAATAGGAAGCACTTGGCCCTTTCTATTGCCAGCAAGAAAAAAAAAATTATAGAGGAGTCAGGAATTCAGAATAAGAAAGATGTGCAATGCTAAAATGTATAGTAAAGGGAAATTACCTGAAGCCCTAATATTTCCATGTTTTAATTTTAAATATTCCTTGGCAATAATTTCAATTTAAACACACTGTTATAATGTTTATAATTAATGAAGTCATCTTTCTCCATTTAATTCTTATGTATAATTACCATGAGTGCTAATAAAATTCATTAATCTCATGTATCTTATATTCATGCTTATAGGGAATCCAATATGATTCCATAATATTTATATAT
Organism: Macroglossus sobrinus; assembly: GCA_004027375.1. NCBI lineage: Eukaryota > Metazoa > Chordata > Mammalia > Chiroptera > Pteropodidae > Macroglossus > Macroglossus sobrinus. Next base: position 148,643 of record PVKZ01000379.1, on the reverse strand, counting down.
TTTTATGTAAGTCACTTTCTAGTCAAATTACCAAACATCAGAATGTGTCTGCTGCTAATATCATAAGTATAATTTTGAAAATCTAAAAAAAAAGGAAATATATGAGTTGAATCTCTATGTGGTAAAATCATAATTCCAACGAATCACTAAAATAACATCTGATGTTAAGTTGTAAAGAAACCAGAAGTGGCACTAGTTCTGATCTTGAATCACCAGATTTCATTAAGACAAAAATTACTCAATCTTTGCCAAGAAATTTGGTAGAAATGAATAATTATTAGGCACAAAGAATAAAATAAAAACATATTTTCAGTTTATTTTTAAGGAGAAAACATTTAAGTGCTAAAAAGTTGCAAATAAAAATAGTTTGATCAACTCAGGTTTTCTTTTCATTAAATGTATTGAGGGACATTGGTTAGTAAGATTGTATAAGTTTGAAGTGTGCAATTCTATAATACATCATCTGTATATTGCATTGTGTATTTACCACCCAAAGTCAAATCATCTTCTTTCACATATATTTGACCCCCTTTACCATCTTCTACCTCTCCCACCCTCTTTCCCTTCTGGTAACCACCATATTGTTGTCTGTGTTTATAGAACTCAGTTATTTTTAACCACATAGTGAAATTTCTAGTTGTGTTCTGCAAGATAGACCTAAGTTTTAAGTATCCAGAGATTAATGAGTATTCATTATGCTACCAACTCTTCTGTAACTCCAGCTTTAGAAAGAAATAATATTGTAATTTAAACAAATTTTCAAAATCCTAATTTACATCGCATTCATAGTTTATTAAGTCATAGAATTGGCCTTTTAGCTTTAAAATAACCGTTGAAACTATGTGCAAATATAAAAAGAAAGACATAATTGTAATCAGGTTTTGAATGAGTTAAAATCACATCAAAACATTTTCTGAAAAATAATTTAAGACTTCTGTTGTTAATTTCCTAAATCTGTATTAGTGTCATAAAATAATTGTTTATATTGCTACTATTATATTTAAACACTGATTAAACACATATCTTAAGATATATATGAATGTACATTATGTTTGTGGAGTGACTAGAATAACTACTTATGCTATTAACTAATTTACCTATATTCCTTCATGTCCAGTGTATGAATATTGACACATAGAATATAGATTTTCTAAGTATTGAATATAACTTTAATTTTATGTTAAGATAAGTAACTAAACTTATGTAGCATAAGTAAATATATTTTAATTTTAGTGATAATCCTTGAAATTTTAAATTTAAGAAATCTTAAAAGAGTCTTGTTTAATAAATTAACAGTATGTGGAAATTTGTTTTCATAGATTATTACATTATTATGGTTAATCGAACTCAACAGCTATTGAACTGTATTTTTTTACATTAGCTAGACATTAAGTGAAGAATTAAGCACTAGTTTAAAAATCTAGCCTTTTTCAGCTGATAGAACAGATTTATTTTTCATAATATAGGGAGTACATGAATTGAAAAGCAAAACAAAATACAAATGTCAGGAGAGAAAAAGAGGAATTTAAGAGTAAGTTAATGAGGCTGCAAAATTCTTGTACATTATGATGAAACAAATGGTTTTATAATTCCATGGTAGCTACTTATGTCTTTTTTTAAATCTCTTTTATTTTCTACTCTTGGATAAAAAATCATAATTGTAATCAGAGAGTTGAGAGTATTTCAAGAACAAAAAACTTGCATATTTTCAAAAGGATGCAATCAAAATTCCAAAAGGAATTCATAGCACTTGATAAACATCAATATTGTAAGGAAGAACAAAGAGTCACAAATAGCCAAGAAGAAAAATAAGAACAAGTGAAATATTTGACCATATGGTCATATGACCTTATGACCATATTAATATGTTGCAGTACAGTATTAGGAATAAACAAAACTAATAAAAAAACCAAATGACCTCAAAATAGGCACATTTGATTTATTTTAGAGCTGGCTTTACAGATGACTGAAAAAAATTATCATATTCACTAAATGTTTTTAGTACCATTAAAAATTCACATGGAGAAAAAGAAACATTCAGATTTGACTTTTACTGTATGTCATCCACAAAAAATAACTTTATATGGAAAAAAAAACAACATTATATATATGAATTTAGGAATTTTAAGGATATACTAAATATGACACAAAACATGCCAATGACATAGAAAACATTTACTATGTTTAAATTAAGGCATTGTCCATAAATATACATGAAAAGAAAGAAAACAGACAAACCAAACACTGAGAAAACAGTATTTGTAATTTGAGAATAGCAACCAGAACATATAAAGTATATCTGTAACTCAGAAAGTAAAATATAAAATAAAAATAGTGACTACATATAGAAAACAGGTCAAGAAGAAGCATTTCACAGCAGATCAGTAAGTGGCCAGCATACATATGAGAAGAGCAAATGACTGTGATAAGGCCAAATGTTAATATAATGTGCTGCCATGACATTTGGTAAGTTCTCAAGCCATGGCCTAACCATACTTTCCCCTCATCATGCTGCTATCATGGCTTACTTTTGAAACAGCCCTTGTTACCAAATGAACAAAGTGCATACCCTGCTTATCCCTGAGTAACAGCAGTTCCCCACGAGACGTCAGAAATATACAAACAACCACTCACATCCTCCAGCAGAACCCAAAGGTCACCTCATCTTCTTGATACTATAAAGTCTGCCTCACATCCCCTGTTTTTTCATTCTGTTCCCCACCCATGTGGCCTATACAGGATGGAGTGTCCCCCTCCCCTGGGCTCTGAGTGTATGGGACTAATAAACTAGTCTTTATCTCATCTTTCTAATGTTCAGTGTTCTGAGTTAGGCTATCCCATAAGTCCAGAGTGGGATCCCTCCTCTCTAACAGGGTGAATAAAGATGATGGAAACAATGACATATAAAACTACAGTAAATACCATATAAACTAACCATTTTGATGTACCCTGGAAAAATGAGATAAAAGTGAAATAGGTGAGAAATGATAATCTCCTACTACAGGTGCTGGCTTATATCACTGGTCTTCCTGGTTCTCCAGCTCACAGACAGCAGATCATGCATGGGACTTCTTGATTTCCAGAATCAAATGAGCAATTTTTATAATAAATCTATTTATATCCATATCTATATCATCTATCTATATTCTTTTGGTTCTATTCCTCTTGAGAACTCTGACTGATATACAAGACTTAGAAAACTGTGAAGAAATAAATTATATTCACTGCTTAGAACAACATAAATTTAATATTTTAAAGCATGATGACAGATAAAACAAATTTGTTTGCAGCACATGTCAGGCGTTGGTTTATAAACCATTTTGTGTTCTATGTTCTGGTTTACTCTTAAAAATAGCAATTCTGCCTAGCAGTTTGATCAAAGGAAGGTAATATTGACTGTGTTTTGGAGATTTTTTTTTTTGGTTTCATTTTTTTAATGAGTAGACAATTTCTAAGCAGTTGTAAGTTTACAGAAAGTACAGAGTAACCATATGCCCCCTCTCCCTTCCCATTTTCCCCTATAATTAACATCTTGCATTAATATGGCAAGGTTCTTGCAATTTACGAGCCAACATGAGTACATTATTTTTAATTAAAGTCCATAGTTTACATTAGGATTCACTCCCTATTGTACATTCTGGTTGTTTTGACAAATGTATAATGACAGCTATCCACCATTATAGCATCATACAGCATAATTTAACTAACAAAAATCCTGTATGCTCCATCTACTCACCCATTCCCCTCCACTCAACATCTGTCAATCACTAACCTTTTTACTGTCACTATAGATTTGCCTTTTACAGAATGTCATGTAGTAAGAATTATATAATATGTAGCTTTTTTAGACAGGCTTTTTTCACATAGCAAGCTGCATTTAAAGTTTCTTCATGTCTTTTTGTGACTTGATAGCTCATTTTATCAGTGCATAATATTCCATCGTGTGGATATACCACAGAAAATTTATCCATTCACTTATTGAGAGCCATCTTTATTGTTTCTAAGTTTTGGCATTTATGAATAAAGCTTATATAAAATTTATGTGTAGATATTTGTGTAGATGTAAGTCTTCAGCTCCTTTGGGTAAATATCAAGGAGTGTAATTATTGTATTGTATGGTAAGAGTATGATGATTTTTATAAAATAGAGCCAAACTGTATCCCAGGGTGGCTGTACCATTTTATGTTTCTACCAGCAATGAATGAGAGTTTCTGTTGCTACACATCATTGCCAGCATTTGGTGGTGTCATTGTTTTAGATTTTAGTAATAGGTATACAGAGGTATTTGAATATTCTAATTTGCAGTTTATTAATGACATTGAACTGATTTTTAAAAATTTGATCTTCCTTCTTTTGTTATTCTTTCAGGGGGCCTTGGTCTGGTATGGAATGTTTAATATAGTTAGAAGTAGAAGTCTGTCTCTACTAGTGTAAGATCCTTCTTGCTGCTTTTTGGAGCTACTTTTAGGCCTCTCAATATTTCTAAAATACCTATTCTATTCTCATTGTATTAGATAGATATGCAGTAAGATTAACCTTTCAAATCACATAGGTTAAGTTAGATTTATTTTGGATCTTGCAAGACTTTCTGATAATTTTCTTCTAAGATAAACATTAAAAACAATAAGCTTCATTATACTTGTTAACTTCATTGTTAAATTTGTAGTAATTATAGTAATATTTTTTTTAATTGGCAATTTAAGACAATAGTTTTCTGTACTAGTTGATGATGAAGCTTCTTTAATAGTTAATGCACGTCAAGTTGGATGAGATTTTCACAATCTCGCAATTTGCATTTTGTAGCCTATATAATTTTTAATAAGAAGAATTAAAGTTGTGCAACAATAGATTTCCACCCCCCCCATGGTAAAACTAAGAATATATTTTGCATAAAGTCTATAGAAATTATATTATTTTTATAGCTGAAATAGAGGAAGAGAGAATATTTGAGAAAAAATTCTGAGGGGGTTTGGCATCAAATGATGAAAAGTAAAATTTACCCACAAAAGAAAATATCATTGGCTTTTGAAAGGTATTAGAATTTAAATAAACATATTTAAGAGAAAATCATTAATTAAAAACATTATTTTTTTTTCCTTAGGGAAAATGATATTTTTCTGCTTCAAATCGAATATAAGTATAAAGTAGGGAAGCTAGAGAAAAATTTGAAAACCATATTCACCACCAGCAATTAAATTGAGCTGTTAATGTTATTGTAATCGTTGATTACTAAAGTCTGATGTACATCAGATCCTAACCACATCAGGGTTTTGCCTTTGAATTTTGGCCTTGAAAAGAAAAACACCATCTTAAATGTGGGTGACAATTTAAGCTCTGAATGAAAACAAAACTAATGTATAGGTCTTTCAGGTTAGCAGTAGTTATCAGGTTTGAATTGAAGCTAAAAATACTACTTAGAATAAAATACTCTGTAAAATACACTGTTTTTTTAGTAACTTGTAAATTAAAAAGAATTATCAATGTATTTGGTAGGCTCTGTTTCATGAAAACATTTTAAATGTCACTGGTGTTATATATCAGGCATATCACTTTGATATTTTCATGAAGATTTGCAGACATATGTGCATTCACTATTTCTAAAAAGGGTTTTTGGGTATTTTTAAGTGACTTGACACTAGGACTGTATGATTTCTTTTCAGCAAATATCTGATTCAAATGTGTTTCCTTGAGGCATTGCAAAAGATGAAACTCAAAAGTAGATATCAGATCTTGATGAAAAAACAAAGACACAACCACAGTAGTCAGTGAAGACTGAACCCACCTACCTCCAGGTTAAACCTGTGGCACAGAAGGAATTGGTGCACGTGAGTATTCAAGAAACATGCTTACCTTCTGAGAAAAGCCTGGAGATACCATTATATTTCTCTACCTCCAACTGACATACCTACAGAAATGTGGCTTACAAAGGATAAAGAGGCTTAAACTGTTTTATGAGCAGTGGTTTGAATTTTAATAGCATCATTAGGCTATGGTGTGTGACTTACTGTCACTCTAAACTGTGCATTATAAAAAAATAAATAAAATAAAAGGCTAGTAAAAGTGTTAGGAGATAACTTCATCCATAGAAGGTCAGATGTAAGAGGATAGCAAATTGACTGGTTAATTGTTCTCATTAAGCACATAGGTTATCTTAAATTTGTATTATTCACATGACCTTCAGAGAAAAGATGTCCTGAGCATCTTAACAGGAGCCCACTTTTGTTGTTGCTTTAGTCCTTTACACTATATTATGAAGAAACCAGGAAGAAAATGAGGTTGATGTTTTATTCAGTTCTTCTATAGTATAAAATAATTGTAAGTTCTTTGGTTAAAACACAAGCACTAGTAATGTTTATGTAGCCAAGGATTTATATAAAACTCTAAGGAATTGCAGGATTTAGAAGCCAGGATGAACAGAAAATAATGGTTAATTGCGATAAGAAATTTAACATCAAAAGATTGCTATTCTTTTGTGGAAGAAAATAATCGTAAGAGTATAGATACATAATTCACTTTATATGTTTAATAGAGTCAAAGTACTAGCCTTTGATGCACAGTGCTAATGAGATGTGTTTTGTAAGCACTACAGCAAGAGGTTGTTTGGAATATGTAAAGGACTACAAGGAGATATTTAAAATGATGGATACTAGATCTAAATTAAATCTTTATTTTAAAAAATATGTTCTCTTTTCAAATTGGGACTGAAATGATAGGGCCCAGTGCTGGCACTAGAATATTCTTGTGTCTTGTGGAGTCTGTTTTTTGTTTTTACAGCCCAGGTCAAAAAATATATATCTTCACATTAAGTATGCATTTTTTCCTCTAATTCCTCTATTTGAAGGAGGACCTTTTATTTATTTTACTGTGCCTTGAAGAAAGTTTAAGTTCAGGTTTCTGTAATTGCAGGTTACAGAAACATTGCTTCCATTTGAAAAGTATACTGGAAAAAAAAATGTTTTCCAACCTCTTCTTTAAAGTTTAGTTTCAAGTAGTACATTCTCTGCCCCAAACTTACCCTTTCATATGTCTTGCTTCTCCACAATACACCCTCACTCAGGTATCTTTGAACTGATATCCTGCTGTTCCTTTATGTTTTTAATCATTAGTTTTCTATCTTTACTCTTTTTTCCCCAGTTTCTTTTTTCTATAATTCCTTTACCAACAACTTTTACTTTTTCCCATTGTCCTTCACTGTCATTCACCCAACAAATTAACCTCTTTTGTCTCCCTCCCACTGACCTCTTAAATACCAGAATCTGACCCGTGCCTACACATTACCACAGAAATGATCAATGTGCTGAAAACAATAGGCCATTTTTAGTCATTAAAATACTTCACATTTCTGAAATTGTTGGCAATGTTATTTCCTGCCATCCTTGCTGCCTTTTAGTTCATTGATAGCAAATTCTCACAATTCTGTTTTTTGAGTGCTTTTTCCTAGAACTGTTTAGATATTTTTCTTTATCTCTTCCTCCAATGGTGGTGATTCTTATAGATCTCTCTTTGACCTTCTATGATTCACAAAGTCTCCATTAGCAATTTTTTTTCAAGTTCATGAACCAGTGTAATCACATACTGATGGCATCTATCTTAGAGTTCTCAGATATTATTATTTGACTGCTAGCAGTTTACATGTGACAGGTAGATTATATATATATATATATATATATATATATATATATATATATATATATATATATATATATATATATTGCATTGTATGTTCACTGCCCATAGTTAAATTTCTTTCTATCAAAACTACAATGAAAACATAGTCTTTTTAAATTAGACAGAAACCAACCAAACACAGAATCTCTTAGCATTTAAGGAATGGAGATGGGGAACAGATATTTAATAAAGGATTTGTGGCAGATAAAATTCATTTCCTGGACCAATGCTCATTTTTAAGCCTTCTCTGTTGCTCCATTCTATTAAAGATAGCAAAAGCTAAATATAGGCAACTCCCACTTAACATCAGCGATCCTTTATGGAAATAAGATATTCTGCTTAAAATGTAAAGCCTATATTTATTATTATAAATGTACAACATTGTAACATGTTACATTCTATATTTCAACTCAAAATCCCCAACCAACCTCTCAAAAGTGTGAGAATAATAACATTTGTAAAAGCCATAAAAAATCAAGCTTGCTCTTACTTTAAGGCAAGGAGAATTCTAAGTGATATAAACTATTTTAGTAGAAAACTACCAGAATGTAGTATTCAAACCCAGATGCATGAAAATACAATCCAGCAAATATTAGGCACAAAACAAGAAAGGCTTTTCTTTCTCCACTGATGTTATTAACTAGAAACCAAATCTAACATAAGCAAAAATAACTTACTGGGAAGAAACATAACAGTTCACATAATTGAAGGGAACCTTAAAGCAAATAACATTAAAATTACAAAATAAGATAGCTTTGAGGCTATTGGAGCTTGTGGAGGTTGGTTTGAACTATTTCTTTGGATAATTCAGCTCAGGTTTACTTCAGATATGGTGTCTGCTCAATATTCAAATTTCTGGAAGGATGAGACTCTCATGAATTCACCCTTCAGGAGATAGGAACAGTGCCTTAAACAGTTAAGTGCTAAAGAGAGAAAATTACAATTAAAAAAATTTTTTCCTACATTCCACCCCTTGTCTGTCAAACAAATGCACATGTACATACATACTTTTTGCAACATAGATAATTTAAACAATGTTCATGGGGACTATGGAAGGTCTCCTTATTAGGGGAGAATACACAGTCACATATTCGGAGACATTTTTATGAGTTCTCTGACCTCTGATGACACAATCTTCAATTGACCTCAGTCCTCTAATTTCATCACAATTGTAAGGAAGAGAAAAAGGAAGAAGTAAGATAGTGTATACATCATATATAATGAATCCTTGAGGTGTATGTGTCTAGCAAGTAAGGAAATGTAAAGAAAGGCTATATTCTTTCTGCAACTGGTATTTGTGATTCCATTGCTTTATTTCATATAACCTTTTTTTCCTGCCTTTAAATGGACCTTCAACTGGATGAGAAACTTTGCTAAAAGCCATAAAAAATACTGAATGAGCCAAAATCTTTATTTCTGAGTTAATTTAAGGTCAATCAACTCAGCCAATACTTCATATTTTGCCATTTTGCTTCATTTGTGCTAGATGGCAGTATCTGCTTCTAATTGAGTGCAAATATTAAAATATTCTGGCTAAAAATGTTCCTGTCAGCCCTAAAAATTTTATGTATGATTAGAAATATTCTCATTAGTCACAAAAATTAAAAGCACTTATTGTATGTGTACTGTAATCACAGATTGTTGGTAGGGAACAGTGAGGGCCAAGTATGGCTCAACTCCTCCCTCAGCTTCTTGGTTCCAAGACCACTATATTATTGTTTTGCTTTGAAAAGTTTATATAAAATAACACAGAGAATATTGCAGCACACTAGTTTTCACTAAACTGACCTTAGCCAAATGTTAGTGGGCCATTCTAACTTTTTTTTAATAAGGTCTACCTTCTGTATAAATCAAATATAGAATTAGAATGATGAATCCTATAGGTGTGAACCTATTGGCTTATGTTTTTTTTATTTTTTCTTCCTGGCAAACTAATTGTTGTTAAAGAATAATCTATGTAATATCACAATGTAATATAAGGGTTTTAGAGAATTCCCAGACTGGATTGTGATCAGAGACATAAGAAGGAGGAATGCAAGACCATATCTATAATAAATAAATTTTTAGTGAAAAATAACTACTGTTCTATTGACGGTGGAAGAAAATAAATATAATCTCTATTGAGTATGAGAATCTTAAAAAACAGGAAAATGCAGGAGCAAGTTACGTACCATCTAAAGGCATAGATTCCACCACATTGCCAGCTTCTTCAGCCCAAGGCTTTTTTTAAACTAGGAGATTTTTGTAATCAATTAAAGCATCTGAGTACAGATGGCTCTGCACGATATGCAGGGGCATGCTACTTTAGTAGTAGATATCTGTATTCTGATAGGATATTTTCCATTATGTAGGAAAACATGTGACTTACATCTTTGGTACTTAACTACCTTCTGTTTACAGGTTCACTCAAGATTGCATCATGAATATGATGGAAAGAGATTTTTTGATGACGGTTTGATGTAGGTTCCTACAACTAGAATATAGCATAGTTCTGGAAATTTGACTTATAACCAAGGTAATAAAATTAAGGGTGTTCTGATACACTTGCCAGGTAAAAATAATTGCTCTTGAGGCTCCAAGTTTAATGGAAAACATACAAATAAATTACCTAACAGTAGGTGCCTCATGCCAGGGAATGTACTGCACTGGCAACCAGATCTTTCCTGGCATTTCCTAAGACTTATTATTCATTCATGGCCAATCAGGAATTAAATGGTAGGCATAATGTAAACCATGTTTGCATGACAATATGGTAAACATCTGCATTTATCCCAGGGATGCCATTTTAAAATATATTTAAGTTTTAGTAGAATAAAGGAATTCCAGTGGTTTCATATGGAACCCTTAACTCATGATAGATTTTACTTCAAAAATAAGAGAAATAATGATGACATTTACAATGTTTTTAAGGATATCCATTTACTAGATTTTGAACAATTTCAAAAATAAACCTAGACTGTATTAAAAGTCTCACAGCACCTGAAATGAAATGAACTTGGGTCAAAACTTAATTAGTTTTGCTTCAGTAATGACATAATTATGTTTACTATAATAATTAATTTAATGGTACTCTATAAGTGACATTCCTTTTTCAATGATATCTCCAAATTTATATGATTCATGATTTCTGAAATGATAGTCCCATTGAATTCCATCATGCCTACCACAGCTTTTACTTTTAACTACAGTTAACCTGAGTGGCATTAATTGTTCTTTATTTCAAATGATTGTCCAATTTTAAATGGTTACATGGAAAAAAGTAACTCTAAATTTGCACATTGCTTAATACATGTAAGTGCTTGATACATTGTTAATTATTATCATATTTTATCATATAAGTTTAATAATATAGTAAACATAACATTGTAGATGGCTTAGGAGGAATTCTTTTGAATTCTATCTAGAATTCTTGGCTTCATAAACTTGGGCATCTCTTTAACCAAGATGGCTACTCACCACATGTAGATCTGTTATATCTGCATTAGCCTGAGTCTCTAAGGTAAATCTTAGTTCTCTACAACCAGGCTAAATAGCATGAATAATAATTTTTCCCCCAAATGAGAAGATTTTTTGGTATGTCAACTTAATATGTCTTGGTACCACTGAGAAGCTGGGGTAATTGGTAACATTTTAAATATTAAAGAATCAGTTATTAATATCTACTAAGTGTTACAAAACAAGAAAAAAGTTATATCTCAATTTTGGCTTTCAAAATTTAACATAATGTGGTTGAATTCACTTATCAATTACAGAATAATATTGTGGAATTAACTATTATTATTTAACTTTGATTTTCACAATCTAGTTTAGAAAACTATTTGGCTTATTTCCAATAATAATGTATGTTGTTTCAATCTGTAAGAGTTTTCAATTCAGCCTTCTATTCCATTAATTTTTACCCAATTTTGCGTACATAGTATTAGGTTCTCAGCAAAATAAACTTGAAGAGAATGCACTGTATATTAGTATAATCTTAAACAACCCTCAGTTAACCAGCTTACCACATTTACTAATATATTCTATTTCTTCTTGAAATAATGTCTATATAAAATTTTCTAACAGCTCTATTGAGGGATAATTGATATACAAAGAACTATGAATATTTAATGTGTACAATTCGATGACTTCAAACATACGCAAATACCCATGATACCATCACCAAGGTATCACAATCAAGGTAATGATGTAGACCAACTTAAGGTTTTTTTCTTTCTTTTGAGGATTTAAAATTAATGTTCTCTATTATGGATGTACAATTCTGTTTCCTTTTTTGACTGATTTGCCAAACAGAATTAACTAGCAACCTAATTTTATTAATTTTCAGTTGTATGTGTCATTATAAACCTATTATTGAATTAGTGTACAAACTAGTGGGAAGAGGACATGAAAAAAGAATGCCTTTATCTGACAAGTTAGTTAAATACTATGGGAAGATCCAATTATAGCATAGTCACTAATATAAATTACCACTGTATTATAAATTATATATGCACAATAAAATTTAATAAGATAGGCAAAAGCACCAAAACTGAGATGTAGTCTACTCTAGTTTATTCTAAATAATGCATTTATGTTTCCATTTCATTTTAGAGTACAAAGTGGAAATCCTAATAACTGCATTGGTTTGTGCAAGAAATAATGTAGAACTCCAATAAAAAAATTATATTTACCTATCAATATAAGTATAATATTCTCTTCTTTAACTGACTTTTTCAGTTAACTGGTTAACTTGTTTATATGACTTTTTAAATTAACCAGTTAACTACTGAAGCTGATTTAATTACACTATAGGGCTTTAAAAATGTTATGCTTTATAACACATTACCATATATTGTACCAGTGAGATCTATGTTTTTCCTGATTTTAAAGTAACAGATTTATTGATATGTAATTCATGTACCATACAATTAATCTATTTAAAGTGTGTACAATTCAAGGACTTTAATATATTCACAGTTCTACATATATATCTATAATCAATTTTAGATTTTTGTCACCCCCACACCCATACCCATTAGCAGTCACTCTTCATTCCCCATTTCTCCCAGCCCCTGACAACCAACAATCAACTTTCTGCCTCTCTATATTTAACTATACAGAAATTTCATATAAATGGAATGATAACTTATATGTTTTTTTTTTTCTGACTACCTTTAATTTAGTATACTGTTTTCAAGTTCTTTCATCAACACCTCATATATTATTTTTGACAAACATTATTCCATTGTATGGAGGTAAACTATGAATTTATTCTCTATGGACATTTAGGTTGGTTCAATCTTTTGACTGTTAAGAATACTGTTGTGAAAATCCATGTACAAGTTTTGTGTGTATATGTATTTTCCATTCTCCTAGATATCTTATATTACATAATACAAGATTATGTAATCTATAATTGAAGATTGTTGTACATAATCTCATTAACTGTGCTGTAATGCAATCCCTGACTGGATCTCCCATCTCCATGTAATCCTCCTATGTTTCCTCCTTTAATTCCAAATGTGTAAAATAAGCTGCAAAACTGTTATTCTCTGGAGCATTTGAGATTTTGATCCCTTGCATATGTCATCAGTTTGACTCTAGTAAACTTGTAAAAGTTCTGTACAGGTTGGGGCATTTCTTATGTCAACATAAATAACAAAAATCTTAAAATCGTGATGTCTATCAGCAGGAGAATGTAAAAATGTATCATTCAATACTTACACATTGGGATCCTATTTAATCATGAAAAGGATTAAACCATAGCTAAGACCTGAATTGATAAATATTGCAAATCTAAAATCTTAAGTATAATGTCAAATATAAAGACAAATTGCTGAAAAAATACACATAGTAGAATTCTGTTTATATGAAGAAATATCTATATATTTGCTTTAAAAAAGAAAAGGTGTATAAACAAGCATAAATTCAGAATAAGAAGCCTCGTAGGGGTCATGGGGAGTTTGAAATTAAAGATTTGTACACAGGGATTATAAGGGTTTGGTATGGTTCTATTTCTTAACCTGATTTGAGATTAGGCATATTTTCATTTTAGTGGTAAATCTCACATAAATATCACATGCATTATTTTCTGTATTTGATTTTTTTCATAAAAAAATACTATAGTATGTAAGACCTTTTAATAAGTAGAAAAGTAATGGTTTAATAATATCAGAAGTTGATTTGGAGAAATGTGAACATTTATTCACTTTTAGTATGAAAGCGAATTCATTTTGGAACATAATTTGAAATTGTAGTGAAGGTGAAACTGTTCAGTTACTTCTCTGAGTCTTCTTCCCTGTGATTAAGGAATTATTCATGTAGATTACCACAAACACTGCTGTGTTACTTCATAAACAAGTTGTCAGGGAAACATATTTTTAATATATTGAAATGTTATAGTTAAGCTTCTATCAATGTTTTTGTTTCTAGCTGAAGTAAATTGATATTAAGTTGACTTTTGATCAAGATTTCTGCATGTCTTTTTAGTCCTCCTTTTCTTTGACCACTTCTGTTTCCTGCTTTGAGTTTGTGCCCTATGTAAGTAAGATCTTATTATTCATGTTACAGTACTAAGCCTTCAATAATTAGAGTAAAATACAACAATGAAAGGCCCAAATGCTTCTTGACATCTATTTGGAAAAAATTTCATCTTTCCTTTTTTAACCAATGAAAGGATATTGGATTTTCACCTTTGAAATTTTGTTTAGAAATTGTAGAAGCAAATCAGTGTTTCATAGATGTTTCCCTTTTGTATTTGCAGATATCAGTTATTAAAGATGCTAGTAAATGGTGTCGTAGGTCAAAGTAAATTTGTATTATAAAGACATTTATGAAATTATATTAAAATATGAATTTTAAAGATGTTTGTTAAACCACTAAACACCATCATTTGCCAAGATAATAAATAACTAACTACGCTAAGGTTTGGACTTTGTGCTTCTGGAAGTTACCACCCCTACTACCTAAATCATGTGATGAGAAAAATGAACTAGCTACTTTAGTTGGTATTATTTATATTTTAACACACTGCTGAAATGTGAACTGAATAAAATTTAAAAAGACAAGCAACATAACTAGGTTTTGAAAAGAAATGTAATATATGAAATTATTCAGTTTTTCATAGAATGGAGTAGAGTAGCAGAACATTGAATTGTGATGAGCACATTAGTGCCTAAGAAAATATTTGGAGAATCAACATTTAGAGAAGAATGGAGACAGTTATCCAAATAATTAATGAAAAACAAATTGTTTCTCTTAAAGATGGAGAATTTATAAAGAATCTACCTATATTGATTAAAGTCACTAGATAAATACCCAACTGTCCATTTCACTTTGCTTGTGTAGATAGAACCTACGAATAAGTAATGTCATCTGGTTGAGAGGAATTGAATTTGACAGAGGACAGGGAATGGGGTTATTATATAGTAAATTGCCTCTTCAAGTGCAATTATCTATTCATGACATAAATTCAATACAATTCTACCAGTTCTTGGTTTTATTCCATATACCTCTTCTTTTCTTCATTGTCTTGTTGACAATAAATGTTTTATTTGCTTGTACCAAAATGCTCTTATGTTCAATCCTAGTAGCAGAATCCTAGTAGATGTTTTCATTGAAAACTGACAGATTTCCTCTAGCAGACACCAAATGACTGCAGTATCAACTCTTATATCATGAAACTTTGTTTTTGCAAAGTGAAAAGTATATTATAAGAAATGTGTACATAAATGAAAATTGATATTTTTAAATTACTTATTTTTTTAGTAACCACTTGAAGAAACCCCTAAAAAAAATACTTCTCCATTTTCAACTCCCTTCAAATTAAAGCCAGACCCATCCCCTAGCTCAGTGACAAACACATGCAAAAATGTAGAGAAGTTGTTTTTTAATATAACTGAGGCAGGTCAGATAGTACAGAACCATGTAGGCTAAATTATAAACATTTTTACCAGTTTTTTTTTATTAATAAGCCTTATACCTATGTAATAAAATGAATCTTCCTGAGTTTGAATCCACCTGAAACTTTACTATTATATTATTGATTATGGATTCAGATATTGGATTTATTGAAAGGGTCTTATGCACCACCTAACATCAATTTTGGGGAAAAATAATATTTTAATTTATCAGGGTTATTTATAATAGTATTACATTGGCAAAGGACAACATTAAAAGCAAACTTTTTCAAGTTTTGTGAAATTTCAAGTACATAAGCTGTTCCTTGTGCTAACTTTATAAAATAATCTTATCTCAAAGCACTAAAAACAATCATGAATGAGTTGGAGCCACCAAAAACATCATTATATTCTATTGAAACTGTTAGAGTTTTGAAAAATTTAGAAATTTCCGAAGAACTTTTACTATCATGTCAGCACATGATATCAATGCTCCATCTGTGATTTCTTCTGAAGCCTTTACCATTTCATATACTTGGGCTTTTGGTGTGCTTTCACTCTCAAGAGCCAACTCCTGTACCTCAAAAACCTTTCCTAGCTTCCCAGAAATCACTGTGTCCATGTGTTCCAAGAGCCTTAAGTGACAGGGGATTCATGTTTTCTAGCAGATATTTCTTAAATAATGACTGATTGGGGGAAATTCTAGCTTCCTTGCTCCTGATTAGCACAATTTATGCAGATCTACATTGTCTCCAATGTAGAATTGAAGTAGCCACCTGTAGAACTTTGCTTGCTGTTGCGCCTTTGCTTGAACTCCTTGGTTTTTAAGTCTCATTTCCCCGCTCTCATAGTACCCTAGACCCCTCCTGGAACATTTCCTATGCACTGCCATATAAATCCTTGTTTCAGCATTTGTTTCTAAGGAACCCAAACTGAGACAACTGGTTCCAGAAGTACTACCAGGTTGCAGACTCATAGAATAGATTTTACAGTTGGATTCCTCTCAGACCAGATTATAATTGGGTCGTATTGTCCACAGTAAATAGAATATTGTTTACTTCTGCTGTGCTGTAGCATTATACTATGTTACTAAGACTGCCTAAAGATAGTTTGGATAGGATTCATGTTCGAGGGGATCTATTGGCTTGTGAAAAATTGCTTGCATTGGATAAATATGAGAAAATAGTAATTAAAAAGATGATGTTGATTTTTGACAAGTTCAGTTGGTACCCTGAATAAGGAAAAGTAAGCAATCAAGTCAGCTTATTACAAACTCAGGACATAATGAGCATGCCAGAATGCCTCTATGAAAGCATCACAAATGAACTTTATCTCCAGCAATAGGAGACCTTTAAGGCTAGCAAACAGAAGAGAAGGCTAACTTTGAAGTTTTAGCAAATCACTTGTGCCTAGATCAGGACTCAGTAAACCATGGGATAGGTTAACAGATGCTGTTATGTTCATGGCTCTTTTTCAGTGGAGGAGATAGAATGCTGGGAAAATGGTCAAATGGCACTACTTGATCACAGATTTAACAGAACAGATGTAAATATCATAAGAGACTCTAGCATCAGATGGAAATCATGACCATAAAAAAAACAATATCAATAACCAATTTATCATACTGTTTCTTGGAAAAATAAGAATCAATACGCAAAACTATTAATTGATATGTTTGATTTTAAAAAGTAGATGATTAGAAGGCTGATAGCAGCTGTTCCAGTGGAAAATCACAGTCTTTCACACATTACTATGTTTGAGATATTTCTCAGGCCAGAGTCAATCAATTGAAGAGCCTAATATTTCTTAAGAATCATGACATGACATAGAACATATGCATCAGTAATCTCCCTAGTTCTTCTCCAAAGGATGTATGGTCAGTCTACTGCATAATTTGTACACAGTGGGGGGAGGGGAAAAACACCCAACTTACAAGAGATTTTTAATGTTGAGTCCAAGGTAACAGTGCTGGAAGGGGCCACCATTTGCATGGAAATACGTGAAATCCAGAAAGTAAAATGAAGGCATGACATAGTATGTCTTTCAGTGGTTACAATGCTTTAAGGTAACCATTTCCCAAGTTCCTGAGTGTATATTTTAAATAGATAAATTTAACACCTGGAAAAACTTCACTTATTTCCTTGAACATTGGAGTGAGGCCTCTTGAAAGCACCTCCTTTACCTGAGATTATAAATCAGAAGTAGTGTCTTATATTGAGTAAAAGCCAGAGATTACTGACACTTTAAAAGCTGTAAAGGATGAAGAGTTGGTTAACCCTGTCTTGTCCCCATTTATTTCATAGGTTAGCACCTGTAAAAAAACAGTTCATGGTAGATGATAGTTAAACAAATGTTTAACTGTTCTCTTCCCAATGTAGTATTTTTACTAAAAGAAAACAACACAGCTTCTGTTGTGGTACATAATATGAGTAAGGATCATTCATATGCCTTCTTTTCAAAACACATTAGGACAAAAAAAAAACTCAGAATGGACAATAGTACAAATGTAAGGTCTTTCTCTATGGCTATACTTAACTCTTCTCCTCCCTTCTGTAATGTATTTCAAAGGGACCTGAAAATCCAGGCATCCCACAGAAGTATATTAGTGGTATCATGTTAATTGGACCTGAAGAGTAGAAAGTGGTAAGTACTTTGGATGCTTTTTTGTAAGATATATGAAGTTCAAAGGGTGGAAAATAAACTTTACAAAGATTTAGGGCCTTCTATATTGTAGAAACTATTTAGAATTCTAGTGGTGAGGAATATGACAAGAGGTATATTGTGTAAGTTTAAAGAAGAGGAGGTGTTTTTGTACATTGCAAATCCTATCATTCTGTGCTTGGTAGGCCAGTTTGGATTTTGAGCAATTTGGGAGTAGTGCTCTGTGTATTTATGGGGTAATTTTAAGACTGTTTGTTGTGTGTGAATACAATCATACCTTATCCTTGGCCGTGAGACCTAATATATTCAGTGGTGACGCCAGAGATATTGGTGGTAAATAACATGCCGTTTGGAAACTGAAAGCCTCAATAGGGAGTTGTCGGAGCTGAGGTTCCTAGGATTCAAGATCAAGGTCATGCTGTTGGCAACAAATAATTATATATCATTTGTAAGGTTTGAGCATGCACAGCAGCCATCCACCAGGTAATATTAATGTAAATCTAGGGTAGAGACAGGTCCAGATGGCAAAAAAAGTCATGTGAATAGGTAGCCAAGGCTTTGGGTAACCTACATAGTTTAGAATAATACAGTTTCCTCATCTCACATTTATGTTCTAATAGAGTTTCTTTAAGATAGAGGTAAAATCAGGTCCTTGTTTGTGGATAGTTTGGCTCAATGTTTTTGGGAGCTGAAAATGCTTCCAGAAAATAGCAACACTGAGTGTAGTGGTCCCTGAAAGACAGGAGTGAGTAGAAGTCTACCTATTGGCAGAACTTTGGAGGTATATCTGACCATGAATGAGATAACGTCTGGGGAAATGGCATGTGGATGGACTGATAGGAGTGGGACAATATTGTGAGCAAGATTGGATCTTGCAAGAATGCATAACCTAGATCGTCCATTGCAAAGGAGGCACTAAATACCAAGAGACATAAATATTTATCACATTTATGTCAGGAATCCTCTGTCCTCAGTGATTGGGCAGTGGGTCTACACACTGAATAAACATGGGGCTATGCATGGGCCCAGCAACATATTATTATTCTCACCAAGGCTAATCACTAATCTGGTCATTGCCGTTACTGAATATCCAAATTGTGAGCTGTGGGATCCAACTTGTTGTCTTAATATGAGCCTCACATCTACCAGAAATTGTCAAGTTGATTACATTAGAACTCCAACTTTTTAAAAAAGATAATAATTCATTCTGAACAGGACCAACATGTATTTTGTGTAAGGATTTGCCTTTCCACTGCAGTGCCTTGCAATACCACCACTATCCAGGGACTAAGGAAATATCTCATTTACTAACATGAGATCTCACATAACATTGTCACTGAATTGTCCAAGCGACCTGCTTTTCAGTGGAGAGTGTGACAGTGAGAATGATCATGGGATCCACTGATACCTTATAGTGAACCACTTAAAGCTATTATTTTGTTGGAACATAGAAAGACCTTATAAGGGCACAACTATAATACCCACTTGGAGATGGAACTCCATAAGATTAAGATACTGTTTTTTAAGATGCAGTACATGCCAGAATTCAATGGCCATTATATGGTTCTCTATGTCTACGAGAGAAGAAATAAAATTGTCTGGAAATCCAGGGTTGAAATATGAGTATCTTCTCTCATCTTCAGCCACGTAGAATGTGTGTTTTTTGTTCTCACAATTTTAAATTCAGTATGTCTAAAGATTCTGGAAACATTGAGGAAAATTCAGACTTCCATTAAAATTAGATGTATTGCTGCCATGTGATCATTTTTTAGATGCTTGTTAAGGTAAACTAGTGGGCGAGAAATGAAATGCATACTTAATCTTGATAATTGGAGAAGGTAGGATATTAGATATTTAATTTCAGTACGAAATCGTAAGTCTAGAAACCCAGAAAATCTACTAGGTATCTCTCAGTGCTCCCAGATATGACTGAATTGTGAATTTTTATTAGGAGAATAATGATAAATTAGTGTAAAATAAGTTTAAAGATAGTAAGAAAGAGTAAGATAATAGCATACCAGAAGTGGATCAGTATGTTTTCATTAATGATTTTTCATCTATTTATCTTTCCCCAACCCTCCCCACAACAATGCTTACATAAATAATGATGTATTAAAAAAAAGTATCTAAAAAAGTTTCTGACCATATTAGTCAATGAAAAAATATTGGTTTCTCTTGATTGTTTCCTTTGATTTGACTATAACATACATAGACAGAAAACATCCACTTTACAAAACTGTAAATGAAGCTGGTTGAATGCAATTGAAGTGAAGTTTCACATATTTTTCACAAATCTTTTAAATCCGTTTATACAGAAACTAAACATCTGACTTTCTTTTGTATATTTAAAATTTCACTATAGAATTTTAATACATACACAAAGGTGAACAGAATAATTTAAACTATGATCCACAGAAAAATTAAATATTACTGACACATTATAAGTATAATTGAAATACCACCAAGGCACCTTTGTCCTTCCTATATTTTACCTTATCAATTTTATTGGGGAAAACTTACATTATAAACTGCATGTATCTAAAGAGTTCACTTTGGTTTAAGAGTTGTATAAACCTGTGAAACCACAACCACAATCAAGATTTCAATCACCCCAAGAAGTTCTCTCATACTGCTTTGCAGTCCATGTCTCCCTGCCCCTGTCCCATGTAGCCATTGGTCTGCTTTCTCTGACTATAATTAGTTCACCTTTTTATATACATGTAATCATATGATATGCAGTCTTTTGTGGCTGGCTTCATCAACATGATGTTGAAATTCATCCACATTGTTTCGTGTGACAGTAATCTATACTACCTTCTTCACTTAGCTTCTCCCACAGATAGGCGATAACATATAGCAGGGTATCAAACCTATGACCTGATACATTTACCTAAGCTACATATCTTATTCAATTTTCATTGTTTCTTTGCATACCTTATTTGCATAAGTGAGCGGGCATTGTTCTGTGCAGTCTTGTCCTGTGTATAGGTTTGTGTAACCACCTCCAAAATCAAGATACAGAATTATTCCGTCACCATAAATAAACTTTTTATGCTACTCCTTCATATTCTCATTCCCCTGCCCCCATACCTCTTTTTTGGTAACCACTATTTTATTCTCTATAGTTTTGTCATTTTAATAATGTTATATAAGTGGAATCAAAGAATATACAATCTATTGGGATTGACTCACTTACACTGAACCTGATACCTTTCAGATCTATCCTGGTTCTTGCATGGATCAACAATCCATTCCCTTTTACTATTGACCAGTATCCCATTGTATAGATATAGTATATTTTGTTTATTTATTGATAGACATTTGTGTTATTTGAAAATTTTGTCATTATGACTAAAACTATCATGAATATCCATGAACAAGAATTACAGTAGAATATATTTACATTTTCTTTTGTTTAATACCTAGGAGTAGGATTTCTGGGTTTTATGATAAGTGTTTACTAATCACAAGGAACTGCTGAACTGTTCCAAAGTGGTAGTGCTGGTAGTTTGTTGATCTTATCTCTGAGTTATATTGAGTTGTCAGATTTTCTTCCTTCGTATGGTTTGTCTTTTCATTTTGTTAATAATACCATTAAAAGAGCAAATTTTTTACTTTAAGAAATCAAATAGTGTATTTTTCTTCATATTAAGATTACTTTATGCCCTATGTAAGAAATCTAGGTATCACATAGACATCTATATTTCTACATTTTTTTCTAAGAGGTTTTAGTTTTAGCTTTTATATTTAGGGTTATGATCATATCTGGGGGGGGGGGAAGTATGGTTATGTTGTAAACTAAATGTTGATGTTTTCCTTTTTTTCCATAATACTCTATTTAGAAAAATATTTTTTCTCATGTCGAATTATGTGATAACTGTCAAAAGAAAGGTAATTTTAGCTAGAAAGCAATTAAGCATAAATATATGACTTTTTCTGGACTCTCATCAATTTCATTGATCTATATATCTTTCATTTTACTAGTTTTTAAAATTTTTGTTGCTTTATATAAGTATTGAAATAGGTAATTACTTCTGTTTTGTTGTAATTTCTCACATTTGCATTGGCAGTTATATTTTCTCACATTTGCATTGGCAGTTATAAACTGCAACTTCAGCTGTCAATTCAATACCACATGCCTACTGGATTATATGGAGTTTTCCTGTATCTATTGGTCATTTTGCAAAATTGAAATCTTAATATGACAAACCATGGCTATTATATCTCTCAATTATTTAGGTCTTTAATATACGTCAGCATTCTGTAGTTTTCAGTGTGTGTGTATTTTGAAAATTATTCATACATATTTTATGTTTGACAGTAGTGTGAATCAAATTTTTCTTTTTTATTTCATTTACCTAATTTTTCATGGTTTTATGTAAGAATACAATTAAGTAGTGTGCGTGAATCTTGTAACCTTTGACTTGACTTATAGCCTGCTCACACATGTGTGCACTTGCTCACCCTCTTACCCTTCCTCCTTCCTTCTCTCTCTCTCTCTGTGTCTCTGTCTAATGTACATCAATTTTGTTAAACTTTCAAAGATCTAGCTTTGGTTTTGTTAGTTTTTTTCTCTCATCTATTTTCTATTTTATTAGTTTTCAAACGTTATTGTATATTTCTAATATGTTTATATTACTCTTCTTTTTATATTTTTAGTGTTGGGACTTATTGCCCTGGACTTCTCTCCTATAGAATCATAAGATAATATTATTTTTAATATAAAAATTTAAAGCTATAAATTTTCCTATAAACACTTCTTTAGCTGCCTCCCCCAGTTTTTCTGGTGTAGTTTAATTGTTTTATTTGAAATATTTTCAAAATTTTTTTAGAGTTAGAGATAAATGAGGGAGGATCTCATAAAGTTAAAGGAAGTAAACTATAGTTGTTGCTTGTGCTTCTGTGCCACTAAGGAAGCAAAACCATTTTTCTTCAATGAGTGAATAGGGCAGTGGATAATATACTCCTTGAAAAATTGTTTCTTTGACCCATGCATTATTTCAAAGTATGAAGAATAATTTCCAAATATTTGAAATTTTACTGGATTTCTTATTATTTACTAATTCTGTATAATATCAAACATTTTATATTTTCCAACTCTTTTTAAATGATACACCACGTTGTTTGTTTTGGTGAGTGTACCATGTGCGCCTTGTAAGAATGCACTGCCTTAGTTATTTAGAGTGTCCTGTTTGTATCAATTAGGCTAAGAAAGTTGATAGTGTTGTTCAAATTCTCTCTATTTTTTCAATTCTTTGACTAGTCATGCTTTCAATTGTTATGAAAGGAATATTAAAATTTACACTATGGTTGTACATTTATTTATTTCTCCCATTGTTTCTGTCAGTTTTGCTTTTCCAAAATGTTCATGCTAAGTGCATACACATTTATGTTCCTTAAGTCTTTCTGAGAAGTGATCCTTTTTCTCATGAAATCGTTCTCTTTATATCTTTTTAATACTTTCTATTGTCAGGTTTATTTAATCTGATGTTATTATAGCCACACAAGCCTTCCTGTACTTATGTTTTTTTTTTTCATTGTATGCACATCTTTTTTTCATTCTGATATCTTAAACTTACTTATATCTCCATTATTAAAATTAATTAGATAGTGCGTAATTGGGTCTTAAATTTTTATCTATTTTATATCTGTTGTTTAATTATAATGTTTACTTCATTAACATTTAATGTAATTATTGACATAATTGAATTTATATTATTCATTTATTATTTGTTCACTGCTTGCTTTTTCAGATTTATTTCCATTGCTAAATAATATAAATCCAATTTAGTTTATATATTGGTATGTTGAGCTCTACACATTTACTTTTTTTATAATTATTCTAGGCAATACAATATTATACTTAAATTTTCACAAGTTGTAAAGAGATATGTAATATAAAATATAGAAAATTTGCAACTATATAGGTCCTTCCTCCTGTTCAGTGCAGTAATGTACAATTTTAGTAAATGAAAAACTATGAATCTGAGCAAATAGATATGATAGAAAAGGAAATTGTAGAACTAAAAAATACATAACAGAATAGCAGAATGTAAATGAGAAAAGTCACAGACAATAAAGGTTAAAATTATCTTTTAAATTTGTATAAGAAAGATAAAAAGCTTGATAAAAAATAAACATGACCTAATTGAATTTGAGACAATATTACATCTAACATACAGTTAATTTTAATCCTATAGAGAGGAGTGAAAATGAAGTAAAATATATGTGATAGAATAATGGCAAAAACTTTCCCAAAGTTTAGAAAGACATGGCTTTATACATTCAAAAGCTCAGCAATACTTAATAAAAATTTGAAAAAGATATCATATAGATACATCAAACTTTTCAGCGTTACGTAGGATGCTTGCTCTAGGACTTTGTAGATGATCTTCATATCACCTTAATGGGATTTTCTTCCAGTGCCAGTTTGCTGAGTTTTATCAGGAATGTATGTTAGATTTTGTCAGATGCTTTTTATGCATTTACTGAGATGCAATCCTTTTCTTGGTTATTAACGTGGTAAATTATACTAGCTCAGCTACTTACTAGCTGTTCAAGCTTGAGAAACTTATTTGTTTTTTATTTGTCAAAAGGGAAAAAAATTATTAATCCAAAGAGTTTTGGGGACTAGAAAAATAAACATGTCTCAAATATATGTCCATTTTGCTTTACACTATAATGTAAAGTTTAATTAATCATATTCTACACTATCGTAAAGTCTTTTCAATCTCATAATATATTGGAGATATTATTTTATGCCTGTAATTTATGTAATAAAATTGAAGTACAATAAAGTAAAATGACTTGCCTAAGGTTAGGTAGTTTCTAAGAAATGATTACTAGAACTCAGAATTCTGACTGCAATGTTTATTTTAGCTGAAGCTTTTCTAGATAAAAATATTATACTCCTCAGTTGAGAAAGATAAAAATTTATATATTTGTGTGTTTTAAAAATTAACTAGATGTAGATTTAGAGATAAATAAGATGGCTCTTGTTAAGTCACAATGACCCAGTAAAGCCAGGCTAATTGTTAAATTATTGAAATAAATTCATTCTCCATGCAGGTTGGGAAATATCTGCTGCTCCAGCTTTCCATACTGCTCTCATCTCATCAGTGTGTTCCCTTTCTGAGGACCTCCAGGAGGTCCTTGCTAATACCTGATATTACAAAAGACTTCCATGAGCCTATTTAAGTGTATGGGCAACATTGTCTGTTTCTGCCCGATAACTGTCTATTGTTAAATATTTTGAATATGACTCAATTCACAAACGACTATTTGAACAGGCAGATAGATACCTTTTTGTGATATCATGCCAGAAATTCCTGCAGAATAAGCTGGTTCAGGTGGAAGTTTTCTTAGCCATTACTGAGTAATTAACATTTGCCAGACAATTTACTAGGTGTTTTAATAGTACATTCATGGGGAAAATGATGACTAATAGTTTTCTGGTGTCAGAGGGGGAATTTATTAAATAGTAGTTTAATTCCCCCTTTCCTAAAGATGTTGATTAACTCTGTCATTAAATCTCTTGATTTAGAAAGTCAACTCAGGAAATATATGCACAGTTGTACATTGCTATTTATTCACAACTACAACATAAAAATTAGGAATTTCTGATTTTATCTACTTCTAGAAATAGAATAACCTCCAGCAGTCAATACACTGTACCTTCACAAACATATTGATAATAAAGGAAAACATATTCTTAAACTTATAGTTATTGAGGGAAAAATTTTATATATATAAAGGTATTGTAGATACATAGGGAACTAGGAAGAACTTTTTCTCCCTACTTTAAAAAAAAATTTTTTTTAATTATAATTGACATTCAATATTACTCCCTACTTATTTTTTTCTTCAAGTCACCTTAGACACATGATCACAAATATGGTCATATTAAGAGACAGCATGAGGAAAGAAAGTGTCAGTGTATATAAAGATGATACTGCATGCTGTTTCAGCTGAGACTGCTACTGCTACAGCATCTCTCCCGTATTTTAGGCAAATCCAAATGCAGAAAATGACTTTAGCTAATTGGAAGTTGTATACTTCATTAGTCAGGGAAGATATCTTTATCTTTCTCATTGTCCACTACACAATCATTTGTTAATTGCAGAGAGAAGTGTTAGTTTTAGATAAAATTATAGATTAAAAAGTAAGCTTTGGAGAGGAAGCCCCTAGAACAAAGATGAGTTGAAAATCTAAAAGCCATATAGGAGAAAATATGCAAACTCCCTTCTCTCTGTTACATTAGGGTTAGAGACAAGTTCTATTTTAAAATAACTTTAAGAATAATTTTAATATTTTATTTTCACATTGAAATCCAGTCAGATTTGCTTCAGCCTCAGAGCATGTTTATGTAAAATTAAATTAACACTGGCAGCGAGCTGCACTTTTTTTTTTTTTCTAAATGGGAAATGGGTTAATGGATTTCCTGTCTGAACAACTGAATCTTAAATTAATTTCAGCAACTTTAACTTTATTTTACTAAGGAAAACTATCACTATCAAATATCTTAGCCTTAAAATACTACAGAATTTATTTTTTAAATGTGCTAGTAAGTTATCTTTAAATCTAAGACATTTTAGCCACTCAGTAAGCAGTGACCATTGAAAAGACCAAATCGATTTTTATTTTGGACAAGTAAATTAAAACCTTAAAATTGGGAGTTCAGAAAAAGAAATGTGAGAATTGAGGATGGAAGTACAGGATAGCTGAATATATATTATGTTCTTTCCAAAATGTTTGTTATATTTCTTATTATTTTTGGCGAAGAAGAGAGTCATGAGAATAAAAAACATTTTATAATACCTGCAGCCTAAAATTCAATGCATGTGAGAAACTTTTTCAGTTGTAGCCTTGCCTGAGATAGGTGAATTCATATGAGCCATTTCAAATAGGACTCTGTGCACATTGTGAACACAGAATTGCTCTTTTAAAAGTGTATAACAGCTCCAGGACTGCTGCTGACAGAGGTTGTCTTTAATTACTAGTTTGTGGGGACCTTTTGACAGGATGTTGATCTGTGTGGCTGTGACACCTCGTTGATCCATTTATAGTCTTCCCTTGGTTGTTCTGTAACAGCTTGGTTTCCTTCTCATGTCTTCTAATAATCAGGCTAGGGATTTTCTGAGCAAGTTTGGGCTTTTTTTTTTTTTTTTTAATTGGATAGACAACTTCTGTTGTTAATTTAGTCATGTACTTTGCAAATATAAAGTTAATAGAGGTTACTAAAATTTCAGGGAAAATTAGTATTTGCCTTAAAATATAATTTATTGTTTATACATAAAACTGAATTTTTGAAACCATAATTTTATGTCTCAATCGTATCTGCAAAACATGAGAAACATCAGTATTATCTTTAGGATGTGTTTCTTGAAAACAATTATTAAATTATTAGTAAATATTAGCCAGAATAAACATGATAATATAAATATTCAAGTAGATAGCAATAGCTAGAAATGTATTATTGTGTCTCTAAACAAGAACCTTTATTATCATTAAGCCGGAATATTATGCATAGTTCTTAGTTAATTGCTTCTTGTGGTCTAAAATTTGTCGTCAGATCAGTTCTGTTTTTGCTGCATAAATTACAAAAACATATTTAAATTTAAATATTGTATACCCCAGATTATAGAACAAAAACTATTTTAATGATTTGTAGCCATTATGTATTTTGTGAATAGGTTTTTTTCCAAAAACTTATTATTTATAAGGTCATTTGCAGAATACAAATAAATGTTGAACAATTTCAATTTTAAGATCCATTGAGTTTTATTTTATGTAAGGGTTAAAACATTCTTGGGAAGAAGATAGGTAATGCTATTTCTAGAAGTAGAATTAGAAATTCTGATTTTTATATTGCAATCATAAATGAATAGCGATGTGTAACTGTACACATATTTCCTAAGTTGACTTTCTAAATCAGGAGATTTAATGACAGAGTTAATCAACATCTTTAGGAAAGGGGGAATTAAACTACTATTTAATAAATTCCCCCTCTGGCACCAGAAAACTATTAGTCAGCATTTTCCCCATGAATGTACTATTAAAACACCTGGTAAATTTACTTATATTCCTATGGTGCTGCATTCTAATTTGAGTTTGGTGTATTTTATCCTTTATATAACCAACAATTATCTTGCAGACAACAGAACCTTTATATTATTTTGCTAATTGGCCATAAGAATTCAAAGATATAATAGTACCTGAATGGTTACTTCATTCTAATGTATCAATCTAGTCTGTGACCTGAATCATTCTGCTATTAGCTGATGTTCATTTTTCAGAGTTTCTGTATTCAATACAAAACTGGTTAATGTCCTACAGGACAATGCAATTATAACTTTTGGAGTTATCTTTTCTATTGGATAGAAATCTCTAGGTTAATACATAACTTTATAGTATCAGGGCTCTAACCAAATAATAAATAACAAAATTGAACATGGATAAATTCTCAGAAGAATTGAATCATCTGTGGGTGGGCTTGTTAAATAACTTCCCAGTTTGACATTGAAAGGCTATTCTATAGTCTTGATTTTCAAGTAAGATCAATATTATTAATTCATAGAAACA
Source organism: Macroglossus sobrinus (assembly GCA_004027375.1). NCBI lineage: Eukaryota > Metazoa > Chordata > Mammalia > Chiroptera > Pteropodidae > Macroglossus > Macroglossus sobrinus. The sequence continues at coordinate 119,856 of PVKZ01000379.1, read as the reverse complement.
ACATTTATTGAGCCTCTGCTCTATGTCAGCCATCTAATACTAAGCCAAGCAAAGGCCTATGTTTTTGCTTTCCAAGCATTTACAGAAAAGATGTGATGAAAGTCCTGCAAATAAACAATTGCAATAGATGTTATTTTCCATCTAGGAATTATGTTCTAACAGTTATGGAGGAACATATAATGAAGCTGCAAACATCGCTTCATCCTCTTAAGGGATTCATAAGGTTGGAAGAGACCCTCGATTAGATTTTTAAAGGAGGAAGAAGGGACACCAAAAGTAGAAGAGAGCATTACATGCTAAAGAAAACCCTGAGTAAAGAGTGTAAAATCTGAAGGGGTACATTTCATTCAGTGTAGTTCACACAGTTTAGAATTCTTGAAACACTTTTTTACCCCCTTGTTGTTACTGGTATGAGACAAAACGTGAGAGTAACACTGAATTATGGAATACTTACAGACTTTTCTAAGGAATTAATTTCTAGCCTGTAAGAAATGGGAAAAGAAGCAATGTAAGTAGGACAGTGACAGAATCAGATCTGTGTTTAGTAAAACAGCCTTGACAGAATTGTGGAGGATTGACAGGGCAGTGGACAGACTGGAGGCTGAAGACCAGTAGCATGTCATCATAATTTGTACTAGAGATAAGTATGGCCAAAAGATAGTCTCAGTGCAATTGTAGAGAATCAGTGACAGGAGACTTACGTTTGAAAAAGAGAGAAAAAAATATGGAATGATTCCCAAGAAATTGCCTTGGGCAACTGGATGAGTGACAGTGTTATTAAATAAGATAGAAGATATATTAAATTGAAGTAAAAAAGTAATGATTCATGTTTGGGACAAAAAGAAATCAAGATGCTTATGGGATATCCAATGGATAATTTCCAGTAGGTATTGGAAATATGGGAGTGAAACCTAGAAAATGGCTCTGAAATATGTATACTTAAAAGTTATTACTATATTAGTGATTCTTATATAAACCACGGGAAATACAAAGTGAATAAGAAACTTTTGGGACTTGCATCCTTGAAGCTATGACTGTGATTAAGACAGTCATCCCAAGTGTATAGAGAAAAAGAGATTGTGGACTGAAATTTAAGATACTGAGATAAAAATAAAAGAATAAAGGAATAATGCTCCTTTTGTATTTAGACTGTATCATTGTAGAACCATATACTACAACTAGAATAATTTTTCAAATATCTCATCTTACTCCTTGTGCATTATACAGGTAGTTGACAAATATTCACTAAGCACTTAATAAATCACAGGCATTGTGTACACTTCATGACATACAGTATTGAGTTGTAAAATTAAAAACATGCTAGCTAATATATAAAATCACATAGGAAAAGAGAACTCTTGGGTTTCATAACAGTTTACTTTATAAATGATGCACATAATACTGCTGTTTGGGAAAAGTCAAGAAGTATTCAGAGGCTCAGAAAAGAAACAAATTAGAAAGATCAAATTACCTGGAGTGATACCTGATTCAAAGACCCTATTTTTTAAAATTTTACTTAGTTTTTTTTAAGAAAGCCTTAATCCAAGAGTTATAGCAAAACTCTTAATTTTGTTTTCATTTTTTTTGTTGTTGTTCAAGCTATTTAGTTTACTGTATGTGAGGCATTCCTCTGTGTACTTCATACAATGTTAACTCATTTTCTCCTCTTAGAGATCCTATGGGCCAGGTACCATCATTATGCCTAATTTACAGAAAGAAAATGGAAATTGTCTTGGAAAAGAAGAAAATGACCCTGATGGTGTAGAAATTATGTTTATGTTACCTTATTTCCATTCATAGGACATAATCTTGGCCTTGATGTTTACTCATTTTAGGCTTAAATTCTCCATTAACATACAAGTATATCCAAAGCATAACTTTTTTTCTATTTGAATCCTTAGTACATAGTTGCCTGATGCACAATAGGTGCGATTAGATGCTAATAGCTACTAATAGTACATATAAATGTAGACATTCTGAGCAGGGCCCAGCTATTCAGAGTGCAGCATGCATATAGAAGCCTGGCTCAGGGACAGAAAATCTAAGTCAGATTTTAACAGAATATGGTGACTAGATACATGGGAGAAAATCAACATTTATTGAACAATTGCCTTTGTGCTAAACATTCTGTTAGGAGGCTTAGAGAAAACTCTCACCTAAGCTTTGGAAGGGAAAGTATAATCAACCTTAACTAATGGATGAAGAAATGATGGCTCATATTGATTATATAACTTATTCAATATTAAAGATGTTCTCATGGATCCAACTCTCATTCTCTTTCCACTAGACTTTGTGGCACTGCCTAACAAAATGCATTTTATTGGAAGCAGATGTCTTTTAGAAGTTAAAATCTATTGACAACAAACAGAACAGATATAATTTGATATAATTTGACTTCCCTATTAAAAAAAAGTTTTCTTAGTAACTATCACTGTATATGTTATTAGCAGGGTACCTCTCTCTTCTTTCTACTTTAGAGATTAGGATACATGTCTACAGTTTATTTAAATCACCACTGGATGATGATTGTGATTTAAGATGGATGGATAGATAGATAATAGATGATAGATGATAAATAGATAGATTGATAGATATCCGGAACAGATATTTGTGGAAAAGACAAATAGCTTTTTATTCATAATGTGTTTATACACACAAGTACTATATACATATAAATATAAAAGCATACACACACACACATCCCCAAGATAAAGAATGAGAGAGAGAGAGGCAGGCCGGCTGTGGCGGAGACTTGTTTACCTTGCCTATCACTGAGAGGAAAGTCACATCTCTTTCTAATTTAGCAATAATGAAAAAGAACAATTCAGTCATATGTAAAGATTGCAAACATTTTGCTAGGGTCAGTCAGCCCTGAGGTGATTTTCTAAGAAAGTGCTGATCATATAAGTTAATACTGCTTGTTGGAAATTTTAACTCATGTATTCAATTTATTTTCAAGTTAAAAGCATGTCTCCCAATGATCTGGATTTCAAAACCCAGCACTTAGAGCAAACACTATGTCAGTGGTTGTGAGGACAGCACCAATTCTGACCTCTTTATCTGTACCATAGTGTTCTAATAGCAGTGTCATCAGTTCAGGACTGGAAAAATGCAATCTTCCAACCTAGTCAGGGCTAAATATTAGGGTATTGGAAGTCACAATTCCTTCGTAACACTTCTAAGCATTTCCATCCTAATTGTCAACACCAGAGAAACCAATCCAATTAGGGAAAGGTATTTCTGAGGTAGCTTCAATTTATAAATCTTACCTTTCTATAAATGAGACTCATTACTTTGATTTCCTATGTATACATTAATAAACACATCACAACGTGATTCACAGCGTATTCCAAGAGGATTAATGGCAGGCTTCAACAGATGAACACAAAATTTGAGCTACTTATGGAATATAAAGAAAGGTCATTGAGTCAAGTTCTTTCTCGTTGTTTAACTCATTTAAAGAGTAAGAATAATTCTGAAGAGGAAAAATCTCAGGGTAGAATTCGAAAAGGATTGATTAGGTGAACTGGTAGGTATTTTATCTCTAACTTAGATTTTTTATGACAAATGTATAATTAAAATTATGTGTAATTACATAATGTACAGTATACTTCAAATAATGTATAATTACAATTTCATGTGTATAATTACAATTATGTATAATTACCTAATTAAAAAAAACACTCATTTCTGAGACACACATCAGTGCAACTATATCAAATACTGTTTTCTTTCATAGAAAAAGAGAAATATATTTTAATTAATTTAAGATTACTTTCCATGTATTATATTTGTTGAGCTAGTACTAGGAAGTGAAAGTTTAGATATGGATTTGGGAAGTGGGATGGGTGTGTCCAAAAATTAAGCAAACTTCTTCCATTTGTGGAATTAAAATGAAATATTTTCTTAATATATCCTAACTCTAATTCTTAATGTTTTTCTGAAAATATGTTTCAATATTTTCATGGTATATTTATAGAAAATATAGAGATATACGTTCACTATACATTTTATTAAATTTAATAAACAGGAGAATTATCTTTGCATTCATCTCTTACTTCCTGTATCTGATTTCCCTACTTCCACTACGTGATTCAAATTATTGTTATGTTTTATGGCTCAGGTCTATCCAAGCATTTGAAAGAAAAAGAGAAATGTCTATTAATAAGTGCTGCCTTTCAGGATTTGGGGCAAAATGCATGGTCTCATTGCCTGTACCTTGCTACCCAGGCCCACAGAGCTAACACAACTCACTTTATTCTCATGTGTGACAATCTTTAAAGTTCACTATGCAGCTAGGTAATCCTGGAAGATAAGAATGCTAAAAAGCTTTTACCCTGGTTTTGAAAATGTTTTCACCCCTCAAAACTATGTTGAATTTGCAATAAAAAGATAATGTGTATTTGTAGTTGAATTGTCTTTAATACATCCAAATAGGAAATATTTTCAAAGTCCACGTAGAGTAGAATACATAAATAAGTGCTTCATAAAATAAAATACTATTAAGCGTGGATAATAAATCAATTACAACATGGTGTAATTGGAAAACAAATGTTGAGTGGAAGAAGCTAGAAATTAAATAATATATGTGGTATGACTTTATTTTCACAGTGTTCAAACAAGCGAACCATATTTATGGCATAAATCAGCATAGTGCTTACCTTAGGGGAGACGAGAACAGGAACATTTGGGTGGTAACATAGGGTGATTTGGCTTTCTGAGGTGTTAGTTGTGTGAACTTTTTTCTTTTTCTGCCTTTTTTTTTTTTAACTCCAGATGTGGTTTCAGAGTTGTGTTTACTTTGTTATAATTTCCTGAGCAGTACACTATGATGTGTGAGTTCTTTAGGAGGTGGATTATATTTTAATAAAAAGTTTAAAATGGAAAAAACAAAATTAAAATTTACTAGATAAAAACAAACAAACAAAGTTAAATGTCGGATCGTCAACCAGTCATAGAAAATTTTTATTTTATGTTCATAGAAAAAAATGGAATATTTGGGTCAAAATTAGCTTGTTTTAAAAAAATGATGAAATTTCTTTTCCTATGTACTTTGTTAGTCTGGATGTGGGGTACTCTAAAAGAGTATTATGGTTAAAATATTTAAATATATCTTTTACTATGAGTGCCAAAAATGAGATGATTAAAAATAAAATGTTTTCAAAGTATTTGCATAATTTTCTATAAGGAAGAAAATGATGACATAAAAGACAATTTACATCTTTGCTCAAAATTTATAAATGCTCAGATTTTCTTAACTGTTGCTTTAATTTCCTGCTTTACCATAGCATAATCTCATTGAAAGATTTGTTTCTTGTTTTTTATTAAAGACATTCCACTTTTTCATACTATTACAGTTGTGGAGTCCAACTGGGGTTAGCTCTCAATTTTTTTTCTTTTTTAAAAATTTTATTTTATTATTAGCTTCAAGTATACAATACATTGGTTAGACATTTATATAGTTTATGAAACGATCCCCCTGATTGCTTTCTCTCCTCTGGCTCTACACCTAGCTATTACATTAATGCTGACTGCATTTACTATATTGTGCTCCCCATCTCCATAAAGAATATGTGTTTAATATTCTCTTTGTTTAAGTGGTGGGTTTCAGAGGTGTGCCAGATTTCCAGGAACTCAATTCTTTATTTCTTTTACTGCTACTGAATCCAGCCTGAGCCCACCAAGTCCTGTGCCCTCACCTCTCAACTAGAAAGCTACCTTCTGCTAATTTAAACAAAGACAGCCTAAAGCTCAGCTCTGCCATTGCTTATCCCGTTGCTTTGATCAGGCAGAGAAGTACCTAAAACTCAGGGGCAGTTTCATCATTTCCGTGACAAACTATCTGCCACTCTCTTTTTGCAATGATGATTTTATGCCTTCTTGAGTTTTCTCAACATCCTGCCAATCTTCTCACTCTGAACTAATCACCTGGTAATGTGCAGGCTCTCATGTTGGAATTATACCATCTTTCCATGTCCCCATCTTAAATTCTTTCTCAATTTGGGTAACTTTGTGTCTTCTCTGTCATTAAAACAAGAGAAAATGGTTCTCTTCACTAAAAAGCTAATATTTCTACACATGCTGTAAATTGTGTTCCATTGAATTATTTCATGGACCTCCTTGTTTTGGTTAACTTCTCTTTGACCATGTTTTCAGCTTTTTTCTCTCTACCGGATTCTTACCTATCACATTCAAACATGCTTTAGAATATAGCTATGTATATTTTAAAAATAAGCACTGATGAAAACTTTTTTGACTCATATTTCTCTTTCATTCTGTGCTCACAGTTTTTTTTTTTTTTAATTTTCGCTCTCCCTCACAGTAAATTTTCTCAAAAAGCTATATTGCAGTTCCTTGTAGTGTGGCTTTACCCTCAGAATCTTTACTCAGAGATATCTTTTTAAGACGGTAATGAATTCTATGTCAAAACCAAAAGACATTTTTTTTTAATGTACATCTTGTTTTAATTCACTTTCTTAACTCATGTGAGAAATCCCTGTTTTCTCTTGACTTTAATAGCACCGTAATCAGCACATAATTTATGGAGCCCAGTATGAAATGAAAATCTGGAGTGCCTTGTTCCTAAGTTATTAAAATTTTGCAAATGGTGATAACAAAAGGATAAACCAAAAGTGTGGTCCTGTATCACTGCACAGATCACATGTCCATGAAGCCAGCTTTAGGTAACATAAAATTCTCTGAGTTTTCTCATATTTCACTGAATACATGTTAGTCTGAGTTCACAGTAAGCCTTCCTTCCTCTAGGTGACTTTTAAATTACTGAGGTATTTATTTCCAGAATCTGGACTTTCTCTCCACAGTAACTTTATCTTTTCTTGTGTTTCATATAACTGTATACTAGTTACTCCAAAATTTATAACACTTACCTGGGCTTTATTTTACATACATATATCCAACACACTATATGATATATCTTTTATTTTCTCACTGAATAATGCAACCCAGTCTTCCTCCAGTCTTTCTACCATTCGTGAGTAAAAGTTGAGTTTATTTAGTCAGTTGCCCAAGGCAGAAATTTGTGCATGAAATTTAATCCTCCTTTTGTTTAGGTTTGAATTTTAAAAGGAAGTATAAAGTAAGAAGAAAATTGACCCATGGTCATCTCTATCCTCACTCTGTAATCACAAATATATGAGCAAGTTTATAAATTTTTAGGAAAAAAAATAGATAAGAATGCATTTGAGGCAAATCTGAGATATAAAATGATTCTGAAGATTTTGGCGGGGGAGTGGATAATAACAGTTTAACTGGGGTAAACCTGACACATGAAACAATATCTAGAATACTGGACATTTACTTCTCTTCCAGGGACCTGCTCCCCAAATAGTGTGTGTTCTCTGTCTGTGTGACAATAGAGATATCCTATCTTCCTTTTCTTGGCTATGAAACTTCTGCTTGCAAAGATAAATACTATTGCAAATGATTTCTCTCAGGACTATCTTGGCCACCAAAATATTCTACATACCTTAGCTTAACATCATTTATTGTCATGATCTTGGTGCTTACTGAGGCTACTTATGAAACATTGAGAGACACATTACTATGTGTAACACATATATATTACTAGATACAGTAAGTTCCTATTTTGTTTGAATATCTCACAACAACAATAGCTATATCAAACAATATTTTCATATCACTCATCAGATGTAGTCAATACAATTTTGCTTAAGGATATGAGGGACATTTACAATTTAGAGCTATTCCCTAGTTTATTCTTACTATCTTTAAACATGTACTTCTAGCATCAGTCCCATCAAGTCTCTAGAATAGGGACTATATTTTTATAGAATATATATTATTTTTTATTTTTTCTTCTCTTTTACCTCCATCCTACTGAAATCTATCTCTAGCATAAACTATGCAATGTCCTCTTAACTAATGTTCTGCTCTTAAGGTCTTCCACATAGCTGTCTCTGTAGGTAATAAGGAGAACACTATTTTGAAAATGTAAATTTGATCATGTTTCTTTTTGACAAAACCTTTAGAGAAGTTTTATGACTGACTGTAGAAAAATGCAGGCCTCAACTCAAATCTCATTTTGACAGAGTTGTTCTCATCTAAATTGGATGCTTTCCTTTTTATTTCACTGTCATAGCATTGTTTTTTATTTATTTGTTTTACAATACTATACAGTTTAAAATGTATATAAGAATTTTACATTTTTCCAGTCACTATTTCCTCAGTATCTTGAAATGTCTAATGCATAGTAGATCCTCAATAAATTGCAGAATGAATAAATTAATTAACAATATATATATCAAAATTTAAGTTTTAGTAATGTCCCTTCTGTCTGATGATGGGACAAAGTTGTAATGGCCACCATAACAAAAAGATCTCTTCAGACTAAAGAATGATGCAGGCAACTCCATAGACTGTAACAGAATTTATCATAGCATAATTTTCTTATAGTAATATTGGATGGGAGCGGGCAAAGAACCCAGCGGATTTATGCAGATTATTCTTCATGAACAGACCACCTGTTACAGCATCTACTTTATAGTATAACTCAGATACTAATGATTGACAAGACAAAGGGACAAAGAATGCAGTACAAACCTCCTGATAGTCTTGTGAGAGACAATTGTTTATAACCGATACTGTCACCAGTTTGATATTTATCTCAGTTGTCAGACCATTCCAGCCATTACTAAAAAAATATTTATGGCTACCCTTTATGGAACACAGGTTAGTATCAACTGATTAAACAGTGAGTTTTATCAAAGGTCACAGCATTAAAGAAGTTTGGGGTGCAAAGATGGAGTTAGTTTATAGTTCACAGGCACATCTGTACAACTTCAAATGCGGGGGAGCAATTTTTTTTTTTATTTTGATGGACACACTCTAAGATAACCTTAAATGAGTCACACCTTTGTTATAATATCTTCCTCTTTATTGCAGATGGGGCCTATGGCTTGCTTCTAACCAACAAATTTGACAAAGGTGATGATGGGATGTCACTACTTTTATTAAGTCATATTACATGATAAAAGCAATAGGATGTCAGTCCCAAGATTATGATTCACTGTATTAGGCTCTGTCTTAACAGACTGTGGAGAAAGACCATCTGACCTTGAAGAAGGAGATAAATAGCTATCTTATGAACTGCTTGTGGAAATTCAAATGGCAGGTAACTGCACTAAGACTATAGGACCAGTTCTTGACTTATGTGTGTTTGACAGACTATTAGAAGCTGGCCTCTGAGTTACAGCCAAAGGTAACAATTTCTGCAAACAACTGGAATGAGCTTTGAAGTAGATGTGTCCTCAGAGCTTCTTAAAAACCCAGTATAGTCAATAACTTGATTGCAACCTTGAAACACCCTGAGTAGAGGCCCCAGCTTTGACAGATTCCTGATGAAGGAAATTATAGACAATTAATGTGGGTTGATTTAAGCAAGTTGAAATGCCAGCTTCTCAGAGTGTCTACTGTTAAACTGGGTACACTGATTGGTAAGAAATGGGATCCTCAAAGCTGAAATGTGTACATGTTTGAAGACCTTGATGAAGCTGGAGACAGTGAGCTCCTAATTCTGATGTGTCTACTTTGACAGTGGAAGCAGCTTCTTTATGCCGAATGGAAGTGGCTTCTCCACCCCTTCTAAGGAGATTAACCCTAAATCGACCAAGGAAACTAGAATGGTGCCCTTTGAGGTAGTCGCCGTTCAAGACAATGCTGATTCTTTGCAGGACCCACCCCACAACCCCTCTTTAGATTTAGACCTATAACTAGGCTTAAGTCCTCATAGACCCCTACAGATGAGGTACAAACGTGACCCATGTGGAGGTGTTCTACACTCCAAAAGAACTACCTGAGTTTTCTAATTTATTCAGAAAGGAATCCAGGGAGCATGCATGGGAATAGTTTTTAAGGATGTGGAGTAGTGAAAGAAACAAAATTGAGTCAGGCTGGATTTATTGGTGAGCTCACTAAACAGAGATTCTGTGTTAATGTTGCAGCTTGAGGTGGTAGAAATGGCTCAAACTGGTTGATTGATTGATTGGGTTAGTTGGTTGGTTGGTTGGTTGTTTGGCTCAAACATGGACCAAAAGTTGCTCAGAGCTGATGAGCATGAAATGCCAGACCTGCCTTTGTTTAAAGTGGAGGAGGGGGTTCAAAAACTTAGAAAGATTGGAATGTTAGAGTAAATACGTCAGGTAAGATTTACTCACTCATACTTGGAGAGTCTGAACATATATCTTCCACTGATTCTGTGAGAAATAATTTCTAAGGGGAGCTATATATCTTTGAAGAGCTCAGCAATCCTCCTCTGGGATCCTGGCCTTCCGGTGGGAACTGGAGTCACCACATCGGGAAAATGAAATGCACTGTGAGTAATTACATCTCAGGGTGGCAGAGACCAAATGTAGCACTCCACCACCAAAGACAAGATGGGCATAATTACTCTGATATCCAGCAGAGTCAAAGCAAAGAGCAGAATAGTCTGCCTTGCACAGATTATTTAAGTAGTTGATCATGGTATTCCTAGTAGCCTATTAAATTTTGCTTGGTTTGCACAAACAGAAAAGTTCTAGGTCAAGTAAACAAAAGTCAAACCCTGAATCATAAAAACAAAGTCATTGTTCCCCAGCAATTTTCAGATTTGAGCCAGTTTACAGTCCCAGTACCCCCTGAATTAAGGGGAAACCAGGTTCCCTTGAAGAAGGACTCCTATAGCCTGCCAAAAATTAAGCCTGTTAATCTTTTTCCTGTCCTTCCTTAGAGGGACACGACTTTTCATCAGGGTAACTGTGCATTGGAGAAAAGGAAATAATAAGAACCTTTGAAGACTACAGAGCACTGGTTCTTAATCAATACTAATTCCAGGAGACACAAAATTTGACTGGGGTTTGGTCAGAAAAGGGGCTATGGAAGTCAGGTGACCAATGGAGTTCTAGCCTACTTCTGTTTTACAGTGGGCCCACTGAGTCCCTGAACACATCTTGTGGTTATTACCCCAGTTCTGGAATGCATATTTGGAATAGACATACTCAGTAATTGGCAGAATGCCCAGATGGAATCCCTGATCTGTAGAATGAGGGCTATTATGGGAAAGGCCAAGTGGAAACCCTTAGAACTTCCTCTATCTAGGAAAATAGTAATCTAAAGCAATACCACATTACTGGAAGGATTGCTGATATTTGTGCCACAATCTAGTACTTAAAGTATATACAGGTGGTGATTTTTACCACATCCTCATTCAGTTCATCTACTGCCCTTTGCAGAGGACAGATGGTTCTTAGAGAATTGCAGTAGATTATCATAGGCTTAACCAGGTAGTGACTTCAGTTACAACTACTGTACCAATGTGGTTTCATTGCTTAAGCAAATCAACACATCCCCTTGTGTCCTGATCATAGACATAAATGAGAAAAATGCTGTTGCTTGGTGGACACAACTTTGTATGTCATGCCACAATTGTACCTAGGCTTCACTTTAGAATGGCATATTATGATAAATGTGTGTTTTTTGCTTTGTTTTGTTTTGTTTTGTTTTGGCAGATGAACTAGGGCAAAGAGAAGCCATTCTTTAGATAGAGCCTTCCACTCCAATATTGTTGAGGAGTTTTTATGTATATTTATTCCTTTGTGGTTATGGTAGAATTACTTTCTCTTTGTGAAAATGTCTTGCTACATTTCTCCACCTAAAAGTAAAAGAATCTTTGCAGATTTTAAAATATAATTCATTGTGTATGACCCTTTTATGTGTTTTATATCAGTTATAGTTACAAACACTACACTATTTACAATGTTCTATTTTGCTGATTTTGCCCTTAGACCCAGAATAGTTCCTGACTTTGCTGTTTATGCAATGTTCTATTTAAAGAAATACTTCACTCTGAGATTTTTAAAACTCATCTGCTCCTTTTTTTTTTTATCACCACTTCAATAAAATGACTGATTAAAATTAGTCATTGCTATAAGTAGCATTACTATTTGGAATACTCCAGTATACTTCAAAATAAAAGTTCAGAGTGTAATTACCAAACTCAGATTTCTGGTTTCCTATTGATTATTCATAAGACATAGGAGGACAATAATAGCCAAAAGTGATACTCTAGTATTTCAGTCTCTATACACATACCTAAAATTGCCTCATGCTCTAAAGTGTGGAAATAATAATCAGCATGATATGCTCCTGCACTTGAATGTGATAAATTCATCTGCAAATGAACTTTTTTGTTAACTTTAATTTGTTTAAATTGATTTATCTTAAACACTTATCCATGTTCATGCATTTACCACTCTTGCTTGCACCCTCAACAAGCAAATACCAGTACAAAGTTACAGGTATTTTGAAGAGGATATTTATTTATTTGCTTGACTGTTAAGATAATAGTCTAACTTAGATATTTTTATAAACTAACACCTGGAAAATTAAAGCATGGAAGATTGATCTTAAGTGGTATACATAGTATTGTATGCTGAAAAAACTTTATTTCTAACAGTGAAAATTATTTTGCTTGATTGCAGTAAATTAATACATGAGTCAGTTATATTCTGAAATAATGTAAAATAGTGATTATTGTGGCACTGGAACATACCAAATGGCTTATTCATTTTGCTTCAAAAGTATGACTATAAACATTAACATTCACAAAGATGCATTATGTTTATTCACAAACAAAATAAGTATCCTCGAAATCATATATCTTTCACTGTTTAACTTACTTGACATATTTCTAACATATCGGGTAATCAAATGAAAACATAAGTACCAAATGTTTAAAGCAACTTTGTGTAATAGATTCATTGAGTATATATAAAACACCAAGTTTATGAAGTAGAAAATAAACATGTACTTCAAGGAGAGGAAGGAGAATATGTGAAACATAAGGTGCTATCTGCCAAATAATCTGCATTTCGTAGTCAGTTGTCAAATATGATTAATTGTGAGTCTAGGGGACAGCCAGTACACAGTGGCCTTCATTAGATCCAGAATTTTTCTATGCCCTTCACTAACAGCTAGGATGAACCTGCTTACATATTTGACTTCTGCGTTGCATATAGATTAAAAATCTCATACACAGGTACAATGAATGTAGTTATCTTTCCCCTAGGAAAGAAAAAAAATAGTAGAACTAGGAGCAGGGTTTTGGAAACAACCATTCTCATCTCCAGTAATCTCAAAATTATTTTTCAAATTGATTAAGTTATTTAAAAGAATATGCACCATGAAGGATTTATTTCTTTTCTGGACAAAGTGTGCAAAAAAGCAGGCTACACTGAGATGGAGTACAAGTGCTAAAAGAATTAGAAAAACGTACATAGGAGGAAAACCTGTCACTAAAGTATAAAGCATGCCCTTTATAAATAACACTATTTGTCAGTTTCATTGTATGTCAATATGTATTCCTGGGTATTCTCTAAGATTTTATGCACAGTTTAGCAGCATATGCTTTAACACTCTCCTATGATATTTGACAATTCTCATTTCTTAATAAAAAGTATTTTAAAATTACATCTGTGAAATACCACTGGGCATTCTATGGGTATATGTGCTTATGTTTTATCTTTTAATTGAAACAGGATAAAGATTATAGTTCTGTGCATTTACATATTTAAATATTTATGTCTCTCTTGGAAAAATCATAAGACAGAATAGTATCTAAATTATGTTGGTTTGAGGCATAAATATAGGTTGTGTTCAGTGATTAGCACAGTATTACTTATTGCAATTGTAATATTGTTATTATTGCTATTATTTTAGTCTTTTCATTTTATTAGGAAATTTTCAAGAGTACATTTTCTTACATTTTCAGTAGCTTTTTTATTTTCCTCCTAATAAAAGTTAGAGGGTCAGAAAATGTGTTCTTATTGATTCATACATGCGAAGTTAGAGAGATGAATTTTTTACTTATAGATCCATCACTAATAACTCCACAGTCAGCACATTTTGCACATTGAGAACATGCCAAAATGCCAGAGAGAGATGTGCCAGGCATCTCTCTACTTTTTTCTACCAGGCATACAGTGCCCGCCATCCATCACAATTAGCAAGATCTCCTGTTCCCTAGGTTCCATTTCCAGTCATCTCATGAGAGCTGTAGTAGGAGATCAAATACAGAGGGAGCGTGACATTGGTAGCCACTTATTCCCCTATCTCTCAACTTGCAGGGTCACCTTTATATGCCTTAATTCCTCCGGAGAAAGTCACTACTTTTTCCAAGGTGACTGGTACCTTGCAAACTCAGTCCCTGTGGGTTTTGGTAATTTCTTTCTTCCTGTGTCCTTCAGATTCTGGGCTGCCACATTAACCCTTGGAGTTCCCCTACATGTACCTTATACAGAACTCTATATTAGTTTCCTATTGCTCTGTAACAAATTACCATAAACTTAGGGTTTACATAACACAGATTTATTATTTTATAGTTCTTTTGATCAGAAGTCTTAAAATTTGAGTGTTGACAGGGCTGCTTTCCTACTGGATGTTCTAGGGGAGAGTCTGTTTCCTTGCCTGTCCAGCTCGTGGAGGCTGCCTGCATTCCTTGGCCCATGCCCCCTGCACTCTGACGTCTGCTTCTCTCATCACATCTCCTTCTCTGACTCTGACCTTCCTGCTTCCCTCTTTCATTTATAAAATCTTGTGTAATTACATTTAACCCTTCTGGACAATTCAAAATATTTTTCCTACATTATAATCCTTGACTTAGTCACATCCTTTTGCCATGTAAGGTCATGTATTCACTGATTCTGGGGATTAAGACATGGATATCTTGGTGGGAGACATTATTCTGCCTATCATAAGGTTCCTTGTAAGCTGTTCTCAATTTTCTAATTTTGAGTGTGATATAGCTTTTTGGTGGTATCCTCAATAATATTTGGAGACCAATTTATCTACTGTTTTCTTAAATTTCTTTTTCAATAGTATTCCGTCAAAGTGGGAGACCTTAAGAGGTACCAACCAATACTAATTTCTTCTGACTTGTTTCCACTGTCACCAGTATGGCTTAAGCTATTGCTGTATTCTTATTGTTATATCTTCCTACGTCAGGGCTTGCTTTCTTCACTTATACAGCATATGTCTATAAGAATAATATTCCCAGAGTAAAGCTGTTTGCTAAAACTAAACCTAAAATCAGATATCCTTGAGTGATATTCTAAGCCAACTCATTCTAAGCAACTATTCCAACACTATATATCAGTACTTTTGATACTAAATTCTATTTTTCAGAAATTTGGATATTTTAATTTTATTTAATGAGTATAAGGCATCCTCTCTCTACAGTTTTGCTTATATTTGTTAAAAAGTTTCTAAGATTCATTATTGTCTCACATCAATTTAGATAGAAGTGAATTCTCCACCTTCTAACCTTCTGTAGGATTTAGGTATTATTTGTGATATTTATCATAATTCATTAATACTTGTTTCTATTTTATCTGCATCTAGATTTCAAATCACAGAATTTTTGTATAGTTAAATTTTGCATACTTCATATTATAGAATGTAGAAGAAACTTACATAGTACTTACATGGTTTTCTTTTTTTTTTTTCCAAAGTAACTAGTTAAGAATACTAAAACAGGCTCTCTGAGGATGGAATTGCACATCATGGTGAATACAATATTTACTTGTGTTGAATTATTTTATACAATGAATTCTCAATAGAAGCATTAAACTGGGAGTTATTTTCCTAATTAATTTTCTACAGTTCATCAATTGAGTCTTGGTTAGCATAAAAAATCATACAAAAAGGTGAAATTCATATTATGTCTCTGTCCGGTGGCTCTTATCTAACACATGGAAGAAGCTTAACTGAAAAAGAGTAGAGTATTTTGAGAAAAACACAAAGTCTTGAAGCAGCCAGGCTTGGGTGTTTTTTTTTTTTCTTCTGGTTTTGCTGCCTAGTACAATATTACCTTGTTTATGTGGCTTAAGATCTCTGAGCTTCAGTGAATTCTTTTATTTATTATTTACACAACGGATTTTTGAGGATTGAATTACACATAGATTTGTTGAGAAAGCAATATGTGTAAAACAGCTATTTCAATGTTTACTAAATTTATATTTAAAAATATCTTAAAAGCAGGAGATGATTATTTGTCTTTAGGACTATATACAAAACCTGATGCCAGCACCCAGGAAATATAGACTAAGAAGTTGTTGATTTCACTTATAATGTGAGGAAAGTATTTTTATGAGATTCTAGTTTTGTTGCTGTTTTGGTTTTGTGTCTGGATGGACTGAAGTCAATTTTTGCCTGCTTAGAACCAACAAGGAAAATAGTCATATTGGGGAGAGTTTTCTTCCGCATCAACAGAACCTCTTAACTATGTTAAAGTTCTCTCGTTAGGTCTGAACCACCCTCTCTCCTCTCTTTATTTCCTTCTGTTCATGAAAATGCTGTCTTCATTTTCCTGCCTTATCTTTCCCTCCTTGAATGTCTGAAAAAGATTACTTTTAGTGAAGTTGTGAATACGTGGGCAGCTTCCAACAAATCATTACTTCGGTTCAAGCATTGGCAGTCTAAAGGCAAACCCTGTATGTCTTCTACATTTCTATACATTCCTGCAGGTAGGAATGCAGGTAAAATGAGGTAGACCTCAAAGAAATAAGGTTTCATCTGAAGCAGAATAAATGCTGTAAGAATTTGATGATTTTAAGAGATTGGCTTTTTATAGTAAATGAAGTCAGTAGGAAACTGAAAATATATTGTACAAACCGACTGTTTTTCTACTTTTACACATTAAAATATTATAGAACACAGTCGATTAAAGGAGCTCCTATCACAAGACAAATGTTTCATTTTATACACATTGGAATTTGACTACTTGTTGAAGTAATTAGTCATTGACAACATAGCATGTACTGAAAGAAAGCTACTCTTTAGAAGTATGGTATGATGAAAAAAATGCAACTATTTAACAAGAAAAGAATTAAAATTTGAGCAGCAGTACTCTGGGGAGAATTTTTAAATTGCTTGTGAAAGAGAGTCAAGGAGACAGCGATAAGAACACAACAAGTCAACTGAAGTTTGTAAATTAATTTAGCAATTGCTAAGACAAAACAGGCATAGAACTAGATAATAAAATGCGTCATTCATGTAGTCTTTAAATAAAGATTTAAGGGAGCAGTTATTTTAGACTTTAATATCTTTTCTTCCAATCATGACCTTGTATCATAAATTCCATAATTTTTTTCTAAAAAAGGAGCAGTTATTTTAACTAAAAAATCATCATATTTCTAATGTTTTTCTTTCTCTTTTACCTTTATGCTGGATATTTTCAATTTTTTTAAGTTAATATGATGGAAGTACACATATTTAGGCAGAAGATATCAACAAAATCTTAAATTATCCACAAACTGTATCAAGTATAGTTTCTTTTGGGTACACACAAGAAACAAATGTACACTTAAGAATATGATTAACCTCAAATAAAAAATGGATTAAATTTCTTGAAATATGGATTTAATAATTTAACAAAAAATACAAATATTTTCTTTGTTTCTGCTTCAGTAAATCTATAGAAGTGAGAATTAAGTTATGATCTTATATTTTCTTCAAAACTAAATTAAGTTTTTATATTTCCTACAATAAACATTATAATAACACAAAAGATAAGATAAATACACTGCCACCTATAAACCATTATGCTTTAAAAGAGTTCTATCAAAATACAAACAAAATATTTAAGTTAGTTTTAAAGGAAACATACACCTTAGAAACAATCTTAGAAAATATTGATTAGCAGAGAGAAGTAATTGACTTAAAGATTTTTTTTAATACCAGAAACTAAGTCATATCCTTTAGAAATAGTTTTTTATTTTTCAACTCTGAATCTCAGAATTTTAGAGTTTGAAAAGTAAACTACATCAATACCTTTATAAGTAAAGGTGTTTCATCCAGTTTCATACCTAGTGCTTGAGTCTCTGTCGTAGTCACCTGAGAGATCAGTCTGTTTTCCTGGCCCAGCACGTCCCAGGGCCACGTATTTCATCCTTGTACAGTTCTGAATGTTGGGCAGGTTTCCCTGGAAGTGTGCCTCCTCCTCTACATTCTTTATATTAATTAGATTACTATCTAGTCAAAATTGCTGTTGAATGGCTGTCTTCTTTATAATAATCATTAAGCCAAAGATATTTAATACATATCCTGAGTTATAGAGCCAGAGAGCAGAACTAGTCTCTGTTCTCTGCTCATCACCCATATGCCACTTTAGTAGCTATGATTGAAAGTAATGACACACATCTATCTGGTTTGTTGGATTACAACATAATCCATATATGTCTGTGTGTATATATATGTGAGTATACACATATGTATTATATGTAATATATACATATTAATATGTATGTATGTGTGTATATCTATATATAGATATGTATATATATGTGTGTATACACACACACGTCAGATCTTCTCCCCCAATATCTATTTTTAAATTTTATTTAGTTTTAAGGATGTGGACGTAGTTTAAAAATATGTAAATGGCAATCAGCAGAGGAAGGAATTTTTATCATCTAATGTCTAATGGCCTTAAAACTCTCATTAGTGTTCTCTGTTTGTACTGTGTTCCTAATTTATACTTACACACGTAATTGTGTATAGCCAAAGACTACTAACTTAAAATATCATTCAACTTTTTTTTTAAAGGTATTCAATTTAACAGAAAACAAACAAACACTCACATTCCCCTTTATTTATTTTTTATTATTTGCCTGGTGAAGTTCATCGTCTATGTGCGCCTTACTGTGAATACCCACCATAACCAATGAAGGGATGAAATGTAAGCTCTGACTCACAAACATTGCTGCTGCCTTCTTTTTTCTCATGGAGAACAGTATAGTGTTGTGGTTGAGCTCTCGGCCTCAAAAATTAAACTGTCTGCATTCAAATCTTGATTCTTAGGATATATTATTCTTAACCACACTCTGCCTCAATTTCCATAACTATATAAAAAAGTAATGTTATTGATACTAATTCAGGGCACAATATGCTAATATATGAAAATGACACTCAGTATAATATCTGGCACATAGTAATCTCTCAGTAGATGTTAGGTCTTATCCTCCTTTAATTTATCCTCTATTGATATTTTCCTTTGTGATGTCCAAAGCATTTCATCAAATACCATCGCTTGTGATATATAGGCAGGCAGGAGTTATTTTCCCTACTTAAAATATGATGAAATACTACTTTCCAAAGATGTGTTCTGTTTCTTCTTCAAATAAAGTGTATAAATCATTGGAGGTAAAGGTGGAGAGTGACTGAAGAAGACTTCTCTAGGAATGCATTTACATTTCATGTCAAGAAAAAACAGGAATGTGCCAGCTTACAATTAAGAAAACATGTCTACTTCCCAGGAGAAATAATAACATCTCCTAAAGACCCACATCCAGCAAGTTGGACAAAAACCTGTATATTTAATAATGCAAAGTCTCTATAATGTAAAGTCATAAAATAGCACAGCGGAAGGGAAGAAACAGGAGAGGTTCTGAAGCCATATTGTCTGGGTATGTACTGGTTACACTAATTCTCCCCCTGCCCCTTCCCCCTGGACTCTATTTACTACCTAGTGAGAAGAATAATAAATATCTATGAGAATTAAGTTAACATTTGTAATGTACCTAGAACAGCAGCTGGTATATTGTAAGTGCTATTTATGTTTTTGTTAAATAAAGTGAAGAGAAAACTGGTAAATAAAAAAGTGTTGGGATTAGTTCCATTTATTTTACCATATGAGCCAAGAAACTTGGACTTGTAAACAATTGAGAGGTGTTTGGACACAAATTCTCAATAAGTAGTGTGAATAAACCTAAGTTGTAGAATGTATTAGACGATATAGGTGACCACACTCTACACAGATATTCTAATGCAAAGGAAGGTGGTCTGATCCAGGAATCTGCATATTAGCAAACACTATGTAGTTCTCATTCAGGAGGTGAATGTGATGATATTTTTATAAAACCTGCTATAAGGTGATGTGAACCAAATTATACAAGTTTAAGTCACTATTGTTATTTCTATAGTCTCTTCTTTTTTACAACTGGGATTTATTTTTCCAACAAGGGAGAGGGAAATTGAACCATTCTGGTTGCAACGGAAAACATCTTTCTCTCTTAATGTGCTCAAGTAGCTTTCAACTCTGTGAATTTTTGCCAATTGTATTTAGCAGAGGGGAAATCTGACCATGAACAAAAGCAAGAAATACTTTGGAGCATGGAATCCCTCTTCCACTCAAACGGAAATATAAGTGTGACCTCTTTCAATTACAAGTGAAGTGGAAAATGGCTTTATAGCTTCATAACTGACAAAGAGCAAAAGGAAGTACAACGGTATGTGCTGCTGCAGAAACTAGAATCCCCTAATCGTTAGCAGCACAGCTGCCCCAAGCCTGGCAGAACCACAAACAGTAGGCAATTCTTTGAAAGAAAAAGAGTCGTTGACTCTGAGTAGTGAAAATCTGCTTCTTTGTCTGTCTCACCTATGCCAAGCAATTTTTGTAAAATCTCATAAGAAATATATTTGCTTCTTGAACAACACTTCTAGAATTACTTAAAACATAGGACAAATTTGTGGCACAAAATTTGAAGGGTCTTTGTTGCCCACAGTATTATAAAACACCTGCAACATTAAATTTTAAATTCACATAGAATTTGGAAACTTATGTCTCCAAAATACATACACCTTCTCTGTATGCTTAATCTGGAATTCAGTGTTTTTCATGATTCAGTTCTTACAGATTTTTTGTTGCAAGCCCACTACTAAATATGCTCATTTGCTTCTTCTCCAGGAAACTATAATTTTCTACAATGGCCAGTGTCCTGCAAACTTTCATTGGTGATCTAAGGAGTATGTAGTCGACATAGTGCATCACATGTAAGTTATCAAGTTCCTGTACATTTGCATATATATCATGGATTTTCCTAAACAAGATCTTCCTCATTCCACAAAACGGAATGGAGAGATTGAATTCATTTTATTTTTTTAGAGCTTGTGTGCTGGCTCACTGTCTCTCTTTCTCACTCACTCTCTCAATAACATTTTCTTTCCTTTTCTTTTCCTCTTATTTTCTTCAGAACCTTTTGTTGATTTTGCCACAAATGTATGATACCATTGCCATGTGCCATTCACTAATGTAGAAAATAGGATTTGTCTTTTTATAAGTTCATTTTCCAGTGTCACTTCCTCACATGTTAATTAGATCATCCATCAGTGCCTTAGCTGCTTGGGACTCAAGCCCTTCCAGTTGTCAATTTCTTATTCCTTTAGAGGTATTATGATGCCAAAACCAAAACTGGTTTCTGTTAATTTCTGCCTATCAAAATTCTATCCATCCTATAATGCCATCTCAATTATTGTATTTTTTAATCTTTAACACTTAGATCACTGGGCTTCTTTCTCACTTTACAAACTATTGACATTATACTATATAGTCATCTGTATTCTTTTGTTACCTCTTCTGTATTAAAATTTTTACTCTATATGGAATTACTCATCTCCTTTTTGTCTACGTTTTGTCTATGTGCACATGTAAGCAGTAAGTACATGTTTATTGAAATGGCTTTCATTTCTATTTATACATCTCATTTTATTTGCAGAAACTTTAGTTGTACCCTCACAGAGCAAAATGCATTTTTGTACTAAAAAATAAACTATAAGTGCATATAGGGAAAAAAAACAAGAAAAACTAGATAAATAAACTATGAAAAGTTAGATAAGAAAAAATATTCTTTATTATTAAGAGCAGTTATCCAATCATCCTGGACTGTCATTAACAAGTTTTATTTCACTTTTGTGAATGAATTAAAAAGATTTCTCAGTTTATTAGCTTTTGATTTCACAGTTACATATTCTCTACTGTTAACAGTGATATATGAATTATGGGAGAAAAAGATTCCCAGTATAGTTGATTATAGTAATGGTTCCACCTTGTTGAACTCCCATTTAGCTACCTGCATGGTAGGTAACCTAGGGCAAGTTACTTAACCTCTGAGGGCCTAAATATCCTCCTGGTAGAAAAAAAGATATAATAAAATCTGGCTCATGAGAGTATCGTGAGTGTTAACTATTTTAATCCATGTAAAACTCTTAAACACTGCATGTTGTACTCAGAGCCTGATAAATATTAGCTAGTTACCAAGGGCCTATTTACCAGCCATTAGCCAGTATGCAAACATGAGTGTCCAAACAGTTTTGAAAATGGTATTGACTGCTTAGTAGATGCTTAAATGTCCGCTATTTTTTTCACTCATTGTTCAACCAATATTTCTTGAGTAGTCACTGTGTTCCTTATGGTGTCACAGGTGTAATGTTGACAGGTGAATCCCCTGCCATATATAGCTTACATTATACAGATAGGGAGAGAGATAAATGACTGTACCAATAATGTAGTGCCCTAATGTTTGGTAAAGAAACACTGAACACAATCAAAGGGATAAAAGGTGACCATAGACATCTAGTACACCAGGAACAACCTGATTAGAAATTTAGATAATGAGGAGACATTCATGAGGAAATTCAGGCTTAGATTTTTTCTCTAGGAAGAAGAAACAACAACAAATGCAAAACATACAAAAATGAAATAAAAGCCATGGTGTGTGAGAGGTTCAGAGAGTGGCCCATGGGCTGCAGTTTAGTGTGTGAGGAACAGATTAGTGGGCTAGGTGGAAGGATGAGGCAGGGGCCCTCTCTGTACTGCCTTCAGGCTGTGGGAATAAGTTTGGATTTTATTTCAAGGTAATGGAATGCCACTAGAGGGTTTTTAAGAAAGAATATAACATAATCTGATTTGTGTGGTAAAATTTCACACTGACTGCTGTGTGGAGAATGGATTATAGGAGTGGAAATGAGAAGGCAAAGACAAGCATTAAGAAGTGGTTCCAATATCCACGTGTAAGGGAATGGTGGCTTGGTTAGAAAATCAGATGATATATTTGGGAGCATCGATTTACTTAGAAATTTCACTTCAAAAGAAAATCTCATCCTTGATAATTTAATTAATGCATGGTGCTAATTAATGAATTTCAATGTGGTCCTGCACAGAATGAAAGGTTAGAAGGATAAACAGAGTTTAAAATAGTATTTGACAACTGTATTAGTATATTAGACCATGGCTGTATGACACTATGTCAAATATCTAATATCTGAAAGATATACAGTATTTTATACATTTTTTTCTCATGTAGATTTATTTACATAGTTTAAATGCACAAGTGGCAGTTGCAACCAGTTTGAACATTGCAGGTAACCTCAGAGAATAGGAAAGTAGAACTTTTGGAAAATAAACTGAAGTATTTTTAATACTCTCACAGTATTAAAGAGTTACAGGGAAAATAAACAGCCATTTCTAATAGGAATGATGGTTTGGTTACCGATGTTTAAATCACAAGTTTCCAAGTAATGTGCATTAAAATTCTGTTGGTTATATTGAATTGGATATAACATTAGTAAATACTGTTGATATTCTCATAGGTGAAAATAATGTCATTTACCCATATGTTACTTAGAAAAAAACAGAATTGATAGTTCTGTTTGTTTCCATAGGCATTAAGCATGTATTAAATAATAGCACTTGACTATGCTCTCAAGAATTTTACAGTTCTCTTAGGGGACTTAGGCATATCACAGAATTATTTGAATACAATGTGGAAGGTGATTAAAAAAAAAAAGAACAGAGGAAGGCACAAAGAATACCCGACATTACGGCAATAAGATAATTGTTTGAATTTCCATGTTCAGGGAGATCTTGATAGAATAGATGGTGCCTGAGGTGACTCAAATGAGCAAGAGTGTAGCAGGTAAAGAAAAGCAATAAGGGCACTTAACTTGCTTTCATATCTTGGCTACTGTAAATAGTGCTGCAGTGGACATAGGGGTGCATATATATTTTCGAATTAATGATTTGGATTTCTTTGGATATGCCCAAAAGTAGAATTGTTGGGTCATAGGTATCTCTATTTTTAATTTTTTGAGGAACTTACAAACTGTCTTCCGTAATGACAATACCAATTTTTAGTCCCACCGACGGTGCACAAGGGTTCCTGTTTCTCCATGTCCTTGCCAACACTTGTTTGTTCACTTATTGATGATGGCCATTCTGATAGTATGAGATGATATCTCATTGTAGTTTTAATTTGCATTTCTCTGTTGATTAGTGACCTTAAGCATCTTATCACATGTATATTGGCAATCTGTATGCCCTCTTTGGAGAAATGTTCATTCAGGTCCCCTGCCCATTTTTTAATTGAACTTTTTGTGTTTGTTTGTTTGTTTGATGTTGAGTTGTATGAGTTTTTATATGTTTTAAATATTAAACATTTATCAGATATATCACTGGCAAAGATCTTCTTTAATAAGTTGTCTTCTTTTTATCGGTAGTTTTCTTTGTTGTGCAAAAACTTTAGTTTGATGCAATCTCATTTGTTTATTTCCTTTGTTTCCCTTGCCTGACAAGATATATCAGAAAAAAATATATTAACTAAGAGCAATGTCATAATTATATTTTCTTCTAGGGTTTTTATGATTTCATATCTTACATTTAAATCTTTAATTCATTTTGAGTTTATTTTTGTACATGATGTAAGAAGATAGTCCAATTTTATTTTTTTTGCATGCATCTGTTCAGTTTTCTCAGCACCATTTTTTAAAGACACTGCACTCTATTCCTTCCCATGTTGTCATACATTAAATGACCTTGTAGGTGTGGGTTTATTTCTGGGCTCTATATTCTATTCCATTAATTCATGTGTCTGTTTTTATGTCAGTACTATGATGTTTTGATTACTATAACCTTGTAGTATAGTTTGCTATCAGGTAGCATGATACTGCCAACTTTTTTTTTTTCTCTCCCTCAGGATTGCTATGGCTATTTGGCATCTTTTGTGGTTCCATATAAATGATAACATTATTTGTTCTAGTCCTGTAAAATCTGCCATTGGTATGTTCATAGGTATTGCATTGAATCTATAGATTGCTTTGGGTAATATTAATTCTTCCTATCCATGAACATGGTATATACTTGCATTTATTTGTATCTTCAGTTTCTTTCTTCAGTGTCTTATAATTTTCTGAGTACAGTTATTTTACCTTCTTTACAAAATTTATTCCTAGGTATTTTTATTGTTTTTGATACAATTGTAATTGGAATTGTTTTCTTAATTTTTCTTTCTGATAGTTCATTACTGGTGTATAAAAATGCAACCAATTTCTGAGTATTAATTTTGTACCCTGCTACTTCACTGAATTCATTTATCAGTTCTAATAGTTATTTCTCTACAGTCTGATATTTCTGAATTTTGTAAAATTATTTTAGGAAAAAAATGATAAAATTCTTCTATAATTTATCATGAGTTTTGTGAATAAAATAGAGAATTTCTTTCACCCATTTAACAAATCAATATGACTGTAAATGATGCAATTACATATTCTAGATCAAAATTGCTATTGTGATACGAGGTAGATATTCTTCACTTTTAATTATATCTCTTGTTACTCTTCACTTTAGTACATATGTAAAGAGGTACCCTTCATCAATTCAGACTCAAATTTTCTCTAGTTTTCATCATTTTACTTAGGTCTTCTAATTACTAAATTAAATTTATTTAAAAATCTGCTTTGAATGTTTATATTTGTGTGTATGATAAAGCAAATGTATGTTCTCCAAGATGTATTAAATTATATGGTATAGTACAGAGCTAAATTCACACAAATTTACTATAGATCAATACAATGTCCTCATATAAAAGCAATAGCTAACATCGGTAATGGCTAAATTTACTTCTTGTTTCTTACAAAGACACACACACACACACACATATGTGTATATATGCATATATAAAATTAGATGATGTAATTGAGTAAGCATTCTCTTAATTTGTGAGAGATTTTACAACTCAAAACAAAACAAAACAAAGAACTTTATATCTATACTGCTTAAGTTTGAGATATCAGATTACAACTGAATGTGTTTCTATTTTAGTTATTTACAGGAAAGTAAACAAGCAAAAACTGAAAATGGAATCATATTGAATGTAAATTCAATAGTGTAGGTTTCATTTTTATGGAGTTGCTCACTAATCCTATCTTCAGTGTTATGATGTACCATGAATTCTGTCTAGATTTCATTACCTATAACACTATTTTATATTGATATATTACATTGTCTGTGCCTTAGGCACTCCTTTTATTTTCATGACATTGTTACTTAAGCCATTCTGTTTTTGAAAAACAGATTTCACCTCTGTATTTTACCATACAATATAATTTCTTTTATTTTGGATCATTTTATATTCTTTAGAAAATTCAAATACCAGTTTGCTCTTTATATTATCACAATGTTATCAAAATCTTTATTAAATATGAATATATTAACTTCTGTCATTGACAGAAACAGGTTGTTTTACATTGGGTGTAATGGAATGCATTTCCCAGAAGGCTTGATATAGAACTTAATTTTTTTGTCACGTTTCAACTTGGCATCATGTTGGCAGTTAATAAATTATATTAGAATCAAATAACCTACTAAATCAATTTTTATAGGGGTTAGTCTAAATTTAGATTGTTTCTTTCGTGTTTCTGACCAGAATAGAGGGTTTCTTTAGATTTTTTTTATTAGGACAACATGTTAATATGTCTAAGCCTTCCATGCTCAACTAACTATGATATTTTTGCCTGGGTCTCACACTTGTCATATGTACTTATTCTGCAGTTAATATTTAGTCACCTAATTTGGTTAACAGACTGTATACTTATTATTTATAACTTCCTTATTTAACTTTGTAATGTCAGTAAAATTAGCTTAAATCTTATCATGTAATAGATGCTTAATAGATACAAGTTATATTGAATTAAATTTGGTGAATTATCTCAGGATCAAACAAATCTAAATTATAGCTGTTTCAAAATTTCTATAGCATGTGTGACCACTACAAGAAAGACAAAGTGTCAAAGTGTATATTATAATGATTTGAGATAGGCCTAAGAGGAGCAAGAAAGTAAAAATGTCTGAAAGTATCACATTGATGACAAACGGCAAGGAAGGGGGGTTCTTAAATCATCCAAATTCCAAAGGAACATATAAATAATCAGTATTTTGGGGGTCTCAAAAAATAAGTTGCTAAACAAAGAATAACAAAGATTAGAATTTAAATACCATATGGCTTAATAAAATATTTACATAGAGAATTAACTTTCTTAAGCTTAGTAAGATATTAAACTTTAGAGAATAGTCACATCTGAGAATTTTACCCTCATTTAACTAAGGGTGGTGGATGTTCTAAACCCTCTGGAAAAAAATCCTAGAGGAAATGACAGAAAAAAAGAATATCAATAGAGTGTACAGTGAAGCTTTTTTGGTTGCAAATAATTTTTCATTGATTCAATATAACAATGAAATTTTATGCTTTCAGAAATGCTTCTTTGCATCAATATATTAGAGTAAGAATTTTAATAAGATAAAGTCCAAATGCAAAAAGTAACTTACCAAATGCAAAAAGTAACTTATCTATTCTATATATATTATTCTGTTTACAGAAACCTTCATGATTTATGTATTTGTACATCAGTGACTAGGAAACTATGTTTTTAGTGTGCTCCAGGGATTTCAAGGTTAAGAGCAAGATTTATAGTCTTGTTATTCCCAAATTAATCTTTTTCTTCATGGAAACTCTCCTTAGAGTGCAATTCATAGTACCTTGAAAGGTAACTTTGCACTACTGTGTGAAATAATGGTCCATTGGGGAATTTTATATATCAACACCATAATACATATATAGTCAACTTGTGATTATACATGAGTGGGTAATACAGTTTGAAGGTTTCTTAAATTTTAAATGGTCTCATTTTTTGTTGTTGTTCTTGTTGTTTTTGTCATTGATGATGTTGTAGCTAGTGAGCTACAGAAAGCTAGGTTGCCAGAAAGTTTCTGTCCATTTTTCTGAACCCCTAAATAAGTGCCATATAAACTAATACAAAATATTTCATTGCAAGTTACTTTTTTGACATATAACAACCAATTATAAAGTGAATTTTATTTATAAAACTATTTTTAAATCTATATTTTAAATATTATAAATTAATAAGAAAAAAGGTAGACAAACTTATAGAAAATTGGAAAAAACTGCAAATAGTATATCACAGGAAGGTAAATAAAATGTATTATGGAAATGGGAAGAGGTGATAAATAGAGATAGATGGGAAAAATAAAGTGACTAAATGCTATATATGGAGATTTTCTCATTACTAAGAAGTTGATAAATGCAAATTAAAACAAAATGCTGTCTCAAAACTACCAATTGTAAGACTTTGTATGTTTGATAACAATACACATGTTGGTGATGATGTGGGTAGAGAGGTAGTGTTATCCACTATTGGTAAGCACTGCAAATGGTACATTTATTATAGGAAATAATAGTATATGGGAAATAATCTGGTATTATTCTGTTGAACCATTATGCACATATTCCAAGTTTCCAGTTCTGTCACTTGATTTATTCTCTAGATGTTTCCTACAAGAACACAACTTTAATAATAATGTTGTCTTGCTGAGAGATATTTGGATGTGATCTAAATTTTTATTACTAGGAAAATGGATACAGAAATAGCTAAATGTTTTAAAGAAAGGAAAAAAATAGAATGCGTGTTATGAAAAAGTAGAAAACAAATGGTAATTTATAGCACTCTATCATTTATGAAAATTCAAAACAGAAAAAAGATACATCAGATAATATATATTTAAGGCCACTTATATTTCATATTTTAACGGGTACATCAATATATATGATGAACTAAGGAGATCTGAAGAGAAAGGTCACAATTAAATGAAAATAGTTGCAAGGACATTAGGTAACAATAATCTGTGATGTGAGGAATCTACTTTTTTATCTCCTTTGTGGACCTGAAGTAAAAATAGAATGAAAAGGCAGTTATCCTCATAAGCACTATTAGTGAAAGTATTGAAATGCTTATAACATGTAACAATGTATAGAATTTATTCAAAGGAAAACTGCAAGTGAGTTGAGCTTGAGAAAACTGCACAGAATGTAGAGGAAATTGTGTGTGTGTGTGTGTGTGTGTGTGTGTGTGTGTGTGTGTGTGTGTGTGTGTGTACATATCTATATATATATATATCTATATATGCAATAAAATAATAAAGGTTGTAAAAAAGGACAGTCAATAAAAATCAAACATGGATAACTGACTCCCTTAAATTAGAGATCCATTTAAAATTGTAAAGACTGCTGGCTTGAATCAATAGATTAATATGTATCACCATGTTTCAGGAAAATTTAATAAAGTCAAATCAAATCAAAATATATTCTGATAATATACAAAACCTCAGAGATGAAGAAAAAATATTATGGATATTAAGGCAAGAAGAGAAAGTTATACAAAGAGAGTAAAATCCTCAATACTTTCACAGCTCTACACAGCTATTTTTAATATCAGAAAATAAATTTTTTTTCTGGGAAATATTTCCAAGGGAATAATACAAACCGTCAAAAGTAATGCAATTAAAAATTTATATTTTTTTATTAAAAGTTCATAGCAAACAGATAAATCATGTAAACCATATAAAGATATCACTAGGGTTCACAATTACAGAACTAAATATAATTATAATTTAATAAAGATAATTATGTGTTGCAGATCATTGTAGTACATTTGCAGTTTGAACAATTAAATTCAGAATAAAATTTATACGATTTAAAATTATTTTTAGGTAATTTAAAATGTTTTAATTTCTCAAGCTCCTCGAATATTTTTAGGGTAAGTCAAGTCATGCTTACTTAGTTCTGCTGTGAATTGTTAGTTCAGGCACAAAAAGCACATTCCCAGTAAATTTATTTGATACCACAAAGTAGTCAAGAAGTGTTCTGGAGAAGGAATCAAGCTACTTATCTGGTGAATATCAAGAGTATGCAAAATCTTTCTTCATCAACGTGGGGCTATATAACCTGAAAGATTATGATTTTCAATTTTTCTGTTCATTCACTATTTATTCTTTTAGTAAATGTGTTTGGATCATTATTTTCTTGTCAGAAGTGTCTTAGATGAGGCAATTTATCTATGTTTATTAAACAATGTTGGTAATCAGGAAAAAAAGGATGTAGATTAAAGAGGGAGATAAATATGGGAAAAAAAGCTATGTAATTGTCAGCTAAAGAGATTGATACTAAGTTTTATTTTAAAGATTTTTTTTAGATTTTATGTTAACTATATTGCTACCCTTCTTTATAAAACAATTTTCATTTGGAAACCTCTATTTTACAGAAGAGTTTAAAAAATAGAAAAAGATATATCCTATATATACATTTGCCAAAATTTATTTACTGATGAAATTTTAATATTCTGTCTCTGTGTGGATGAGTATTTTCTCTCGCAATCTTTCACAACTTCCTCTGTCTCTCTGCCTCTCTCTCTCTGTCTCTCTGCCTCTCTATCTGTCTCTATCTGTCTCTCTCTTCCCCCCACCACATATACACACACACACAAACATTTTTTTTCTGAATTATTTGAAGCTTTGTTGGGTATACCATACTTGATATTAACTAAAAATAAGAATTATTTTTATACAACAATAAAATTTAACACGGTTATTATTCTTTACTCTTAACTTTAATTCTATTTTGTTAATTTATTCAATAACTAATAATGCTCTAAAAGCATTTTTCTCTCTTCACTACAGCACTTGGTTGTTATACAATATTCTTCTTTAAGCTGAAACAAATTAATTATGCTTAGACTCAGATTCTGCAGTTCAGGTCAGAGTATTACATAAGTAATACCTGTTTTTCAGGTCCTATCTGTTTTTCATTCATGACTTTAAGTTTTTATCACACAGTCAATTGTTCTCTGGCATCTCCACTTTATGTTCTCTTTGCAAATGATAATCATTCTGTGGGAAGACAAGACAATGAAAATAACCTGCTCTTCACACTTTCTGTCTGCCCTCCCCACTCATTTAACACTCATTGATTATTCTTGCTGAAGCAGTCTTGCTATGATGCTTGCCAAATGATGATTTTTCAACTTCAGCATGGTTTTTTTTTTTTTAGTACATTTATCAGTCACCATTCTCTTGTAAGGATTTTATCTTCATCGAATTTATGTATAGCTTTCTTTTTTCTCGCCTGCCTTCCTTGCTTGCTTGCTTGTGTGCTTCCTTCCTTCCTTCCTTTCTTCCTTCCTTCCCTTTTCTTTCTCTTTCTTTTTCTCCTTTTCTCCTTTCTCCTTTCTCTCTCCTTCCTCTTTCCTCCTTCTTCCTTCCTCCTTCCTGTCTCCTTCCTCTGTCTCTGTCTCCATCTCCTCCTCTTCCTCCTCTTTCTCTTTCTCTTTCCTTTCTCTCTTCTCTTTCTCTTTCTCTTTCTCTTCCTCTTTCTCTTTCTTTCTCTTTCTGTCTCTCTTTCTTTCTTTCTCTCTCATTTATAATTCATTGCTGTTCTTAATTAGTGCAATATTCACATTGTCCCATATTTGGCAAGAGGAGGGCCTCCAACAGATTCCTGTGTCCTTTTCACATGCCCAGTTTAAAAAAATTTATTTTTTTTTTTGAGCTCGTTTTTACTCTCAGGCTCAGTGAGATAGTGCAGGCTCATTTTAGCCCTTTTCTGCAGTAACCCTTGAATCAGCTCCTTTCAAGAAGCCCAGTTTCTTTAGTGGGAAATGAATTTGCATGCCAGATGTGCTTATTGTTATCAGGGTGGCTTTGCTTCTAAGCTCTCTCATTGTACTATATATAGAAAATATGTGTTCATAATTATCCTTCAACTTTTATTCTATACCCACTGGAATTGTTGTCTCCAGACATTTCACATTTGTATCTTCCTTCTCCCACAACACAGTCTCAACAATTTTGTCACATTTACTTATTTTTTTTTATTATTTATTTACATTATCTCTACGCAGTATGGTGTTTTTAAAGCAATTAATGCAGTTCTAGAAATGATTTTTGCCTGATTGGAAGTAGATTAAAGGACCTACTAGGACATTTGTACACAGTAACCTGTCTTCTTCTTTTATGTATTTCTGGGTATATATATGCTATGCTTTGTAATAAATAAAATTTAATAATTTTGACTATAGTAGTTGTTGTAAATGCATGTAAATATATCATATAACATTGAATTGTATAGGTGAGTTGGATATTATGCTAATTATATCTCTAATTTTTTTTTAAAGTGAACAAAGGACTAAAATTGACATTTCTTCAAAGTAATATACAAGCAGCCAGAAAGCACATAAAAAAGATGCTAAATATCCTTCCTTTTTATGGAAACACAGTTCAGAAATATATTAAGAAATCACTTCACACCTCCTTAGATAACAAAAACAAAACAAAAGTTGAAATAAGTGTTGGCAAATACATGGAAAATTAGTACCCTCATACATTGTTGTTGGGAATGTAAAATGGTACAGCTGCTGTGGAAAAATTAATTTGACAGTTCCTCAATAAATTAAATATATAATTACTAATGATACAGCGATTTCCTTTAGATTCATACCCTTAACACAACAAGACAGACATTCAACCCAAAACTCGCACACTAAATGCTAAATGTTTATAGCATCATTATTTACCTCACAATAGCCAAATGTTTAAAATGGTCCAAATGTCTATCACCTGATGAATCAGCAAACCAAATATGGTATAGCCATAGAATGAAATAGTACTTGTCTATAAATAACAGATGAAATTCTGATATATGTTATGAAATGGATGATCTTTGATAACATGTTATGTGAAAGAACCCAGACACAAAGGCCACATGTTATATTATTTGATTTCTATGAAATATTCACAATTGACAAATATCTAGAGACAGAAAGCAGATAGTCATTGGGAGGAGAGAGAATTGGTATAACAACTTTATGGATATGAGTGTTCTTTTGGGGTGAAGAAAAATTCTGGAACTAAATAATGGTAATGCTTGTGAATATACTAAATGCCACTGAATTGTACATATTAAAATATTTAAATGGTGAATTTTGTCATGTGAATTTTGCTATAAAAATAATTGTATGTGCCTAGCAGTATGTAAAATTTTTATATTTATCTTATGCATTTTAATGTGTTTTTCTAAGAAAATGCCAACATGAGCAAAATGATTTAGTTCATTGTTTTAACTGAATTGCCTTCAAATATATAATGTTGAAAGATCTCTAGTTTTGAATTTTGTCTTCCATTTATTCAAATCTGTTTATTTTCTTGAAAAGGAAACAATTCTACCTA
Organism: Macroglossus sobrinus; assembly: GCA_004027375.1. Lineage (NCBI taxonomy): Eukaryota > Metazoa > Chordata > Mammalia > Chiroptera > Pteropodidae > Macroglossus > Macroglossus sobrinus. Next base: position 86,663 of record PVKZ01000379.1, on the reverse strand, counting down.
TTTGTTTTTGGCAAAATCATTAGCTTATTTAACATGAAGATTTTTATTTAAATGTATGTCTTTTTCATATTTGTCAAGGTGTCTTATCCATTCTAATATGATTTATTGAAATAAAAGCTTCGGATGATTTTTCAGTGCCAGGCTTCTAAATAGTCTTCCATTTGGTTTTGATTTATGTTTAAGGTAAATGTAAATTGTTGGTAGTGTTTTTCTGTATGTATGTCAAGTACACCTAAAAGATTAAATTAAAAAAGAAGGGTAATATTACTGGTTTGTGAGGCAGGTCCATTTAAACTGTTCTCATTGTGATAGTGATCTGTGACAGTGGGATAGTGTCTATGTTATGCAAATGATATTAAATCATGACAACAAAGAATTTAAGTCTCGTAAAAGTTCAACTTTAGAGAGTTGTGTCAGCAAGATGGTGGGCCAGAAAGCTTGAGGGCCTTCTTCTGTCACATAGGGACCATGTTAACAATGATATAATGACCATAATACCTTTGTGAGACTTCTAGAGTCCAAATGAGAAGCTACATATCCCAGAGCGATGTAAAACCAAGAAAAGATTCTGTCAAAAAATATATATGTGTGTGTGTGTGTATGTGTGTGTGTGTGTATATATATGGGTGTGTGTGTGTGTGTGTGTGTATATATATATATATATATATATATATATATATATATATATATATGAAATCACAATAATAACCACAAAGAAAATACCTGTTATCAGTCATAGCTCCATGAATAGGCTAGTCACTATCTTGACACCCATTTCCTCAGATTGGATAAGATTCTTGAACTGCCTGCAGATGAAGTATTTCTGAATTAAGATTTAGGGATCCAGAAGAAGCGAATAGACAGATGTTTAACATGGACATTGATACTCAAGTTAATGTATAATGTAACACAATTATCTTCAAAATATCAACTTTTTTATTTTTTATGAGATTTAATAAGCAGGTTCTGCATTTCATGGGGAAAAAACATAAAAGGTCTTTTACCATTATAAACAAGCCATACTAGATATCAAGTATTATAAAGCTAGAATAACTAAGATTGTGATATTGATACAAGAGAAAACAGTGACAAAAGGAAAGAAAAAAAAAACCAGGAAGCATATGTACATACGTAGAAATTTGTTGTAACATGTAAGTGGCCACACTGTATTAATAAATACTTCTGGAAATTAAAAAAAAAAAAAAAGATTAGCTAAATTTATTGGGGATAACATTGGTGGAAATTTTTGCATGTCAATTCAAAGCCAAGGCTGTGAAATATATTTTCTTTAATTCCTTTCCCTATAAATTATAGGCTGGTTTAGTAAGTAACTACATGCCATTTTGAAGACCAAATTACAGCAGAAACAATTATTTGTGAGATGTCATGGCAATCAGATATGTGGTTTTTCCAGGTATCATAACACCATCAAATGGGGCCTCTTTAAAAGATTAATTTCCTTTGCAGAATTCTCCCCTAGCTTCCTTTCCACTTCACAGCTGGCATGGTGGAACAAATGCAGGCTGCTTTTCAAATTTCCCCCACAAATTCCAGCTGCACCACTGAGGCCTGTGCATCAGGCTGAAGTATTGCTGACTCATTCTCTCATTTTCTTACTCTCCTCTGCTAGATCTTCACCCACTCATATTATGCCTTATTCTGTTACACCTAATCACTAATTTCTTTTGTTAGATCCCTCATGCCTATAATACTTAGAGTAGCTTTAGTTTCCTGACCAAATACAGAGTGATAAAATGTGAGTTTTATTTTTTTATTATGCACACTTACTGTAATTCAATATATATTATAGACTTAAATATATTAAACAAATCTTGAAATTAGAAAGATATGAAAATATATTTTAGAATTTAAAATAGCTAATATACTTCAAAAATGATGCAGAAGTCTAGCAACTTAAAGAAAAATTATAAAATGTGACAAATGGAAATATCTAATTTCTGTGTTTCAAAATATAACAAAATTAAAGAGAGTCCCAAATCTATAGAAACATCTAATAATCAAAAAGAACCACAGTAAAACAATGGACAGAGGTGGGAAAAAAAGAAGGAAAAAACCTGAATGATCAATGAATAATGGATATGGAAAGTGTGTTATAATCACTATTTTTAATGGAAATCCAAATTAAGTCTACAGAGACATAACATATTGCACACTAATCAGATTGGCAACAACCAAAAAAAAAAAAAAAGCATTGACATTACTGAGTATTGACAAAGATTTGTACCAATGGTAAGGATGTAAACAAGTACTGTTCATTTATAAAATAACTTGACATTACTTAATAAAGATTAAAAACATTCTTCCTACCTTGTAAATTAACTTGTGTATTTATTATGTGTATAATATACATATGTATGTTTACACATATATGCATATATACATGTGTATATATGTGAATTATATGAAATCTCTCAATTGTTTTATTTTCTCCTTGTTAAAAAAAGATTAGTGTCATTACTGTAAATTCATTAAAGTCAAGAAGTATTTATAAACTAGAAAAGATCTATTTGTAATTATTTAGACCCTTATAATTATTTAGACATTACAAGTGGTCAAACTTTTAATTCACCATCTCTTATTCAATTCTTTAAAATTAAGATGTGTAATTGTCATTTATCATTAGACCTTTTGGAATAAAATATAAAACAAAATAGACTTGAGAACAGCCCTCTTTCTAGAGGTAAACACACAAAATTAGGCAATAGATATAAAATGCAGTATATTCTAATAGTAATAGGTTGCTACGTGACCATATACTGCTATAGCAATATCGCTTTCTCTCCAAATGCACATATAGAAGAAGTATCACTTTATTTTTTATAATTAATGTAAGTTATCCCATAAGACTTCAATGCCTCCAGGCCCTTAGAATTAATATTGTCTCATTAATTCTAGGAATATTTGGTCTGGGTTTATTCTCTGGTACAATCATTCAGTCCAAGAACATTTATTGAGTATGTATAATGAGCATTATTACAGTTTTTGCAGCTTCTATAGCCCAAGGACTTTTCTGGACATTAGCTATCTTGAGTATTGGTCTAACTTGGGCCATGACAAAGAACAAGGCCAGGCACTGAGAGCTGGGGATCCATCACTCCTCTTGTGATTCTCTTTTTCTGGTGTAATTTTTCATATAATTATTGGCAGGGCTTATTTTCTTCTTTCTACTCTTTTCTTTTTTCTTTTTTTTTTTTTTCTGAAAACTCATTCTTCCTCAATGATTTTAAGATTTTGTAGACAAAAGTTCAGAAGTCCAGCTGACTTGGACTTAGTTTTTTATTCCCCAGGTAGATAACCCCTTTGAGGCAGAAAGGCATGAGACCAACTATTCCAAGAATTATGAAGAAAAAGAAAATGTGGTTAAGCAAGAAGAAAAAAGCTTCCCAAAGTATATCTAAAAATATTATCTGGCCACAAGAGTCTAGGAATGGTAAGGAAAGATTATATTTAATCTGATAACTGAAGTAGGTAGGCAAAAATTGAGACAGAGGAAAAATGCTTGTTTGAGAACCTATAGGCTAGAGAAAACATTTGTGCTTGTAGCTGGGAGATTTTAAAAAATAACCGAAGCTCAATATGAGAGGAGGTAAAAGAGATGGAGAAAAATAAGACAGGCAAGATAAAGAGGCTTTGGCTTCTTTGGGAAATGTGCAAAGCAAGGAAAAGACAAGGTTGATTTGCATTGTAGTAGTCTCACTCTGATTTCAAGCCAGAGGAAATCTGTCACACCTCTCACTTCTAAATGCCTCTTTTCTCCCACAGCTTTTATTGGACTAGTAATCTTTCCACCTGCTATTTATTTTATAATATGAGTGGCAATTCAACCATAAAAAATATCTTCACGTAACATTTTGGAAATATTAATTTTTTCTATCCTCAATAATTTCTAGTTCATACTTGTTCCAGAGTTTTTGTATCGAAGTCCATGCCTGATAAATTCTAATGAAAGTTTATTAGATACTGAAGAAAAGATATTATATTTATTATTCATCCTGAGAATTTCAAGCATGAAAACAAATATTTTAATAAAATTAACTATAAAATCCTTGAGTTTATTTTAAAAACAACTTTAAGAATATGTCTTTTTATTTAAGGATTACCATATCCTAAAGGGGGACATTTTAAAATATTCTCTTTTTCCTTTTAATTGTAATAGTCCTGACTGTAAGGAAATGCATCTATGCTTTTGCTGTCAAACTTAATTCAAGTCTACCTGCTTTTGTTCCACTCCTTTGAGTATAATTTTCAGTAACCACTCAACGAATACTCTTGAGGATTAATATGTAAATGAAAGCTGGTTATAAGAATCCCTTCAGAACAGCTTTTTAGTCATTTATATATTTCTTCTTGATCTTACTTTTATAGGACTGAAGAAATTTTACTAGGTTTTTTTTTTTTTTATAAGTTTCTGCAAAGCCAGAAGGCATTTCTTATATTATCGGCTCCCTCCTCACAGCACTTAAGTCTCTGATCTCATGTATCCTCACTCAGCACCTCCTCACCCTCTACCCTCACAGAACCTTCTAGATATTCAAGAAAATGCCCCCATAGTCTTGGCTCAGGGCCTTCGAACTTGCTGTTTCTTATGCCTGTAGGCAATGCTTGCCTTCAATTATAGCCACACAGCTTGCTCCCTTAGTTTGTTCAATCTCAGTTCGAAAGCTCTTTTCTTGGTGATGCATTTTCTAACCTCTCAGTATAACATTACAACAGTCTCTAGTTCACTACTGTAATCCTTATAACCTTTTCATACTTTTCTAAGTATTTATAACTCAAATATACTATATCATTTTTATTTTAATTTTAATTTTTACTCTCCTGCTTTGAAATGTAAATTGAGATAAAAAAATTACTGCTCTATTCACTGCTATATCTTCAGGGCTTAGAGAAGTGCTTGGAAATTATGTGGTGAAGAAATATTTGTTGAATGAATAAATGAACCTCTCTAAACATCAAAATTTCTTGTACTTAATATCTATTGAGGCTAAATTTTATGTTTATCTTGACTATATATGCAACCAAATTTTATTGTACATATACTTTATGTGCAATTGTGTATCATATACATAATTTATTCTCATAATTTAAGAGTAAAGGATAATACATGAGAAGTGCTGAATTAACATCAAGCTTTTATCTTACAGATACATGTGTAAAATTGAAAAACCTTTAACAAGTAATAATTTAGTACCCTCGGTGCACATACAAACACATACATACCATATGTGCATGTGCATGTTTTATTCTGGATAGAAACCATTGAATAATGTTATGACATTAAAATAAAATATCAAATAATTCTTAAAGTAAGGAACAAAATATTTTGCTTTTATTTTTTATTATTTTATTATTAAACCCATAAACAGACTCAAACTTCTATACACACACACATACACACACACACAAAGGATTTAGTTGCATCCCACAAATTTTAATATGTTGTATTTTCATATTTATTCAGTTTAGATGTTTTAAAATATCTTGAAGATTCCTCTTTGATCTAATGGCTGTTTAGAAATGTTGAAAATTTTCAGCTTCCTAGATAAAATCTAGATATATGTTTGTTATTAACTGCTAACTTAATTTTGTTAGTGTCATAGAACATCATTTCATTTTACATTTGTTGAGTTTTTTTTTTAAATGGCTTAAAGTATCATCTTTGTGGATTTATCTATTTCTTCTTTCATTTCTAACAGCTTTTTGCATCATGAATTTTAATAATCTGTTTTCAGGTGTGTACAAATTTAAGATTATATGTCTTCTTAGAGCTATAATCCTTTTATCATTATGTAATATTCTTGTTTATCACTTATAGTATTTATTATTAATCCTAATTCTTTGGATATTAATATTACTATTCTAGTTCTTTTAATTTGTGTTTACATGGTATATCTTTCTCCATCTTTTAATTTTAATTATAAATTTAAATTGAGTTTCTTTTAGATAACACAGTTATCTCTTCTTTTTTTTAATCAAGTCTGATAATCTTAGCATTTCACACAAATGTTGGATTCATGTTTTTACATTTTATTTTATTGTCATAAGAACACTTCACATGAGATCTACCCTCTTAAAATTATAAGTGTATAATACAAAAAATTGTTATGATCTCTACATACAATGTTGTACAACAGATCTCTAAAACTTATTCACTTTACTTAGCTGAAACTTATGAATATTAATTTGTTTTTTTATCATTTATTTATTTTTTCCCCTGGCAACCACCATTCCACTATTTAATTCTTGAATTTGAGTGTTTTTGACATCTTATATAATTATAATCGAGATCTCAAAAGAGATATCAGCATCCCCATGTTCATTGAGGCTTTATTCTCGACAGACAAAATGTACAATAACCTAAATGTTTATCATCAGATTAATGGATAAAGAAATGTGGTCTGTAGACACAGTGGAATACTACTAAGCCTTAATGAAGAAGATTCTGCAATAGGAGGTAACATGGATGGAACTTGAGAACACTATGCTTAGGAAATAAGCTTGTCACAGAAACAAATCATTTATTTGTAATTTAATTCATAATATGGTAGATTAAATCTAATTTGTTGGCTGCTGTATACTTGTTCCATTTAATCTTTTTAATGCATTTTTTAGTTATTTGGATATTATTTTATGTTCTCTGTTGACTTAATTTTAGTGGTTGTCTTAGCATTTAAAATATATATCTTTATAAAATGAAACTCTACCCTTGATATTTATATGTATGCTTAATATTTTGTAAAAGAACCTACTATAGTACATCACTGATTCTTTCACATCTCTTTGATATATTTGTCACAGCCTTGCCTTTTATATGTCCTAAAAACATGCAATGCAGACAGTTAAGGGAATAGTTACATTAACAGTATTTAAAAGTAAGAACAATAATTTTTTAGCCTTCATTTATTCTATTTCAGAGCCCTATTTTTTTTTGTAGATCAACATCTTAATTTGACATATTTTTTGAAAAACATTTTTAATATTTTTGTAGAGACAATGTACTAGCGGTGAATTCTGAGATTTTATTTCTCTGTAGTAGGCTTTCTTGCCCTTTTATCTTTAAAAGGTATTTTATATGAGTAAAGATTTCTAGTTGGAAAGAATAGGTTTCTGGGTCAGAAAATTTAATTGTTTTCTTCCAGCATTTAAAAATATTCCTCTAAGATCTCAGGTTTGCATAATTTCTGACATTTTAAAATATTTTTTCTTGTTTGTTTATGATTCTTTTTCCCTCTGGCTACTTTTAAAATTTTCTCATTGTTTTGTTTGTCAGCATTTGAGTATGATATGCTTAAAATATGCATTTTTATATGATTAGCATTCTCTGAGCTTAGTGTTTTGTTGTCTACCATTAATTTGGGAATGTTTTCTGATTTTTAAAAAATATTTCTTCTCATTTAGTCCCTTTTCTCCTTTCAAGATTTCAATCACATTTAAGTTAGAACATTTACTATTTTTTCATGGCTCTTGAATTTTTCTGTTCTTTTTTTTCTCTTTGTTTCAATTTGTATAATTTCTATTGACCTCTTTAAATTCATTGATTCTTTCCTTGACTGCATCAAATTTTTGATGACCTTATCAAAGGCATGCTTCATCTCAGTTGCTGTATTTTTATTTCTGTTGTTTCTGTTTAATTCTTTTTTATAGTTTCCACCCCTTTGCTGATACCATATATTTAACATGGCATACATCTTTTTAATTAGAACCTTATTTTCCTACTGCAAATAGCTTATTAAAACAAAGCAGTAGACAGTGAAAAGCATCCTCTTTTTTTTTTAACTTTTTGGTGGGAGTAGGGTAGGTCATGGAAAGAGTAGGGACAGATGGAGACAGCTCAGAAATCAAGACAGCATTATTCACTCTTATTTTCCTGGCCCAGCTGAGTTAAAGGCCCCTCGATTAAATTTCATTGTACCACTGTAAATGCCTGTTGTAACTACAGACAAAGAGTCAATTTGGCCTTGTGATATTGTGACTTATGAGGAATATGGACTTAGTCATTCTGATGAGCAAAATATATTTCTTATGTATATGTGGTCTTTATCCATAGTTTTTCATTCACAGCTTCCAAAACCCTTGGGATTTTCTAGGTATTGAGGGTGATAAAAGTGGCTTCTGTTAAGTGAATGAGGTGACTTTTTAAATCACCTAAGATGGGAGTTAGTGACCCAACCATGTGATATGAGGGTTGAAACTTTGAGTCCCACAACCCCCACTATCCATCCTCCTCCTCAAGGGAGGGAAGAGGGACCAGAGATTTAATCAGTCTCCAGTGATTTCATCAATCATGCCTATATAATGAAGGCTCCATAAAAAAAACAAAACAAACAAACAAAAAAAACCAGGTTCAGAGAGCTTCCAGGTTGGTGAACACATGGAGATGCTGGGAGAAAAGTGTGCCTGGAGAGGGCATGGCAGCTCCATACCTCTTTCCATGTACCTTCCATCTGGCTGTTTCTGAGTCATATCCATATATAATAAAAATGTCGTCTAGTAAGTAAAATGTTTCTCTGAGTTCTGAGCTATTCTCATAAATTAATCAAGTCTAAGAAAGAAATCTCTGATTTATAGCCAATTGGTTAGAAGTATGGGTAATAATTTGGGCTTCTGGCTGAGGTCTAAAGATAGGATTGGGGGCAGTCCTGTAGGACTAAACCCTCAACCTTTGGAATTTGATGCTATGTCTGGGTATGTAGTGTCAGAATTGAGGTGAAGTGAGTTGAATTTTGGATACTCTGCTGGTACCCTGAGAATTGTTGATTTGTGGAACCTCCCTCCCCCACCTTGTAATTTGTATCAGAACCAATTTAGTCCTCCACAGAGAAAGGATGAGAACCTAGAGGAGAAGCTACAAGAGCTACTAAGAACTTGACACTATTCTTTAGTACTCAGTACAAAATAGAGCAGCCAGGTTTAGTCTGGAAGGATGGGGTCTCCTGACCAGCCATGATAGGCCAATGATGGTTGAAAAGGCTACCCTGAGCTTAGAGTGCAGCTGATCCTAATATGAGAGATTTTGGTGGGAGGAAAATCCAAAGAGTGAATTCATGGTTGAATTTATTTTTATTTTCTGGATCATGACACAGCAGGGAAGAAATGAGTCAAGAATATTTAATTCCTGGTTTTGCTGTAAAGTCTCTGCCAGCCAACTCTCTCCTCCCACCCAACATATTTATTAACATATAATTTATTAGAGTGATTTAAAATTTCCTGTGAGGTAATTACACCATCTGTGTCCTATCTGAATCTTGATCACATTATTATTTTGTCTATTCTTAGTGTGTTTACTCTTGCCTTTACATATGTGTCATATTTTAATACTGACATCATATGTAGGAAAGAAGAGACTGAGGTAGAGAATATGTACACTTGGGAATAGGCGCACTTGTCACAATGCAAAAGTATGAGTCAATATAGTTAAGAATTGGGCTAGTTTTGTAGTGATGAGCTATGGTTATCATCAGTGTACCACATCCTTCAAATTTCTGGAGAAATACTTTGTATTTAGATGGGAGTTGATATTCTAGAGCAGTGTCTCTCCAGTGCTGAGTTCTAGATCTTCCCCTTGTGACATGCCTCACAGAGTCTCAGCATGCTCTTTTTATTCTCCTCAACAGTATTCTGCAGTTACATGGTATTTAAAGCTTTTTCACTTAATTGTGTGATATGGTCTTAGAGGTGCATTCTCTAGTGTTTTAATGAAGCCTTGGTATTAACACTAAATAACGTCCTTAGGTTTGGAGGTTATTACTTGCTTGCTTGTTCCTGTTTCCCCTCTCTTACTGTAATTGTGGGTCCAATGCATAATGCAATTGTTTTCCATGGTATAGTTGTTTGTTTTTTAACCCTGATATATTCCATCAGTTGTAATGTGTTTTCACCAATACCCTAAGGACTTCAGTTCTTAGTTGCCATTCAGTTCCAGAAGTAAGGGTTTGTTCAACAGTTAGTAGAGGGGAGGGTCTGTGTGGAGTGTCTTGTCCTTCCTGCACAGCTGCTTTCTTCTAGCTGAGGCTTGCACCACGTGGATGCTTCTTGTGTACCCCGCAATTGTTTCTTCACGCACCCAGGGGTGTTCATGGTGAAATTATGCAAGAAGACATAGACTCCAATATCTTCACCTCCCAGTGGTTTCATACTGTCCTGCCAGTCTACACTCAGCTTTCATCAATTTACAACTATTCTGACTAAACTCTTCCCATTGCATCTACTGCAGGTGAACAACAAGTCCCTATATTTCTTCTTCCACTGCATATGTTATCTCTCAAAGATTTTGTATTATTCAATTGCTCTGTGGCATCATCCCTTCAAGGGGTTCAGAAAAGCTGTGAATTTAAAGTTAGCTTAGCTACCTTGAAAGCTGTAAGAATGATAGGAATTTGAAGGCATAAATATCCCTAGAGTGACTTCCAGAGTAAAATGAAAAAACAAATTCATGCTTTCATTACATTATTTCCCAATCATGTTAAATCATATTAGTAATAGAACAATTAATAATAAGCATGATTTTATAATATTTAAAAAGAGCATCTTAATATATGAGAAATTTCAACCAATTTCTTGATTTTGAAAAATGGATGATAAACTATTTATTGATGAAGTGAAGCAGAAAAAAAAAATCACATCCTATATATACATGGAGGTTTCTGAGAAGAACAAAGATGCTGAGCTGCTTTTGGAACCAAAGGGACTCTGGACTTGGAGACAGCAGGTATATGAGGGAAGGAGTGAGAGGTGGAGGCAGAAATCAGAAGTACTACTGAAGACTTGAATGTCATTTACATAACAGTATATTATGGATTCACACTTCCCACCCCTACTTTATTTAGAGATTTCAGGACAGCCAAGAATTTGCCTACTATAAGAATTAAAAAAAAATTAAATTAAAAAAAAAGATTCTTTTCAGATGTATTATGTAATCTCTTTGTGGAAAGAGTGAACAGTTAGTATGGGTGCAGCTGACTTTAAGAATAGTCTTTATTCTGATATTTGTATACCACCTATAATATATGAGGCTGTTCTCATGCTTATTATAAAGGAAAATCTCTTTGTAACCAACCTTTTCTTATTATTGCCATAAAAATAATGATTTTAAAGGACATCTTATTACTACTTATTATGTGCCAGTATTTTTCTAAGGTAAGAGCCATGAAAAGACAAAACATTTATTGGATATTTGAAAAGGCCAGAAATAGAAGGCAAAATACCAAGGTTAAAAAGGCAGAAAAGTTGACTGAAAACTAAAATAGGTATGTGATGAGTAAGAAGACAAATATATATATTTTAATTTAATAACTCCAAATATTAGCAAAAGTTTACAATGATCTTAGATTCATAGTGAAAATAATTATATGAAAATAGAATGATGTAAGAAGAAATTACTTGGCAATATTAAAGCATGATTTCCAGACTATAATAATAGATTTGGAAATAAATTTGGTAAAATATCCTAAAATATTTGAAAATAATAAAACCACTTAAATTCATGTTAAAAGTGAGAGAGACAGAGAATCAATGCAAGAGATAGGAAATAAAAACAGATTAAAATGTATAAATAATATTTTTGTCTTTTGTTTTATTTTTCCTACATTATAACTTCCAATGAAATGCATTTGTCTTTCCATTAAAAATGCTGCCACATCTCACACTCACATGTATATCTATCTATGTCTCTCTGTATATATACATACACAGACACACCCACACACACACACACACGCACATGCATAGCTATACACATGCAAATGTACATACATCATGTGTGAAATGTTAAAGTAAACATCAGCACTGCAGAAAATTAGCCCATGTACTCAATTGCCTCTGGAGAGTCCTATGTATGCAGAGGTATGGGTATAAATATTTTTTCCTTATTTTTAAAACCCTGTTGTATTAATTTTTGTCATTTTAATATATTACTTTGACCAACACATTAAGAAAACCCAGAACACCCAGTACACTTATTTATATTCTGGCACAAGTTCATTATCTCTTCACCAGTAATATTTTGTAGATCACAATATGATAAACACTTTTTCACTGTCATCTTGAGCAACTTTCACAATCTTCTGATTGCATTTGATTATAGTATCTCAGTATATATCATTTAATATCTGGTTCAGAATTTCAATCTCATATTCAGATTTTCACATGTCACTGGCTAGGCTTCAGTATGAGGGATTTAAAATGAGGATAGAGAGTTTCTTTAAAAAAATGACTACTGCTTCACTCTGGAATAGGAGATTCACTCTGTCTCTTATTGGCTTTGCATTGTCTGCTGGGTCGGGTCAAGGTGGTAAAAAGAAAACATCCCAGGTACTTCCCTGACGTTGAGGAGCATCTCTTAACTTCGTAAAAGAAAAACTCACAAGGGACTGCTGGAAAAAGCCAGGGGACTTTCTACCACATCCTTGACACACACCAAGAGCATGCACATGCATATGCACAAGCACACGCACACTCACATATGCTCACACACCACACATACACTTCTGAATTTATAATTTCTCCTATGTAGGCATTACCTATAAAATCTGAAACAGTATAAATTTATATAATTCTTAATTATTTTTAATGGAAATGTCTGGGCTGCATGTGTTTATGGTTCTGTTTTTAGCATGAGGATCTTGGAATCCCAGTAACCAACAGGAGAGCCCAACTGGCCGTGTTGCTCGTATGACCTGCTCATTTTGAGACTCTCTCTCTATTACCATGATACGTCTCAGTCATAGTCATTTACTGCTTCATGATTGTTAAAAAGCTATTTCATCTCTTAGGACCTCCTTTTCCTCATCTCTGAAATAAGAATATAAAAAACTTTCTTGTTGTTTTGCAAGAATTAAATAAAATTAAACATAGAAAGTATATAGTGCAAAGCATGACACATAGTGTTTGATAAGTATTATGATTATTGTTATTATAATTCCAGCCTTCACAGCTTGTGTAGATGTGAGTTATTTCCCCACAGCTCCAAAAGAAGAAAATAATAGTTTGCTGGAAAAATCACATTTAAAAAATAAATAAATAAGAAAATTTAGTTGAAATTCTGCTTGTCTAACAATGTGACCTTAAAAAAAGTTATTTACCAATTTAGGTTTCAGTGATCTCATCTGAAACTGAGAGGTGGCTATGATATCTTGATATCTAATGTGTTTTATAATTTAAAATTTATTTTATTGTATTTGAATATTGTCTCTATTTCATTAACATTATTTTTTTCTTTACATTAAGAAATTCTTCTAATTTCTCCTCTAAATGAATCTAGTAATAGCAGTGCTCCAACAGCAAACTGCCTGAGTTAGTAGTTCACTGCGTAACCTGACAGCAGCGACAGGTCATTTCCAAAGAACTGATAGTCATTTAATCCAGGAAAGTAAGGCTGGGATAAGAGACCTGGCAGCCAAAAAGGAAAATCACCTTAACTGGCAGTTTCAATAAAATATATGCCTCACAGGGAATAGATTAATTGAGCCTCACCTCCTTTTCTCTCAATCTCTGCAAACAGTGAGTATTCCAAGAGTGGAGGTGGCAAAATGTCTTCTATTATACACAATAGAAAACAGTGTGATTGGAGGAACGGATGATCTTTACTCCCTTATCGGAATGATGTGTTAAGCCGACTTGACTCTAGCATATTGCAAGCTTTTTATTTTCCAATGAAAATTGTCTTAATGTAGAAATAAGTATAAAATGTCCACAGTGTCTCCACAACTTCATTAGTTTATAAACTTTAGACTAAATATGTAAAATAACTCTTTGCATCCAATATCACAGTTCAGATTAGACAGGATACTTTAATATTTCTTTGTGAGACCAAAGAAATGTTTAGGAAACATATAGATATAGATGTCTAAAGTCCAGAAGATGTGTCCAGAATGCAGAAGTACATTTGGTGGTTAGCATATATGTGGTATTATAAAGTAGGAATCAATGAGATTAATGAAAATGAACATGTGTAGAAAGAGAAGAGGGCCTAGACTGAGGCCTTAAAGGCATTTTACTTGAAGATGTATAGTAAATAAAATGAATTCCAGGAGAATGTGGTGTCATGGCAAATGATGAAATAGTGTTTTGATAATAAAAACATGATTCTCTAGTGTGAGTTTTTTCTTCTGGATAGTCAAGAAAGATGAGGATGTAAAAGTATACATTGAATTTCTACCTTGGAGGAACCAGAGCTGGAATTGTCTTACTAAATGAATGAAAACCTGATTGGATTTATTAATTTGTTAGTTATTTCAAACGCTATTAATTTAGGAGCTCACTTTCACTAAGCGATCTTTAAGATTATTGTAGTAAAACTGAAAATAAAAATAAAATAAAAATAAAGAGACAGGAATTCCTGCCTTATTAATATATAATCTATTGGTAATACATGAAGTGAATAATTGAACGTAGAGTCATAAAAGTATAAGTGCTATAAGAAAAATAAGACAAAATGAATACAAGTTCTTATAGGGAGATTGCAATTTTAGATAGCATGACATAGTTTTCTGTTGTTCTTCTAAGAAACTATAAAAACAGTGACATAAATACCAAATTATTATGTTGTACACCTGAAAATATAATATTACATGCCATTTATATCAATTTTAAAAAGTAGTGGCTTAAAACAACACAAATTTATTGTCTTATAGTGTTCATATCAGAAGTCTGAATGTCTCACTGAGCTGAAATCCAGGTGTTGGCAGGGTTGCATTACTTTGTGTGGGCTCTAGAAGAGAATCTATTTCCTTGTCCTTTTCATCTTCCCTCAGCCTTCTCCACCTCAATTAATGGTTTCACCAGCCAGTTTTCTCAAGACCGAGAACTGTGAATCAACCTTTCTGAACTGTTCCACTCCTCATAACACCCTGCAGTTTCCTCTATTCAGTGCAAGCTGGGTAACAGTTTTATAGCACAAATCAGATCATATCACTTACATGCTTAACATACATCAATAGATTTTCATTGCAATTGTAATGAAGCGCAAAGCCCTTTCTGTGACATACAAGACCCTTACCTCCTTCTCTACCTTTATATAACCATACTATCACCTGATTCCTTATCTGCAGCAGCATTAATTACTTTCTTTTTCATTCCATCAAATACTCCAAACTTAGATCAATTAATTATGCTCTGAATGCCTTTCTCTGGATCTTCCTATTGCTAGGTCCTCTCAAATGAACTGAACTGGCTCTCTGTGAATCTCTTTAGATAAAGCACACTTCTTTCTACATACTCACTAGTCATTTCACTGACTTTTTAATTTTTGTTTTTGTTGAGCTAGTCATTCTCTGAAGTCATTTAGTTAGTGTATATTTGATACCTTACAAGATTTAATATCCAAGTTGCAAGGATTGTTGCATAGTTCTGGGATGAGATATTTTCTTTTTATTTATATGTGAATTGTATATTTTGGCAGTGTGTGTTGTGAGTTACTTCCACAATGGAAGTGTAATATCTGTCTTATACTTCACTCTAATAATTAGGCCTTACACTTTATTGGCACATGGTAGGTCAGATGTCGACTGATATGAATGAATGAATAAGAGTTTCTAAAGAGACATTGCTCTTTTTCCCTTGGGTACAATATTATAATTGTGATAGCATTACATCTGTAGGTTGAGAATCAACAAATAAAATTTTGATTTAACCCAAATCTTTATTGACTTAACACATTCATCTTTAGACTCAAATGATTTACTTGGCTCACACTTACATGTTATCAGTAATATCTCTATTGGAAATCAATTGTGACTACAGTTAAGAAAATTCCTAAAAATTTTATTGGAGGAAAGGATTGCTAAAAAATATGTATTTATATATACATTTATTTTTAGCACAGTATGTCTAGTAACCATCTGTCACTATACATAGTCATTATGATATTATTGACTCTATTCTTTATGCTAAATATTTATTACATCTCCATGACTTATTTTATAACTGTAAATTGTTGTATGGTAGTCCTCATTTTAATTTTTTGAGGAATCTCCATGCTGTTTTCTCTAGTGGCTGAACTAATTTATAATTTCACCAGCAGGGCACAAGAGTTCCCTTTTCTCCACATTCTGATACAAAAGTCTTTTAATAAGTTGGGTAGTTCTGAAAGATAATCCAAGAATGGTTAATTTATTCACAGAAAACAAGTAAACAAAAATACCATGTTGACTATGTCTTAGTCTCTTTTGCCTGGAAAACAAACATTGTGAGGCTTGGCTTTGATTCAGAACCTTAGGAGTCTTCAGTTTGTCAAGTATTTCAAAGGCATTATATTATACATCATCACTCTCCTCTAGAGTACCATCCAGTATCCTCCTACATAACAGAAGTTGTACAGCAACTTGCACAGAAGCTTGACCCTTAGCTCTCTTCTTATTTACCATCATGTTACCCCAACCTAAACTCTACAGGTTTCTCTTTGCCTGCCACTATTTATTAACTAGCTCCTGACATTCCTTTGTTGGCTATTTTCTTTTTCTGATCAGGGCTTGCACTTTCTTGCTCAGTCTTTGATGACACTTGATCCTTTTAAACCTGGAGGCTAATGTTTAGTGGCAGCAAATGTGGAGGACAGCATCACTTTGTCAGGTACTTGCTATAGACTAGCTCATTGCATGAGGTCATTCTTAGCACAAGAGGAAAGGGCTGCTTCTCCTATCCACCAGGATACAGGTAAGTCTGGGTGTTCAATATTAATCCCATTTACACAAATATCTCTTTAGATCTCAAAGTTACACTCTTCATTAAGAGGGTCATGGCATATCGAGGCTGCATATTTAATTGCAGCATTTACAACTTTATAATCATTCACCAAGCCTGACTTTTAACACAGTCTTTCTTATAGCTGAAATAGTTAAGAATTGCTTCTAATATTGTTAAAGAATTCTTGTGGTTTTTCATAGCATGCTTAAGGATTGAGATAATTCGTACTGAGCCTCCGTGTGTGTGTGTGTGTGTGTGTGTGTGTGTGTGTGTGTGTGTGTGTGTGTGTGTGTAAGGTCTCCTAAGTCTGGCAAAAGCAGAAACCTCACATAATACTTTTTATAATTACCATTGCTTCTATACTAATCAAGTGTAGTCACTTCTGACTTCTTACCTTGCATCTGAGCTCCTTCCTAATTAAATACTGCTGAAAGCCTTAGTAAATATGATGCCAATGCATGCCAGGGATTATTGCTTATCCTAATTATCTACACAAAAAATATCTCTGTTGACTTCAGATCAGTAAAAATTGCATGCTGAAATCTCATTCTGAGGGGTGGTTTGTAGAGTCACTTTTAACTAGTTCTCTTAGCCCAAATTTTCTTGAAAATTCAGCCAGGAGTATAGCATATATGGTACGGCCTTTTCTTGGGTGGTGGTGGTTGAGGGGTGGTTGCTGCATTACGAGGGTAACAAGATTAAGGAAACAAGTATAAAGGATACACTGAGTATGGAGAGAAAGAAATGCATTTGTGAATAACCATGCTGGCCACAAATCCACAAAGGAATACAGGCAAAGAATATATCTTTGAAAGGATATGTGGAAGTACTGTCCATTGAGCTGGAACAGAAGGAAGGTCAGACTATTTTTCTGGCCATTCTTTCATGTCACCTGTCTTTCATTGTTTAAAATTTAACACATGGGTTTTAAAATTCCTGCATTTCTGGACTGTGTTAACTGCCCTTCCTGGCAGCTACTTGGGAAACTAGGACCTGCATGGTTCTAATTGAACTGGACCAGAGTGCTAGAGCTGTCTCAGTGGCTGCCTTACTAAATATGCTGGTAACCATGACAAAACTCAGTCCTTATTCTGAGGAGTGGCTGAGACAACCATTTGAGGCTGGGGGAGATGGTGCAGTTGAACAGATAAAGGAATGAGAGTAACCTGGGTGCTCAGACAGTTAATATTATATCACAATTTTAATTTAAAATATTTTGATTAGACAGTGTTTTTGTGGAAATACTCCAGTGATATGTACAGGATTCAAAATACAAATATTTGTTTCTTTTCCCTTTCCTTCTTAACCATTATCAAATATCATTTTTTAAATTTTTTCTTTAAGAAAAAGTGTTTTTTGTAGATTTGATCAGAATTAGCATAGCAGGTTTGGAATTTTTTGCACTTTATATTCTTCATGTAGCAGAATTCTCGCAGAGTTGATCAGGCAATTGTACTACTGTGATTTCTTTCACAAGGGTAACTGGCATTCCTGGGACCATACCTCCAACTGCATACATAACTCAAGAATTGTAAACCTGCCCAAAAGTCCAGAAGTCTCATTCAGTTGTTGATAATATCTATTCAGTATGACCTCATAAACAGTCTTCCTTCAATCTGTAGCTATCTTATGCACATATTTCTAGTACACAATTCCTAGTTCCCTTGAAGTCCTTAAACTTCCCTTTGAAATTGAGACTGCCAATGTGAAAATTATGTCTATGCCAAGGTTACAAGCTGTGGATTAGCTAGTTGTCTACATTGCAATGGAACCACTGTTTTAGCCAAAATGTACTGAGTTTCAAGTGAAAGTGGAGAAAATATTTCATTATCTATTTTTACTTTGCTGTTTAAGCCGACACCTTGTTCTTCTGTCTCAGTGATTGCATTGAAGGAGTTCTTAAACTTAGGCCAGCAAACTTTTAACTCTGAACTGAGTCAAGAAGTCATCTCTTAATAATACTCTTAAGGTATGCATCAAGTTGTGTTTTTTTTTTTTTTCCTCAGAAGATATTTTTAAACTCTCACTTCTTTTTAAAGAACCAGCTCTATGGGCTGAATGCATCCACCTCAAATCTATCTTTTGAAGCTCTACTCCCAATGTGATGGTGCTTGGAGATGGGGCCTTTCTTGGGAGGTGATTAAGACTAGATGAGATCAAGAGGGCTGGCCCTAGTTAATGAATTTAGAGTCTTTATAAGAAGAGGAGGATATAGCGATTACTGTGCCTGCTGTGTAAGGACACAGGGACAAGGCGCAGATATGCTTGACTCATGTTGAGGCACAAATTTATGTTACTGCTTCCTATAGTTCCTTAAACTTATTTATACAGTAATTTTTCCTCTTCTGCTGGAAGAGCTGTGTGGCCCAGTCACATCACAATAAACTGACAACACTTTAGTGGAAACTCAATTCTGTAAGTATAGATCCAGGCCATCAATAACATAAATCCCTAAAATAATAATAAAAAAGTCAAGATTAGATTGCTATCTACTTCCTATATAAAATGCTTCAAAATAATTTTTATTTAAAAATGATATAATCAGTTTACTCTGGTTTACTATTTTTTTTTCTTTTTAAAACTTTATTATGAAAAAATTCAAATGTATATAATAGTAGTTAGAAGAATATAATAAAACCTTATATTTGAATCACCTGGCTTTAAAACTGTCAACTTATGGCTAATGTGTTTCATCTATACTCTCACTGCATCTTTAAAATTTGTAGAATATATTGCTAAAAGATAATGTTCTTGTTTTAGAAACATAAGCATGATATCATTAGCACACTTTAACAGAATTTCATATCAAATATCAAGTCAGTGTTTAAAATTATAAGTTAAAACCTTAATCAAGTGACTACATAGTGATTTGTAATTCATAAAAAGTGAAATTATTTTATTTGCTTTATTTTTTTTAGTAGTCACAATCTTTAACTTACATCCAAATGAGTTAGCTTCATTGAATAATAAAATGTTTCATAATATATTTATTTATCTACAAATGTACCTGAATGTTGTAAATTTAAGCTACCGAATCTAACTTATTTTCACGTCATTGAGAGAAAAGTATTATTAAATTATAACTTTTCTTCATAAAAATGCTAAGAATATGGAATATCAGTTTGAGAGATAATTTTATTTGCATGAAATAGTATGCTAATTCTAGTTTTATATATTGGAAATTGAACATATAGTCAGTAGTACGGCTTACAAAGCTAAGCATATATTGTATAATGACGTTTTAAAAACTTTTATATACTATATATTCTATAAATTAATATTTTATATAATATAAAATATAAATATAAAATATTTATATATTAAATTTTATATATTCTATAAATTAATGTTATAAATTAGTTATATCTCTATAACTAACTTTAGAAAATTACAACAGTTCTGCCTATAGAAATAGATAGTATCTGTAGATAGAGAAATTTACATATATGATATAATATATGTTATTAATAAATTATATCATTGAAATAATGGGGAAATATCTCAGATTAAATAAATAACCAAATAATTATAATTAATATATATAAGTATGTGATTATCACTATGATATTTTAAAAGCAACTTCCAACTAAGTGTAGTTGGAAGTTGACTCAGCTAGTAAAACATATTGCATATCAGTTGTAAAACCTGTATCAGAGAAGATGTACTTTTTAATATGTCTTTCATCTTCAAGTATATATGTAATTAGGTACATATTTATACATTTATTTGTGTATTTAAATATAGTCCTAGTAAGTACACACAAAAATTGTGACCTCATTCACACTTTTGGAAAATGATTGGGATTCCAGGGGCATGTATTTGTTTGTGTTTTTATCTGTCTTCCAAAAAGCACTTTAGCATTACTGACAATACAATCTACTTCATTCAACAAACATTTTTTATTTGCCTAATATATGACAAAGACTAAGTTAGGTTTTTGAATTTAATAGAGAAATAAGAAAGCTGAATTATATAAAAACTAGGAGCTATGCCATATCTAATTGTTTTTTATCATTCTATAACTTCCTAAAAATTAAGAGCTGATTTCTCAGTCCCTTTGAAGAGTGATGCAATAAATTGAAAATAAGTTTGTCTTATTATCATCCCTTTAACGGAAGGGTATTTTAATGCACAAACATATACAATATAGAAACAATTTCTTTATGGATCAGGATTTTATCAGTATCTTGTAATAAAAATGAGTATGATTTGTAGTAACTCATGATAAATGCATTTTGTATTTTAGTGCTGTATTATGACCATTTAAAAATAGACTACAGTTAAATATATGTTTATATCAAACATAATTATAAAACTGCATTAATACTTAAAATCTGCATTGTTACCTTAAAAAAAACTTGAAAAAATTCTACTTTTTGAGAAACTTCACAAAACGTTTTTCTAAGTGTCAAATTTAATTGCCTATGATTCATTTTTGACAAATCAATGTCTTAAATCAATGAGTCTTAGTCTTTTTTAAAAAATTGTTGGCAGCCAAAAACCTCACTTTACTCATACCCTTGTAGATAAAATTTTCACATCCTCTGTTGTGGAAACCACATGCTGAAGATATGGTAGATTTCATCACTCTCTGTACAGAGATAGGGTGATGGAGCTGGTAACTGTACTAAAAAGATCACCTTTGGATGGACATTGAGAAAAGGTGAAAGTGGGTTTAAAATGAATGTTTAACATTCATAACATGAATGGTGGATATGGAAAAGAGGTTCCAAATAACGGTTCTTTCAAAATAGAAGTAAAGGATATGACAGAAATTAACCATTAACTAATTCAGAGTTTAAAAATTTGTCAGTATACAAATATTGACCTGAATAAATGCAAATAAGTTTTTAAATATCTAATTTATTTACTAATAAAAAGGATACTTTATGACAAGTAAATTGATTTCTGCATACACACAGAACTACGTGGTTTACTGAAACTGTAAATTTTGAAAGTAGCAGAGTGTTAAATTAGCTCCCAAACATGACTAATTTATACAATGAGAGTACAATTTATATTTCTGAAATTTAGACACATCATAATCATAAATAGTCATCACACTGAGGTAACTGGATAAAATATTATATATATATATATATATATATATACACACACACACACACACACACATACGTATATACATATATGTGTATATATACATATATGTGTGTACGTATATATATATATGTATATATATATACGTACACACATAAGAGGTCATATTTACTTAGTATGGATAGCTTTCAGATATATTTCAAAGCAGAAACATTTATAAAAGCAGAACTCATATTTGCTGCATTTGTCAATGACTTTAATAAAACAAACACAAAAATGCAATAATAGCTGACTTATATTTTTATTCTGTACTATGAGTTAGGCAGTATTTTAACATATGGCACTCTTTTAATCCTTACAACAATGTTAGGAAGTTGATACTATTATGAAGTTGGTTCCCAATGTGGAGAGGAGATAACTAAGACATTGAGATGTTAAGTAACTCTTTGGAGGGTGGAGGGTAAGGATTTGTCTTTTTATAATTTGAGTCCAGAGAGGACAGTTAACACCTGCTCTTAGCTGCCTTCTCAAAATAACATCAGGAAGTTTTGATTGAAAGGCAGCCTGATGATCACAAACTAGAGAGTCATTTCAACTACTTAAAAAAATAAATGATGTTTCTTTCTAAAACTTAAATTTAGGAGATGAGGCAAACAATGTACAGATTTAAGAGCAAACAAAAAACTACAAATATAATTTTTAAGACAAAATGAAATGTTAAAACATTACAATTCTTAGAGAACAATGTCAGTGAATATCTCAAGAATGCTGTCTAAGATATTCACAACTGTGAATTATTCATGAGTTTACAAAAGTATATTTAGTTCAAGATTTTAAGCTTAGTGGTAGAGGCTGAAAATCCACCAGTGGTAATGGTTCATTCAATGAAGAAACAGAAATAATACATACATATTTTTTTTAAATTTTAGTTAACTCACTGTCCATTTGTCCCATTAGAATATAGACATAAGTCATAACATCAAAATGTGCATCTTTGAAATATCTATGTCTTACATTTAGGTAGTAGTTCATTGACTATAGATATCAACATATTTTCTATACTAACAGTTTTGAAAATAAGCTCTATTGCTGTTTCCTCGTTACAATTCTGGGGTCAAGACAACCAGATAATATAGTGGAAAATTAGCTCACAGCCAAAATCTCTAGAGGATAATTTTGGTAAAAATATAGTGTAATAAGGTACTTTGCCTAATTAAAATAAATTAGACCAGGATGGACTAGAAACTGCATAATATATCATGAAAGTATGTGTATATGAAGATTATACCAATACATATATATCATAAATGGAATATCATGTACAAATATTTTATTTTAATTTTTCAGGTTTATTAAACTGATATTATTTTGCTTATATGTTCTGTGAATTTCAATAAATTCTGTGGACTTTAGTTATTTTTAACACATTCTATAGTGTACATAGTCATGGTTACTTGGATCTATTTCATTGATAAGAAAAAAACTGTAAATGGAATGAAAATGTAAATTTATAGTTAAAATATTTTATTCTAAAGTCAGCATTAACATTTTTTCATTATAGTATTTAGTATTTAATTGCCTAAATTTGTACATATGGCAGTTAAAAAGATTCATTTTATAAACATGGATATGGAAGAAATATTATTTTGTCTTTCAGAAAATGAATCTGAATTCTATTTAGAATCTTCTCTCCCTGTCTTAGAAATTTAGCCTTAATGAATACAGGTTCTTTCCTCATCTTATTATTGATGGACATAATAGTCTAGGGCTCTTTAAGAAAAATAAAGTTATAGTTTGGGGTTTGGGTTTTTTTCAACCCTTTCTTTGAAGGAATGGGATGGGGGTTGAAGAGGGTGTCGGGGGGAGGATGGATCTTTGTCCTGCCTGTCATCTAATAATACTGGTAAGAAATTCTTTTGTTAGTCTTCATTGCCCTTGCAGAGTACTGTACATCCTCCTCACCTCAAGTCCTCCCCTAATGCATTCGCCTTCCTCCCAGAGAAAAAGCTACTCATATAAGGACATCTTTACCATCTCAGCATTACTACTTCTGCTGTTTTATGCATAATGAGTGCACAGCCACACTGCTTCCTTGTAATCTGCTCAAGATTGTAGCACAGTTCCAATATACATTTCCTCCCAAATTTCTTGTTTCATTTTGCTCTGATACATATTTTCCCAGACTCCTCTCTGCATACTATAGGCATTACCTTTGGAGCAGGTGGAGGTGAAAGGGATGATGGGAACTTTCTGCTGTCTTTGTCAAGATCATTCACCAATTTCTCACCAAGATAGTCATTTGATTTTTATTACAGTCTGTAATGTAGTCCCTATTATGCATAACATGAAAATTATTTAGAAGCACGCATTGTTTTACTGTCCTTCACAAATCCTGTGATTTTTATAAATTGAAGATCTGTGACAACCCTGCATCAGGCAAGTCTATTGGTGCCATTTTCCAGCAACATTTGCTCACTTTGTATGTCTCTGTCACATTTTGGTAATTCTGCAATATTTTAAACTTTTTTATCGTTATATTTGTTATGGTGATCTGTGATCAATGATATATGATGTTACTAAAGCAAGACCCTCCACTAGCAAAAAGATTACAACTTGCTGAAGGCTCACATAATAACACTTTTTTTAGCAATAAAATATTGTTTAATTAAGGTATATACATTCATTATTTTTTAGACATAGTGCTATTACAGACATAGTATAAACATACTTTTAAATGCATCTGGAAACCCCCAAATTTGTGTTACTTGCTTTATTGTGATATTCATATGTTGCGGTGGTCTGGAACTGAACCCACAATATCTCCAAAGTATGCTGGTACTTTTAGATCAGTATGTTGGTTTTGATATCGAGAAAACTTTTTTTTTTTTTAACCAAACTATTCTTTGAAAAAAACAATCAAGAATGGACTCTTTGTATTTTATCATGCTATCCATTCACTGATCTATTGAGAGAGAAAAAGATACAGTCTAACTGAATATGGAAGAGGAAATGAAAAGGGTATTCAAAGGAAAATAATCAGTTATATGGCAAATATTATCCTGCTAAAAATCAGTGCTTTGTTATCAGCCAGTGAAGTAATCTGAAGAGTACAGATTAATTTTGTGCAGTGGAATTGTAGCGAGAGTGAAATAAAGACTGATACCAAGGTAAATGATTATTTTTAAAATTGTCTAGAGGATTAATTTCAAATCTAAGGTGAATCAGACTCATCCTTGATAGGAATTGTAATTTCAAACTGAGGTGATCAATGTATGTGTGCAATCAGGTAGGATTTTTGCCATATGCTGTTATAGTGCTGTCTCAAAGTTGGAAATATGGTGCAATTGAAACTGCTCCTCTTATACCTCTTTACAAACTTGCTTTTGGAAAAGACAACTGTGCCTGATTTACTATAAAGAATCTTCCTGTAGACAGGGTAGAGGTATGTAGCACGAAGCTAGAATAAAGAGAAAATATGTGATGAGACAAGGATTTGAGGTTTATATCAATACCTTAAATATAGGAAAGGAAAAATATAGCACTTGTGTCATTCTGAATGATAGTTCCACTTTACCTAAATTGTGAGAATATTTTTAAATATTGATTTCATAGGTTTCAAGCAATTGTAATTTTATATTTTAGTACTTAAAATGATAGTGCTCATTTTTTTATATTGTTCTGTGTTTTCAGCTAATATATCTGAGTTTGTGACTATGGGGATGATACATATAATGAAAATAATAGATAAAAATATATAAAAATATGACAAATTTTGAATATGCATCTGCCGCATAGTGATCCTTTCTGCCATACATGAACATATATATTTATACATTAATTTCTGTTCATTAGTTCTAAATGAATTTGCCTTTAGTTTTTGAAAACATAGTTTTCATCAAATAGTTTAAACCTAGTTAAGAGTTAAACTTACAATTGAATGCCATAAAAAATGGTGGTGTTTGTGAGTTTTTTCCTGCAAAATTTTTTAAACTTATGTAAATTTTAAAAAAATGAAAATTTGAAGTTAAAAGTGTAAAATCATTAAGACAAATATAAACAGTATAACTAAGAATTTTTTAGTTTTTTTCTGTTTTCATATTCATCTTAACTATCTCAAATCTATTTCCTAATACAAATATTTAAATTATTATCTCTGAATAAAAAAATGTGTGAAAGCATATGATAAACAAGAAGATCTCTTATGCATTGAATCTGAGTAAGCAATTTATCTACTTAAGAATGTGACATCATGTATAGTTCCCCTTCTTGTATGATTCCTATAAGTACAGTCAGGTTCAGAGCCTTTCTTTCTTCTCACAATATTACTTCTATGACAAAGGTAGGTAAAGGGTTTAGAATAAAGTTAATTAAATGAATTGGGAAACTACCAATTATACTTTATCTCTTTACAATCCATAGGATTTTTATTTCTTTGTAAAACCTACCATTCTTTCTAATTGTATTTTAATATAAATTAAAAGAATAAAATCTAAGTCTTCCAAGTCTATTTTCCATAAACATAAAATACCTACTAAGATGTTAATGTTCCTGTTAGCATATCTGAAAAAGAACATAAAACAAAAAAATATATTGTACATTTGAGATTCTTCTTTATTTTTTAAAAGAAATCCTATCAAAATGTGAATTAATGAATTAACTAGGACAAATCAGACTAAATATTAAATTATGAACATTACCTTTTATTTTTATTTGTATTTTTTGTTCTTGATTTTTTTTGGGGGGTAGAGGGAGAGATCACTTTTTTCTTAAATGTAAATTCAAAGTCATCCAAAGATTAATTACAAACTATCCTTGTCTACAAGGAGTTCATACAGAGTATGTCTGAAAATAAGTGGCATAAAACAGCATTTCACACTTCTGTGTAAATAAGGACAATTGAGCATCTTTGCACACATAGTATCTATCCATACATTTATATCATTACTTATTTCTACATCTATCTATCATCTATCTATCTATCATCTATCTATCAATTATCTATCTATCTATCTATCATCTATCTATCTATCTATCATCTATCCATCTATCATCATCTATCTACTTACCTGCTTATATATCTATCACTCTTACACCCAGGATAGCATTAGAATATCATCAACCAAATAAGAATTATACAAAACTAAGAGAAGGAGCGGATAATCATGAATAGGAGTTGTCAAATAAAATAATGGAAGATTATCTTTGGTTCTCTATAAGGCAGAGTCTGAGACAAAGGCTTGCATGCAGGAAGTTTATTGAGAAAGCTGATCTCAGGAAATAGAAGTAAGGTGAAAGCAAATGAATCATGGAAGGAGGAAAAGTCTAGATTAGGATGTATTATTGATTTAGCCACTGCAATAAATAGGTGGCTGGCACTTGATCCCATCAGAATAGTTTAAGGTGTGTTTTGAAATACATGTCAACATTCTTAGCCTGGAGGATGAAGAAGGGATAATTTATACATAATAAACTCTTATTCAAGAGTGGCAGAATGGCAGAATGGTTGGTAATAATTCTGATTTCTGGAGTTGAGCATGCAATAATGTAGAATATTTTCTTGCTAGCATTCTACATTCTAAGGATAGAAAATCACCAGAACAGAAATCATGAGGTACAGAGCAATGATGCCAGAGAAAATGTGGGCAGTACAACCCTGCCTAATATGATGGAGGAAGAGGAGAGCAAAGAGAATTTTAAAGTGTTACATAATAGGAGTCAATACAATCCTATTCCTTGAACCATTGAAATCAACTTTTGCCCACCAGTAAGCTAATTCTCAAGCATGATTTCTGTAAGGAACTAATAAAAAAAGATCTAATAGTACATGCAGGAGTTCTGATGATTATATTTGTCTTAGAGATGTCATTGGTAGTCATCTTCTTCCAACTTAAATGCACAGTTTGACTTTATTAACTAAGAAGCTGACATGCCTAGAATCGTTACTGATCGGTCTACTTGAATATTCATCTGAGCCCTTACTTACTCTACTTGTGATGCTCCAAAATCACTGATATTGGTCATTTATCATCATCACAAACCTGGAAGCACCCAGAGTTACCACAATGAATTCACTGGTTTCCAAACATACTACTTCTTACTACAATTGCATAAAAGTATCTTAGTCCTCATGCTTATCAGGATCCATAGGGGTATTAGTGGAATACTTTTTTGTTTGTTTGTTTGTTTGTTTTTCCTGCTCATTTACTTCTATGAGGAACCAAAATGATTAGGAGTTATTCATAGCTTTAAGTGCATAGTAATTCTTACAATTTTACTTATTAGACG
This sequence comes from Macroglossus sobrinus, assembly GCA_004027375.1. NCBI lineage: Eukaryota > Metazoa > Chordata > Mammalia > Chiroptera > Pteropodidae > Macroglossus > Macroglossus sobrinus. The sequence continues at coordinate 58,619 of PVKZ01000379.1, read as the reverse complement.
TGTACTGAGATACTTCACATTTGCAAACCCAAAAGTTAAGGGTACCAGAAGCACACATTCTAGTGGTGATCCGAGAGGGGTCAATGTTATTTCTGCCCCTTATTTCCTGGACCTACGTATTTCAGCTATTTGTGGCACAGCATTATATATCAGCTTATAAACAGCATCTTGGAGAAAATGTCCCAACTCACAGAGTGTTTTTCTAAGCTGATACATTAACTCAGTCATTATAAAATCATTCTTTAGGTTGGCAACTTCTGAATGGTGAGATATATAGAAAAACAGGTCCCAAGATTATGACTTCATACTCATACCTTCTCTACCAAGGAGCTGAATTCATCTAAATCTTTTCCCCATTGATGTCTGGTGGCTGTTGCTGGCTTTCAGTTTTAAAGTTTCTCTCCACTTGGTCTTCTCCATGTTTCTCTCCCTATTACCTAATCTTGGATTTCTCATAGTATGTTGACGGCATTCCAAAGGTATGTGTCCTAAGAGAAAGTAAGCCAGTCAAACTCCATACTATTTTTAGGACCTTGCTTTTGACACTGTTACTTCCATTGTAGTCTACTCATTAGAAATGAGAAATTAAGACTTTTTAAGGAGAGAGAAATTATCTTCAAATATTTATTGACTTTAAAAAAAAGGTTCAGACATATTTTAAAAACATTACTCTCTGACCTCTGGCCACACAATGTTTACCATTCCCCATCCACTCCCAGCATGGCTCCAGTAGCTCTTCCGAGCCCCAGGCTCCTGCTCAGCCAGCACCACAGTATCCTTCAGGTGCCATTGTGACCATCTACCAGGACTTCATCAGCCATGGTGAGATATTCTCTGACATCTTTACAAGATCTGGGAGAATGCAGGAGACTTGAAGGTGGAGAAGCAGATGGTCAGTAGGACAGAGGGTAACATTGATGATGGGCTAATTGGTGAAAATGCATCTGCCAAAGGCCCCAAGGGCGAAGGAACCCATAGCACAGAATCAATGGTGTCAATATTGTCATGAACCATCATTTGCAGGAAACCAGTTTCACAAAAGAAGCCCACAAGAAGTACATCAAAGATTGCATGAAGTCAGTCAAAGGGAACTTGAAGTACAGACCAGGAGCAAAGCTGTTTATGGCAGAGGCTGCTGAGTACATCAAGCACAACCTTGCTGTTTCATAAACTCAGTTCTTTATTGGTGAAAACATGGCATGTTTGCTCTGCTGGACTACCTTGAGGATGGTAAGAATGTTAACAAATTTGGCAATTTGGATTTACTGTCATCATAACTGGCTGCTGCTTTTCATCTACACACCAGGACTAAGACAAGTGGGACTGATGTTATCTTGAACTCTTTATTTATTTTGACTTTGATTTATTTGGAGTGGAGGCATTGTTTTTAAGAAAAACATGTCATGTAGGTTGTCTAAAAAAAATGCATTTAAACTCAAAAAACAAAAAAGGAAAAAAATGCACTTATCACTTGCTAGGACACATCCATATAGAATCATCTATGAAGCAATAAATATTTTTCGGATTGTATAGGACATATAGTCTTTTTCCAGACTATTCACCTCTGCTATGATAGCTTGAAAGCACTCACAGACAATGTGTAAATGAACATACATAGCTGTGTTCTAACATACTTTCTTTACAAAACCATGTTAGCAATAATTGTCTTGCTGCCTGTAGTGTGTTGACCTTTCATCTACTGTATTATACTCATGTTTGAGATCCTGGAGCTGTTCATCTGAATCAGATTCTCAGAAGTGGTTTTTGTAAAACTTCATGCATTTTGTTTTTCTCTCCGTCTTACAATCCTAGAACTAAGGAGAAAAGTTCTCTGACTGTCATAACTCAAATACAATGTTGGAACAGCAATAGAATAATCACTATAGCCACTTTCAGTCTAAAGACAGGGAAATGGGAGGCCTCTCTGAGATACAAATTGATAGTGATTCTGAAACACAGTTGGGCAGAGGTTGCCAGCTGAATAATTTTGTGAGCCCACTGCTGTCTTTTAGATGTTGGAGGGTCAAAAGTTCTCTTTATTTGGCACTGTTTTTGTCTCTTTTAGTTCAAGCTGAAATAACTATAAAATTTTGTTGATTTTCTATGAATCAATTGATAGTCCACTCTGTTATACAAAAGGCACATTAAATTTTTTCTCAAACATAGGAACTTTCTGCTCTGGGATTCCTGCAAGGCTGATGAAAGACAACTTTCTTAAGTGTTTCAAAGCCCTAAAGTTTAATGAAAAGTGTGAGGCACATCTACAGAATCATTTGTGGGTATTTTGTCTAATTGAACACTTTTCTGAGGCAATTCTTTAGCTGTTTCTCAGGTTTTTACTAATGATTTTATATTTATACACTGAGTTTAATTTTTGCTCTGAAGTCCTTTATTTGAAAAACTTGAGTAGGTGGGAATGAGAAATAATTTAAATTTTAAATTCAGAAATTCCTGTCACCTTTTTATTTTCTTGACTTATGTTTTAATACTAACTCCTACCTCTTCTTAATTTTATTATGGGAAGTTAGATGACACAAGGTGGCAACTCCACTGCTCTGCCTGGGCATATGTGAAACATCTTACATTAATTAGTATCATGCATTTGTCACAAGTAATGAACCAATATCAATGTTATTATTAACTTATTGTTATTGGTATACAACCTAATTTTGTTAGTGTAAGTTCCTCTATGTTCTTAAGATGTCAAACAAAAAAATTTAGGTGGTGCATGCCTAATTATATGTTTATTTTACCATCATATTTGATTTATAGTTTTTCTGGGTACAGAATTTTAGGTTGGTAATCATTTTTACTCAGAAATTTGAATACATTTGCACATCTTTAAAACTATGAATGAGCTTTATGCTATTCAGATCCTTAAACATTGTAAGTGACATTCAGATCTTTTGTAATTTACCCAAATTCCTCTCTATATTATTTTCCCAAATATCTTTATGCTATTTTCTAAGATTGTAGAACATTTATGTGTGAGTGTGATGTGACTTTATTAGACCTCTAATCATTTTTTTTTTTAACTTAACTTTAATTGAGCAAGCTCTCCAGGGATACAGGGCAGGGAACACAACATCCCTAGGATCAACAACAGTAATGATGGTGAAGCATAAAAGAGAGGTCTAAAAGAAATAGGAAACACTATTGGTAAGTATTCAGATTACCCTTAGGCCATCATGTGCCATTGAAGGCTTTATAAATTGTTATATGTATTAAGATGTTATTTCTAAGATAACTCATAAATGATATGGAAAACCATAGCATTAGAAATTATTATCAGAATGTTTAGAAGATTACTTGTTTTGAAAATATATGCTCTTTCGTCCTCAGTAATGGAAATATGATTCTTGGTCAGATACATAGGCATGAAAAACAGATTGGATGTCCCAGAGACCGTTATTGGTAGTTCTGATTATGTGATTAAATTCTTACTGGTAATATGCAAAAATAGTTTTGCTAAGAATTCTTAAAGAGAAAGAACCTATATCTCTTGTCTCTTATCTTTCCTTGCTGTTTGAAATGTAAACATAAAGGCTGAATTTTCAGCTTTTATTTTGTACCATGTGGTGATCTTGAAATAGAAACCAGGAAAAGTAGTGACCTTCAGAGAAAGTATTTTTTTTCATCTCAGTATCAAGTCGATCATTAGAAGCCCGAATTCACTATTTCTATAAATGTTGACCATGAGTAATAAATATCCTCATATTATATTTATAACAGTGTTGTGCTGAGTATTCCCATAATTCACACCCAAACCTAAGACTTACTAGTACATACATTTTTAAAGTCAGTATAACCAGAGATAAGTTCAATACGTAAATACAAACTTATATCAGCACAGTATAGTTGCCTCCTTCAGTTCTATGTTTAAGATCTAAGTAGTAAATTTAATCTTTAATAATTATTCCATAATAATATTTCTTTCCGCTAGTGACTCCTTTACTCTTCTATACTGATTGTACAATAAATATATACACATATATAGACAATGTGTGTATGTGTATAATTTTGAAATTTACCTCTTTTTATGCTTATTAAATAATTACATTGGAAATAAAAGTCATATTTTACAAATTTACAATTTGTGAAAGTCTAAGTTAATTTTTAACTTAATTTATTATGACAGAGATATTGAGTAAATTTTATACTGTTTACTTTTTTAAAAATTAGAGTTATATAATAGTGAACTTACCATCAGTTTTCTAGGGAATATTTTTCTGCATGTTGGGAATAGGAGACTTGTTAGTTTATATACTTCATAATATTCTCTGGCATCCACTTTACTAAGCTCAAACAAAAAGCACCTTATTTAAAACTCTCTGCTTGTATGGCTGCTGACTTTGACAGTTGTCAACATGTCTTTTATGCAGCAGTTCTTACCTTCAGGAGCGTACCCTTCTATCTAGATCTAAGGAATGTGAAAGTAAGGTAGTTGTGCACACAGATGTGTGCTGCTTCAGCGAGATGAAAAATTATGTTAACAGGGCACCCACATTTTCCCTCACTGGCCCATGTAAGTTTGACAACCTTTTTTTAATGGCCTGTTATTGAATTCATTTGTTATAAACTTGAGAGCATTAAAATACAATACAAGAAATATGTTTTATAGTTCTGTAATAATTCTTTTTGTATTATCTTCTCTCTACTGTGAGTTGTTGAGGAAATATATATATATATATATATATATATATATATATATTTTCCCCTACAGTTCTCATTTAGTCATATTCTAAAAATACCAGAAACCATATTCAGATAGTTTTTGTTCCCATTCCCATTCCAAGCATTACATGTTTTCTTTTCTAATGTTTTACATTATATTTTGATTTTGATATTTAAATGCTTGACCTTTTCTGTATTCTGCACTATCTCCTTCCATTTATTTAGTTTTATCTAGCTTTCTCTTGGAGAATTTCCAAGTTAAAGATATGTCATTTTCCAAGTGAGTAAGACTTAAATTTTCTCTTTTACTCTCCTGAACTATGTTGACACATTATGCTTTGGGGATAAACTTGCCTCTTTTCCATATTAAGGTGTAATCATACATTGATTCTGAGAATATCTGTAGCATTTTAAACCAAATTAAGTAATCAGTGTGTTCCAAAAAGAAGATAAGATAGGAAAATGATAAATGTCTTATGCTTTACAGTTTTCCAGTAATGGATAATGAGGATTGACCCAAAATGACATAATTAGATCAGGGACATTTGTTTCCAATGTGATCCTGCTTTTGGTCTCACCTCCCCACTCTACTTGAAAGCCTTTGACCCTCTCAATGTGTATAACAGTATCCAGTTCTATTTACCTCACTGTGCACATTGTACTCATAAACTGCTTTTAGCTAATGCAACTAGAAAGATGAGATTAAAGAATAAGTTATAGTGGCCAATATCAATCACACCCAAGCTTTATCTTTAACAATCATCTATATTTTGATAGGAGAAATGACCAAAGTAAATGAAGTTGCAATTACAAAAGATAGCATAGTCATTAGAACCACATTGGAAATTTATTTTCTTTAAATGTGTGTGTTTTTTTCCTTAAAAAAAAAAAGGAACTTTTTTTCCATATTCTTCACCGGTATACATCTATTTCCTCTTAACGGATAGCAGCCCTGTAGAAAGTTCAAAATTTCATTCTCCTAGCAATGCAGGCATGACTAACTCCAGAAAACAATGAGTACTCTGTACTTTTTAGTAAAATATTATACAGGCACTCTACCTAGACTCCTGCTTATCTGTATAATATGGTAGCAGTGTCTACAAAATGGAAAAAAAAAAGTATCTGGTCATTATAAAGAAATTCAAAAAACAAAAGAATAGTTATTCCCTTCGTCCATTAGCAATAGATTCCTGATTTTATTAGCAGTCATTTCACCATATATTTTCTATTTTTGTCTATTTTGAAAATGTATTGAATCTATTAGCAGTGTGTCAATGCAAATGATAACACTAGGTAAAATAGGAAAAATTGCTTAAAATACATTTTAGCTTATCTAAATTAAGTATAATTAAGTACCTTACTATTCTACAATTTAGTCAGATTCTGAAAATAATGGAATTATTTTGTTTGTGAAAATGGTTCCAAAATAAAATGTTTATTTTCATATTTCATAATGTGTTGTACATAAATTAAAGATGCATTATTTCATTATTTTATTTTATTAACTTCGATATAATTAATTAATTCATTACATAGTAGAGAGTGAATTCAGTTAAAATTGTTTGCTTAAAAAAACAATTGATTTTAAGAAAATAGATAATAATGTGCTATACCTATAGGTTCAACATATAAAATTTCAAAACCTAATTTATAACAGAAGTCTAAATAAAAGAATTTTGGAATCAAAACAGAAGTTACAAAGCTAAATAGCAACAGCCCCAAGACTCACACTACTATCTTTTAATTTCTGGTCTCTTGTTATTTTTTTCACTATTCAGCTTTCTTGTTTAAAATTAAAATGACATATTATAAATTCACACTTACTATTGATTTTCCCAAAATCTGACAGTCATTTATTTCTCAAAGAAAATTTAAATCTCTGTTAATAAACTATGAAAAATATAATGTCTTTGAAAAATTTGAGTTTTGATGAATATAATGTCAGTACTATCCATATTTATAAAGAATGTAATCAGATTAAGATGATATCATACTACATTGACATGAGCTCTAGGTTCTATGGCTGGTATCCTTACAAAGGCAGAGACATTTGGAGAGAGACAGATACACAGCGGAAAGACAATTGGAGGGAAGAATGTCATATGATGACGAAGGCAGAGATTGAAGTGATGCAAATGTAAGCCAAGAACACCAAGAATTATTGGCAGATACCAAAGACAAAGAAGAAAGAATCTCCAGTAAAATAAACTAAGACAGAAAACAATTTGGATTTATTTTATGTAAGAAATTAACATAGAATGTCTGTGATCTTTCTAAAAATTCTACAGATATTTTAACAGGAATAAATGCAATCCACTCCCTGCCTGAGTGAATATATTATGCAAGTTATTTTATATTATAATAACCATTTGAAAAGAGAAGCTGTTATTTTTTTTTTAGTTCTAACCTTTATTTAAATATATAACAAAAACTAAGATATATTTAACTGCTGTCTTCGAAAGATTTTCATGAAAAGATACATAAGTAATATATCAGGAAAAGTTAGTTATATAATTTGGTAATCACTGATAATCCAATGTAAAGACACTTAAAGTAGTATTCAATCCACATTAAACATGAATAGAAAAAGTTTTAATCTATGCCTACATGACATCAAAATACTCATTGAAAAATGAAATATTTGTTGAAACAGTTATTTTAAAGTCTACAATGGTAATTTGAATTCTCTTGAACAAATTGGATGTTTTTCGTACTACACTGGACTTGTAGATATGATTTCAAATTTCAGAACTTATAGTTATTGATTATTTTATAAATATTAAAGTAAATGCATATTATTGTTATTATATGGATCATTTTATAATTTTTAATCACAATTATACAGAAGCTTCTCGACTTATGATCGTGTTACATCCTGATAAGCCAATCACAGTTCGACAATATTGCAAGTTGAAAACGCATTTAATACATCTAACCTACTGAACATAACAGCTCATCCTAGCCTACCTTGAATATGCTTCAAACACTTGCATTAGCCTACAGTTGAGCAGTTTTCTTGAATTTCATCTCAAGAGTCATTGCCTTCTCTTCCTCCTCTTACCAGAAGCAGGAGACACAAATGGGCATCTCCTGGATGCAAAAGTACAAAACACTTTACCCAAAATGCTCTGGCAACACAATGCACTGTAGAGTATCAATTGTTTACCCTTCTGATTGGGTGAAGACTAGGAACTGGCTCACTGCTGCTGCTCAGCATCAGGAGAGTATCATACCTAGCACATTTTAGCTTGGGAAAAGATTGATATTCAAAATTTCAAATATGGATTCTGCCGAATTTATGTTGCTTTTGCACCTTTGTAAGTTGAAAAATTATGAATCTAATTATCATAAGTCAGGGACTGTTCATACCACAATGAAAATTTAAAATCACTATTCATCTAGATAAATATATGTAGGCATATATATTTGGCTTATTAATTCATTTTTCTTTTTTATATTACTACATTTAATCCTAAATGCTTGATTAAATATATTTTTCAGATTATAAATATACTATTCCATGGAACATTACTTAATTTCAGTCTGAATAAAATAATAATGGAACATTTACATTTATATATTTAAAATAATATTTTTGATTTGCAAATAGATTCTAAGTAAAGTAAAGCAAACTATTCTATATACCTTTGTAAATATTGCCCATTGGTTTGTATATAGGGAGCTTCTTGGTCATTTAAAAATGCAATTTTTTTCTACATTAGTGTTAATTTTTTTATGAGTATTAGATAGGAAAACTTTCATGGGTCTGATATCTCTGCTGCTCAGCAAATGGTACATGAACTTTCACTCTTCAGCCATATATATCTCCAACAATTGACTCATCCTTTAGAAAACATAAAAGAAGACTGAAGACTTAAAATAGAGATGATAGTCTTCCTGAATCCCTAAAATGCTAACCATTATTTTATGGAAAAATGCGAAAAACATTGCAAAAAACATCTTATAAGGCATTAAAACTGAGTCAGTGTTTTTGGCATTTTAATCAACCTAATCAAACTAATCAAACTGATTCATACTAGTTTATTAAATACATGTCATTCTCACTGGAGGAAAATTAATGTTTGAATAAAATAACAATCATAAATAAATGAAAATATTTATTAATTAAAGAAGTTTGTAGATTTATAGCTGTATTTCTTAAGTACTTTTTTTCCTCCTGTATCCCCATGATGTCACTGCTCAAGCCCAAGTCAACATTATTCTTCAACAGTCTTGGTATCTTTAACAGTATCTAGCACATGGTTAGTCAATAAAAGTATGAATGAATAAACTCAGGCTTTGAGTTGCAATGTTTTTATAATACCTTACACATATAAAAACGAAGAAAATCCTGGAATAACAACTACTGCAATATCTTTTGCAGCAAACATGAAATGAAAACAGAAGCTTAAAATTTGTCAAAAAAATGAGAACATACTAAAGTGTGTTAAACCTTAATTCAATTAAGTTCTAGTAGTCACATTTAAAGAAAAATCACATTTAAAGAAAAAGTCAATAACTTGTTATATCTAAAGTTTATCTAAATTTAGTATTAAGAAAAGGATAAATGGCAGCGTCTGAACTTCAATGCAAAAAAGCTTGAAATTTGAAGTTGTTTCAATAATAAGACAAAGTTTTGCACCGATGTTAATATTAACTGGCAGTAACTTAAATAACAGAAAAAAATACAAATTTAAGCTACAATTCAAAAATCTCATAGAAAAATGAATAAAATATCTGTCTAATAAATGTTTGAAAATAGAAATTGTTAAACAAAATTAGAGTCCCCAGCTGACAGTTGTCTTCATTATTCAGTTGTTCAATGGATATTAAAGGTGATTTTCAAGTATAAAATAACAAATATATTTAATAAAACAAAAAGTGCATTTTAAAAGTTTAACTGAAATCATTATGAAGGAAAAGAAATAACTGTTTTGGCCTTTTAAAGTCACTTAGTCATATAATGCATTTCTGTAATACCAGTCATATAATGCATTTCTGTAATTCCAGCTTTTTATTAGCTTCTAAATAATATCTCACCTGTTCTAAATATAAATTGCTTATTTCATATACAAATTTCTTGACAATTTAATATATTTAAAATAATAAAATGAGATATATTTAGATAATACCATAGCATTGTTCACATTTTGAGACAATTTCTTTCCATAGTTCTATTAAGAAAGGAGAAGATAATAACTTTAGAAAAAAATACAGAATAGTAAATTTTAGGAATTACATGTGTTTTAAAGACATGTTAAATTATAAATTGTATTATATTTTCCTATATTGACAATTGGCCCATTTTAGAACAAGGTACAAAATACATAAATACATACTATGGCAATTATACTAACATGTGTGAATTTCAAAGGGGTTTATATTAGTCTGTGTCAAAGTAACTATTTATTGAAATAGTAATCATCACACAGTGAATATGAGACTCACGCAGAAACATATTTTATAGTTACCATTGCTGATCAATTGGCCAAATCAAAAATATATTTCTAATGAAATGTCACTGAGCTATATTATTTTTTAAGCTCAATTCAGCAGTCATCCTAAAACACCTACTATATGTAATGTAAAGCATTTCGCTGCATGATTAGTAATGCAAAATATAGAATTTAGTTTTTCACAAATAGAGTATTCCAGTGGAACTACAAATAGTCACAATAAAATATAATACATATATTTTAATCAGTTTTATTATATAGAATTTCACTGACTCGCTTTTAGTAAGGTGAGAGGTATCTTGACAATCTTCTGCTATTTTGCATGTAAATATGTTAAATATAATAATCTGGCTTTATATATATATATATATAAATATTAGAGAGATGTAATATATATATATTAGAGAGATGTAAGATAATAAGGAAAATCTGTAGATAGAATAAAAGGTTTTAGGTCCAGAGAGTGGCAAGTGCTGAAGCTGTCAGATACCAAGGGGCACATGGAGATGATGGTGGCCTAGAAATTTAGCTTTGCAGGACATTTGGTCTTGTCCAAAATGCCCATGGAAATATTTGGTCTAAGCTGACCCATCTACCTAATCCCATGTGCCATTACCAGCTAGGCTACCAAGGCAAGAAGGGTTATTATTAGCAATACAGTTACAACACAATTATTGGGCCAATAAAATATAATAGTATATTTATGTATTAATCCTCTAAACCAAAAGTAGAAATAACCTTTATATGTTAGCTGATGTTTTCTAAGCATGGACGTTTTTGACAGGATCAAATATTAAGGGCCTTTTTGGGTGGACCAAATATCCCAGTGGGTGTTTGGATAGGACTATTTGTCTGCTAACGAAATTTAGTACCATTTCCTGGTGTGGGAATATGGATCTAGGACTACCTTATATATGTTGAATTTAAAAGATAACTTACCTCCAGGAAAAGAGTAAATAAAAAAAAAAATCTCACTACACAGGCAGAAAAACAAGGGAAATTTTATACTGCATCTCTGGCTCTAAGTATAGATGAAAACAAACAAAAAAAAAGTAGCTCTCTTGGAGAATTCATTAATTTGATCTAATTCTCATTTGGTAATTTGATTATTGATGCTCAAGTAATTACACATTTCTGCAGGAGAAATGCTCCTTCAATATGATTCTCAAAACATTTCAGATGATCATGCTAAGTGAAATAATCCAGACAAAAAAAATCGAAAAACACATAATATCACTTATATGTGGGATATAAGGCTAAAAGCAACAAACAGGACAAACAAACAGAAACTCAAGGACATGGATAATAGACTAGTTGTTACCAGAGGGTGGAAGGAGAGGGAAAAGGAGAGGTAGGTGAGGAAAAAGGGTCACATATGTGGTGACAGAAAGAAATCTCACTATGAGCAGTGAGCACACGATATAATTTATATAAACTTTGCTGTTGAATTGTACACCTGAAACTTAGTAGATTTTATTAACCATGATAAAAAGTTATTTAAATAATTACTTTAAAAAATATTTTATAGATTAAATTTCAGGAAATCTGAGGTCATAATAATAACTTTTAAAAAACTCACAAAAGCAGAAATAAACAAGCGAGGAAGAATTTAAGAAAGAACAAACAGAACCAGATAAATGAGCATCTCATCTATAAATTATCTAATATACATGTATTCAGGATACTTATTATGTCTGTAGAAATTAAAGAGGCATTGAAAAACCCAAGAGAGATGGAAGATATTGAGGTTTAAAACAACTGTAAGGTTAAACAGCATAATAGGCATTATGTGAGAATAAAAAATCTAACTGTCATGTAGTTAGAAAAATTGTTGAGGGGTTAACAAAGAAACACAAAAGTTTATTTTAATATGTAAGAAGATTTAGCAATAAAAATTAGATGAAATGTCTCAAATGTGTATCTTAAGAATTCTAGAAATTAGTAATAATCATAATTAATAAATAATAGAGAGATAATGGCCCAGAAATTATCATTGTGGATGAAATAATTTAAAAAATGGAAGAAGCTCATACAGATAATTATAAAAAGAAATGCACATCTAGATGCATATATGTAAAACTGCAGTTTACTCAAAGAAAAGATAAGCCCTTAAAAATAACTGTAGAGCAAATGCTCATTAAGACATGAAAATAGATGAACAGCTGGTTTCTCACTAGCAGAAAGAAAACCAAGAAATAATACTTTCAAATTATTAATAGAAAATAATTTTTGTCCTAAAATTGTATATCAGCATCACTCGTCAGAGGACAACCTAAATAAAGACATTTTATGATATACATTGAGAGTTATTACTACCAAACCTTCACTAAAGGCAAATTAATTTCAAAAAGAAGAAAATGATAATATAAAGAAGTTGGTGATGGCAAAAGAGGTTATGTGTCAATAAAATGGTAAGTTGGTTCTTAAATTTAACAAAATCTGAACTAAGATAGACAATATGAAACAAAAATAAATTCTAATTGGTAGAGTTTTAAAAAAAGCAAGATCAAAGTAAGATAGATGAACAATTTTTTATGAACTTGAATAGGTCTGCCTGCAATTAATTCATTCTAGATTCATTTATGATTCAGGAGAAAAGTAAACCATTGGTTTATATTAGCACATAATAAATTAACTACATTCATTAAAGTGTTAAGGGTAAACACTAAACAGAAACAGGCTGTATATCTTCTAAATCAATGGGTGTAGAAAAAGGATATGAAATGAAGAAAATAACAAAACAATTTAAAAATGAAGAAAACTTGCATTGGGAAGAAAAACAAAAAAATGGAATAAATAAAAAGTAGTAAGACTCACATGTTAGGAAAAAATACAGATATATTCACAAAACAAATAAATGTGTTGAACTAGACTTAGAGCGGATTAAAAATACTAAATGCTGTTTACAGGAGAAACACCAATGCATAAAGTGAAAGAAAAAGAATGGTGTATTAGCCTGCTAGGGCTACCATAATAAAATGCCACAGATTGGGTGTCTTAGATAACAAAAAAATATTTTCTCAGAAATTAAAGAGGCTAGCAGTCTGAGATCAAGGTGCTCTTTTATATTGGTGTTTTTATAGCAATTTATGCTACTATATAACTTGATGATTTAAATATTCAAAGTATATGTGCATCTGTTATCATAATTACTTGTCAGGTTATTTTTCCTCTTTGTGAACCTTATTTTTTTGTGTGTGCTGATTATTGTGCAAGAAAAATATATTTTTGAAATTCTTGTGTTTGTATTCTTTGGGGTACAACCAGACAGAATCCAGTAAAATACAAATTTCTGCCTTGAGGTTCCCTGATCAACACAGGCCAATGTGTATCTAGGGCTGGGATTCATATGTTGGTGGTCTGTGGAGAGTTTATCAGGAATCCCTCCCATCTCTCAGCTTTATTGTTGTTACTGTTGTTCTGACCTGATTAGCACTACCTCAATTTTATCGTAGGTAGGGTAGGACAAATTATTTCTCTTTTGTGACCTAGCACGACATTGCCATAGTTTCTACTATTTGAAAAATTATATTTCATTGATACTGTACCGTATTTGAAATGAAGACAATAGCAATCTGGACTAGGATAAAGCATTGTTTTTATGAAGCCTAAGCACTATATCAAAATCAATGCATAGTAATGCTAACCAATGTGACCAAACTAATGTGGATTACAGCTAGTATTTTTACCCACATATTTAACAAATTGTCCTACTTTCATTTGCTTTACAATATAACACGATAAGTGTCTATATTACGTAAATATAGGAAGGCTGATACTTTACTAGGAAAAAATTTTGAATGGCTTTACAATGTACTAAGGGTAGTTTGCATCTTCTCTTTTGAGGTTTTAATATGTTATAATGTTACCAATAATTATAAGATAACTGGGCTTTAGTAGATTTATTGAAGCTTCGGTATCTTCAGATGTTTAACAATAACAGTTTAGCAGCAAATACACTGAATTACACAAATCTTACATTTTGTAATAAGGAAAAAGTGGGGGATTTTATAACAAAGATAGTACACAATATCATCATTTTACGTGCAAGTTCATAGAAGTTAGAAGATTTGTGACCAAAACAACTTCAATTTGTTTGTGGAGGAGATGAAATTAGAAAAAGACAAATGTCCATTCTGAAATTCTCATCTAAAATAGAGAAGGTTATGACTTATAAAGAAACTAGTCTTATGGGTTATTCTAGGGAGTCTTAGAAAATCAGGGGAGTTCAGTGTGAAAGCTTTAAGTAGAACACTTTAATTGGAGTGGAAAACATTGGTATGAGAATATTTGTATATAAAGTTAAAAAGAGAGCTTGGAAAATGAACAAATATATAAAGGAAATTATTTTTATTCTTAGAGACAATGAAATTTGACAACTATAGTGTTTTGGCCAGTGTTATGACATGATGAAAGTGATAATTTTGGAAAATTATATAGCAGCAATTAAAATGATTGATTTTGGTATGGAATAAACTGGAAGCAAAGGGATTGATAATGGGATTATTGCATTTGGTTTATGCTGCTAATACTACTGCTATTTGCTGAGATGCTGTTTAATATCAACTTCAAAATGGAAATTTACTTGTCATAGTGTATGCCAGAAGAATATTGAATATAAGTGAAGATGTATACCCCAGTCCCAATTTAGAGTTCTTTCTGTCTTTGAAATAAACAGCTTGAAATGAATTTCTTGTTTTTACATGAAGCACATTCAGAGTAATGACAGACTCTTCTGTGGTATTACTAAATACTGCAAAATTGAATATAGCAGAACAGACAAGGGTGTCAACCTTATCTCTATTACATTTTAAATGCTGCATAGGGCAGTTGAAGAAATTGATGCACTTTGAAACAGTGCAACAGACATTGATGCACTTTGAAAGAACAGAATAGTGTTTCTAGGGAAAGAAAAAGAAAAATATGAGCATGAGATGACTGACAATATTGTAGTGAGATTTGAAATAGATATAAAATTTTCTATTGTATACTTACAGATGTTTACAAATAAGTAGATTGAAAGATTTAGAAGCTGTGAAATTTCAGAGCACTTGCAAGAAAAGATTGAAGTAATCATATTTAATGTAGTTCAGGTTTTCTGTTAAATTGTAGTTCAAAAATATCTCATCATAAGAAAAGCCATATCAGCACTCAAAACTTAAGAGGTATTTTTTAAATTAACCACTTTACCAGTTGAATAAGATTAAAAATCTGCATGGTTAAACAATCATCCTTTAAACCTAATTCAGGCAATTAGTTATCTTTTGATGATTTTTAAATGACCCATGAAAAATAATTCAGTTAAACATGGAAACCAGTCAGATTATGGAATTTGTACCAAAGGAAGTTTGTCTGCAGAGAGGAAGCAAGGAGAAAATGCTGAGAGAAGCTTAGAGGAGTGATTCAAGGGAAAAAGAAAAAAAAATAAAGGGAGTGAGAAAGTAACAGCATGACAACAAATATGAACACCAGAGACTTTGAAAAATGACTGCCTGATAATTTATTTCTTCCAAGTGCGATAAAGTACATTTACTATAATTGTATTCCATAGAACTCTCCAATTGTATGGTGATTATAAGCACACAAAAATTTCTGCCAACTACTTATTGGCTGTTATAACATAAGCAAATTACTAAAATGTCTGAATCTTAGTTATCCTGAGTATAAAATGAGCAAGGCAATAGGGTTTTTGTGAGAATTCAGAAAGATAACTCTTGAAAAATTATCAGCTCAGTGGCTTGTCTTTGGTTAGTGCTAAAAATAATAACTTTTAACTGTATTGATATTATTTATTATGTATACACATACAGATTATATATATTTAATACATATATGTATGAAAATAATTACCTTTTGAGCTAGTTTGGAATGAATTTCTCTTTTAAAAACAGTCCTGATAGGATATAATTAATGCTCTTGAATAAATTCACTAGCAGCCAATTCTTATTGACTGGAAAGTCATGGCATGACAGCTAGTAATTCAGATTCTTACACTGTGCAGTGAGTAGGTGGTAGACCATGGCATTATAAAGTATTGCAGTTGATTTGACTGTTGCTTGTAGTACCTTCATAATTACTCCACGTGCTCACTATGGCATGGCTTTGTAGGACTTGTAGCCCAGTGTGTGAACATCAGAACATGGTCATTATATTTAAAGAAAGTTAAAAGTGCAAAAGTCAGTCCTATCTATCCTCCCTAGGGAGAGACATGGACAAGCATAGTGATTACATTCCTCAGAGGTTAATTTCCTGTATTTTGTTAGTTCTCTAAGGTTTCTAAAATATGATTGAGACTTAAAAAAACATTCATGTTGCCAAAATCAGCCACTACTTTTTCAGCTTTCCCTATAGTTTCACTTGACTTATAAGTCAATGCTCTTATTGTCTAATAAGACAATAATGTCTAAGTTGAGGTGTTTGTAAAATTAGAGAATCTAATTACAAAAAAAATGTGAATTCTGGAAAAGAGTTCTTTACCAGGCACTTATGAAGGCAGACTGAGGGGAAAAAAAGGCTACTTACTCACTAGTCATATCAAGTTTTGGTTTTCCCATTACAGTTGGTGTTATGGTTTAGAGAAAACTAAGAGTGACTCTGGGGTAATCAGTAGCCTTCACTATCTTCCAAGCCTAGAAAAAGTAAAAGTCAGTCTAGTAAATGTATTAATGAAATGGTTAGTAGGACCACCAGTATGAATCTGTCTGTTGAGAACCAAAACAAAACTGAAATTTAGCCCCTAAAAGTTTTATAGAATTTTATTATTAAAAAAAAAAAAGTTTGTTGAGTAGAAAGCACTTCATGATTGACTCACACCAAAAGTTCAGAAAGGAATTTTGCTTCTTCAGCAAGCTTCATACTTACTTTAAAAGCAAAACAAAACAAAACAAAAACAAAACAAAACACTGGTGCTAGCTTAATATTTATAAGCCAAGTCTGTCCTAAAATAGGTGGATTTTATGAAACAAAAGAATTAAAATACTTTCCAGACCACAGAAGTAATTGTATTTAGAGAAGAAGAAATCTATTATACATAAAGATCAATGGGACTTCCATGCAAATAAAAATCCGAAATAACTTGCTATCCAGTTTTAACCATTTTAGAACTAATATTTGGCTCAAATAGCTAATATATAAATATTGTTAATATTTATATACCAATACCAGCTGAGCTTATATTACTAGAAATTATGAAGATGACAAATCTCCTCTTTATAATAACTATATAAAATATATATTGACTGTTTTTTCTAAATAGTAAGTTATATTACATATGCAATATGTTGTTAAACCAGTAGCCAAAAGTACATCTCTAGAGAAGTTACATTCTGATTCAGTGAAGCTAGAACAATCAATTTGGTGTTGTTACTATGTCTTCTTGTATCTCTATATTTTTTACCAGGTTCTAGTTTAGGATGAAATTTTATCTTTAGCCTTCAGATTACATATTACTAATTTTTTCATCTTTATTTTATTTCAGTTGCTTCAAGTGCATTTTATTGTACAAAGACTTTACTTGATAACTTGGAACATTTGAATTTCATTTTTTTTTCCTTTTTAAATTGAGCCTACTGAATCTTTATTCTCTTTGTGGAGATCTGAGTTGTACTCCACTCACAGAATAATCTATTGAGACTATAGGAAAGAATGTTCATCTTTCTTTTAGCCAAACTCAATTGTTATCTAGTCTATGTGCAATGATTCTGTAAAGCTTTAACTTGTCAACAATGAGTGAACACAATGGATTTTGTTGAAAAATGAATTATAAAATGGTTGGTATAAATCATTCATGAGACAACACATTTTTCAGTGACTTGAACACTTGCTTTGTTTAACCAATTTAAAGAACAAGAAAGCAAAATAAAGAAGAGCAAAAAAACCCATGATAAGTAGAGAAGGGAAAGAGAGAGAGGGGAGGGGAAGGGAGAGGGAAGGAAGGAAGAGCAGAGGAGATGGGGAAAAAAGGGAAAAGAAGACAAAAAGAATAAAAGAAAGAAGTATTTTTTGGGTGCAATGGACAAACTAGATAACTCCAGTTACATGTCTTTTCTAATATTCTTAATCTCATTTACGATGTTTTTGTAGGAATTCTGTTCAGAATAGGATGGCAAATGAAGTAAATGTTCTTTCTTGCCCCACAATTTGAGTGCAGCTTGGAGCTGCACCTGCATTTTTTTCTGTGATTTTTTTCTTTATTGTTTCTTCTTTTTTTCCTTTTCTTTTTTTTCTTCTTTGTTGAGTTTTTGCCATTTCTGGTATCAGCAAACTTATTATCCAATACCACATTTTATACCTTGAGTCAGGCATCTGAATATCCGTCCTTTTTTCATCTGCCAGCATGTTCTTATTCAGATTAGCAGGGTGTTTTCTAATAACACTCTCACCAGATTTTTACATCAAAGAAGGGAGCTCATCTTTCTTTAGATTTATTTATTCTCCTAAAATCCTCTCAGAGTGCTATGCCATATAGTTGTCATTAGATCACATATTTTATCTTACTACAGAAGATAGAGTTTCGTAAAGTTAGGATTAAAAATATTTTGGTCAATAGGTCTTGCAGATGATTAGAGACTTATCTACTACTCCCTAAGTGTTCTCCTTAATTTCTTCTCTGTTATGATATTTGTTCATGAGTTTGGGCATGCCAGTCACTCACTTTGACCCTATTCACTTCGTATTTATAAGAAAATCGGACATCTTTAAATTTAAATTATTTTTCAGATCTGATATGGATTTTCTTCACATTTTATCTAATGAATATAGTATAATTGTCATGAGAATGATGAGAAAATAACCACTATTAATGCAGAAAAGAGTGAACCTTTTGAAACAAGGCTTTACTTGAAAGACTGGACATTGCTTTTTTCTGTTACATCATTTGGTACCATATGAGTCTCAGAAAATGTAGTGGTGCAAATAAGTTAATGTTAATGACATGAATCTAAGGATATAGGCTAAGTTAGCTATGAGTCCAAACCCATTCTTTAAGTTTGGAAGGCCATGACATAGTGAATATTATAAAGGTTCTCTGAACAGCTATCATGGAAAGGAGAAAACTCTTTGCATGTAACTCCTTCCTGTCTCAAGTAAGGGTGGAGGGCTATCCAAAAATAAACAGCTCTGGAGGTCAAATCCCAGAATACAGGTCCACTGAAAGACTGCTAATTATTTGGAAGAATACAGAATGAATCTGCTCCCCAGTATCCTACTATCACACCAGCAAGACTCCAGAATAATAATAGTGTATTGGAGATGAAAGAATTTTGAAGGCTCTAGTGTCTATAGCAACAGCAAACATTAAACAAAGTCTAACTATTTAATAGTTTAATATAAATCTTCAAACTATAGTTTTATTTCTATATTCATGGATCAGAAGATTTTATATTGTTAAGATATCAGTTCTTTCCAACTTGATCAAAAGAATTGACACAGTCTCAGTTCAGTCAAAATCACAGCAAGCTATTTTGTGGATATAAACAAATGGTTTCAGATGATTAACTAGTATATTCAACACAGTATTAAAGAAGAACAAAGTTAGACTTACATCGCCTGATTTCAAGTCTTATTGTAAGTCAACAGTAATCAAAATAGCATGGTACTGAAAAAGAACAGAGAAAGAAATCCATGGAATAGATACACAAAAATGTATCAACTGATCTTTGACAAAGGAACAAAACAAAGGCAATTTAATGGGGAAATAAAGTTCTTGTTTTGTTTTTGTTTTTTAAAGAAATGATGCTGGAACAAATGGGCATAAAATAAAAAATAAAATCAAATAAACCTTGACACAGACCTGCTACCTTTCACAAAAAGTAACTCAGTATTGAACATAAATCTAGATGTAAAATGTTAAACTCTTAAACATTTGTTGGAGAACATCTATATGAGCATGAGTTTTATTATGAACTCTTAAATATAATACCAAATCATGATCGATTCATGGACTATATTACAAATTTAACTTTATTAAAAATTCTTTACTCTGTGAAAGGCACCATTAAGAGAATTAAAAGAAAATGCCATAAACTGCAAGATTTTATTTAGAAAACACATATCTGCAAAGTACTCATCCAAAAAATACAAAAAAATTAATAAACAATCACATTTTAAAAATGAGCCAAAAACATAGATAGACATCTCACCAAAAAAGATACAGATGGCAGATATTCATATGAAAATATGCTCGAAACTTTGTCATCTGAGAATTTCACATTAAAACAACAATTCTAATACAATACCTATTAGAATAGCTAAAACTTTAAAGATTTTGGAATAAGAACTCTTATTAATGGTGGTAGTGAAAATGGTATAGCCAGCATGGAAGAAAGTTTAGCAGTTTTCTAAAAGACAAAATAAAATTTATTCATGATCTGGCATTTGCATTTCTAACTACACAGCTGATTTGAAATTTTTATTCAAAACCTGCCTGTGATTGTTAACAGGAACTTCTCTCATGTTTTCCCAAATCTGGAAGCAACTAAAGTATACTTAAATAGGTGAATGAACAAATAAACTTGATATGTGTGCATTAGTGGAATTAATAATATCAAGTTATAAAAAAGAATTGAGCAAACAAGACTTGAAAAGATGTAAATATGTCTTAAATGCATATTTCTAAGTGACAGAGGCTATATGAAAAAGCTACAAAGTATATGATTTCATTTACATGACATGGAAAAAGCAGAATTAGAGAGATGTTAAACAGATCAGATATTACTATGTGTTTGTCAGAGCTCCTTTGAGAAATGACTAATTCTAAGTCAGAGCAGGAGATATATAAGAAGAGTCTAAAGCATCTTAGACCTATAAATCTGAATATCAGTTCTGCCTCCATTAATAAACTG
Organism: Macroglossus sobrinus; assembly: GCA_004027375.1. Lineage (NCBI taxonomy): Eukaryota > Metazoa > Chordata > Mammalia > Chiroptera > Pteropodidae > Macroglossus > Macroglossus sobrinus. The sequence continues at coordinate 37,648 of PVKZ01000379.1, read as the reverse complement.
TAAATTTTCATCTGAAGTCAGAAAACATTAAAATGGATTATATTCCAAAGAAATTTCAAATAAAAGACTATAGTCATAAACATTTAAATTTCAAAGAGGATATGTAGATTTTCCAAACCACATGATGTTTAATATGTATGACAATTTGCTAACATTTATTCATAGTTATACATACAATATGACATATAGTATATCTACATGTTTGTTTACTCTTTTCTTCTCCATATAGAAAGTAAACTCAAGGAAGGTAGATATTTTTTTCTGTTTTGTTTTGTTTTTCACTGCATCAGAATAGTGTCTCATATGTAAAAGGTGTTTAGAAAATATTGGCTGTTGGAATGACTTAATTAACAAATAAATCCTAACTTGTTAGCCTATTTCCTTTTCAAGATATTCTTATTGCATTGGGTTAGTTAATATTTTTAAAGTGTAATTTTAGCAGTTTGGTGAGTTAAGAGTGTCCTATTCAGGAAAATAGACAATAAGCAATCACTTTACTATAATACATTCACATTTATTATTTATGAGTTGACAAGGAAACAACATTTGAAAATGCTGAAATGGGATTATTCACAAGTAATTTATCATGTCTTGATTCACATTTAATTTACTTTATTACACTTTGTTTCTAAACTGTCAAAAATGTAAATATGGATTGATTATCCATCATCAAAACTATATTAAGGAAACAAATACATATCAATGCTTCAAAGCTCTCATTGATGGTACAAAACTATGAAACAATGTTCTTGAAGTGATATTTTACATTTCTGCACCCAAAATTACTGAGAAGGAACTTGTAAAAGGGAATAAAAAGGATATTGTTTAATTTCATTTGGTGTTAATATTATAGTTGACTTATTATTAGCTTTACTGTATGATTGTACCTCCTTCAGGAAGCTTTTTTTAAAGTTCACAGTTTGCTAAACTACTCCACAGCATTCTATACATAAAGCTGTGACTGTCCTTCAATATAATAACTATGTTATATTGAAAAAGTTCACTTAAGGTCTACTTGCCTAAAACCTAGGAACTAATTTAAGGATGGAGACTATGATTATCTTCAGGGGATGAGAACTGTAGTCACTCAGCAACATTGGCTTATTTGAAATGATGAAAGAAAACAAAAAGCATTAAGTTTTTCAGTCTCTAAACATATGCGAATTCTAAAGAGTAAAAATCAGAATTGGTTAATGCAAAAGAAAGAATTTAAAATATTCTTGTTTAAAAATAGATATATGATTGTAGAAGCAGCATTAGAGACAATGAACAAAGTTAATCTTTCTATAGTGGTGCATTCAAAAGTATGATTCGCCACTATGGAGACATAAGCAATGCTGTCCCTTTAGCAATATACTCTCAACTGTAATTTTAACTCTGTCATTAAGCACAATACTTTAAAAGGGAGAAGTTGCTATTCATAATTGTCAATAACAGGAGAATATATATTTAATTAAGAATTTGTTCAGATTGAATAGAAATGTGTAATATTAACTTAGTAGAATATGTATTCAAATATGACAGCTTTAAAATACTTATTTCTGAAGTTAGATATTTATATTTTCATTTTATGTGTCTGATTACTATTTTTCACATTCTAAATGCCAGTGTAGGAAGAAAGAATATCTGAGTCTTATCACTTAAAACAGTATATCATAAAAAGCATATGGATTAGAAAAAATTCATTTCAATGATAAATTATACATATTAAGTGTAATGGATTCCACTTATTTGATTTTCAGGAACTGAGAGTATTAAGTGTTACCAAACTAGTGGGATATAGAAGTTAGATGATCAGAAATGTGTCATATAAACCCTGTGACAACTCTTCCTATGTAGCATAGTTGGGATCTTTGGCAACTCAGTTATCTCTTTGATCCCTCAACAACTGGAATTCTTAATTTTTCAATGCTATAATGAGTCAGCTTCATTCCTTGTTACTATAGTTGCTACCACTGTATATGCACTGTTCTATGCCATTTTGCCATTGTATATGAAACCTGAGCATTTGTGAATTTTGGTATCTGTGGGGTTCCTGGAACTAATCTCCTGTTGCTACTGAAGGAGGACAGAAACTTTTAGGGAGTCAAAAGTTACATGTGTATTTTTGACTGTGCAGTTGTTGGCTTCCCTAACCTCCATGTTGTTCAAAGATCAACTGTATTAATATTCAATTTGATTCAGTTCTACCTATAACTATAAATACTGTAACTCTATTTTATATGTAACACATTTACTAGCACATATATGTCATATAGAATATATACACATATATAGAAAATTTATAAACACATATATATATATACATATATACATATATATGATATATTTTATCTTAGTCTTCTGTTCCATTTTTCTTTCTAAATGACTTATTTTTTCTAAGTGACAGTTTTTTTTTAAAATTTCTAAATGACATGATGATTTTTTTCTTTCTAAATGACTTGGGTATAAAATATGATGTTCTATTTTCTGGACTGCATGTTTATGTTCCCCAGAATCATATATTGAAATCTGATTTCCAATGATGGTATTTGGAGGTGGGGCCTTTGAAAGATAATTGGGTCATGAGGATGGATTTCTCTTTAATGTGACTAGTCCCTTACAAGAGACATGACAGAAGTGATCTCTCTCTTTGCCATGTGAGGACACAGCAAGAAAAAAGCTATCTGAACACCAGGAAGAGGGCTCTAACCGGAAGCTAACTATACTGGCATGCTGATGATGTCAGACCTCCTAACCTCCAGAACCACACATAATAAAATTCTGTGTGTATGATTTTATGTTAAAGAAGCCTGAATTGACTAAGACATTTTCTTCAAAACTCTTATTTGCATGTGCTCAGTAGCCACACATGGTCATGGGCTATCATATGAGTCAACATATATTGTGAATATTTTAATCATCAGAGAAAGTTCTGTTGGTCAGCACTGCTATACAGATTAAGAATAGCATATTAGCACATACAAGTCATATCACAGTCACTTCTAAGCTGAGTGTTTCCACACACAAAAAAATTCTTAATGTTTTTAGGCTTTAATTTCCTCATTTTAAGAGTAAGAACAATAGTAGTACTTGTATCTTAGGATTTTCATTAGAATAAGCTACTACCCTGAAGTTCTAATATACATTGCAGAGTGATTAATAAATTGAGAAAATAATTGATGTACAAATGGACCATACCAGATCATATATAAAAATAGAATTCTCACCCACAAACTGCAGCAACCAGTCCAAGAAGCCAACCCACTATCTGCAATAACCAGTCCAGGAAATCATACTATTATCTTTAACAACCAGTTCAGGAAGCCAAACAATAAACCTTTATAGCAATTAGCCTCAAATGACCAGGATTTCTTACTAACTTACAGCTTCCCTAACTTTTGCCCTCATCCACTTTTTAAGGGTATTTTCCCACTTTCCAACTTAGGACCAAATGAAGGGAGATAATTATGCACACATAACCAATTGCATAGGATGCCCTGCTCCAGGCAACTCTCTTACACCTTCCTCATGTCAACAGCCTTCAACACAGGTGTATCTGAAGCTTTCCCTTTTCTCCATTATACAGCTTTTCCACTTCTCTGTTTCTTTGGGCCTTTGACAAAATGCAAGTGATAAACCTGCTTTTATTTAGCATTGAATAAAGCCTCTGGATTATTACACTCTGTCAAAGATGATACCCTGCTGAAGGGATTTAGAGTATATAGACATCCCAGAGGCTAAACCAGAAATCTAATGTTTACAAAGTGCAATAACGCCTAGTTTTTGCATGTGACTTTCAGATGTAAGAAAGAAGGTATTGTGATTTAGAGTGACACATATAGCATTTATGGACTTACCAGTGTTTGGGCTGCCATTAAGTCCAGCAACTCATGACTTTGTAATAAAGCACTGACTTTAGGCAAATAATACTCTCCTTTTATGGCATTAGAAAGTCTATTTGAGGAATCAAATAGCAAATGTTTTAGAATAGGTCAAAAATACAGGATGCTGTTTCTTCATAGGCTAAATCTTCTTATAACTATGGTAATTTCTATCAGAACTATGGACTTCTAGATTTTTTTTTTCACTTTTCAGAGCAAAGGAAAGGGTGAATTGCCCTCTTTAGCAAAGAATACTATTTCTGTTTTCAAACAAATACAAATATGTTCATGAATTTTTAAACAACATCCAAAAAGAAGATTCCACATTTTATAAAATGGCTATCCAGAACTATGCACATTGTATGTCACCTTAGCAGGAACTTAGAAAAATTTTACAATGTATATTAGCATGCTTGAAATAACAATTAATATAAACCAGTAATTCTTCTATTATGTACCCTAGATTGAAGCCTTAAAAATGCTTCACCATATAACTTATCTGGATATTAATCGAGTTAGATGCACTAAGAATATACTTTAAATTACCAGAAAAACAAGAGAAACGAATTTGTGAAAGATAGACATTTAAGGGAAATATTGCTTAATAAATAGCAGGGAAAAAAAAGTAGAGACAAATCTCATAATCCATTTGTTAAAATAATTTTTCTAATTTTCTCCTACATATTAAAAGTTTAGAGGACTTCAGGCTTCTCCCTTCACTTTTGGAGCTAAATAAAAGAATTCCAATATCCAGCTTTGAATTGTAAACTTTTCTAACCACTAATAAAGGGATCTCAGCAAGATTAGAAAGAGAAAATTGCCTTTTCCCCTATAGCAGCAAAAAAGCAGGTATTATTATGAATTAAAAAAATAATCCGGCAAAAGTTATTTTTAATAGCAGTCTTCACTGAAAACTAAAAAATGTTCTCCTAATTTAAAGAATTTAGATTGATTTGCTTATATTATAATTATTACACTGGTAATATTTATACCAGCATCTCTATTTTCTAAAAGGCATATACAAACTTTTGTTTCTAGAGCTAAAAGGAATGACTATACTTCATTCAGCCCTATAGGCACTTAGAAGAGAAAAAAAAAAAATCTGCTGGATTTACTAGTTAAGCAACCATTTTGCTTTTCACATTTACATCACCACTTTTACAACATTTTAATGGCTACATTTATTTTGTTGTAAGAATAAACAAGTAGTGCTTTACAATCTTTTATTTGGGGCACTTGAATGCATTCATTTATAGAATTAGCATATAAACTTGTAGTATTTTCAAAAGATTTTGAGTTTGTCTTTATATTGTCCTTCAATCAAATGTTTATGAAGTTTAGGGTGTGTGTATGTATGATTAATGAAGCTGTGAGCAGTTTATCTCATGTGTTTTTACTTATGTGATAATGTATTTCTACTACTTACCCAGATAAATTAAAACTTGAAATCAATTAAAATCCTTTGGCTTTTACTGGCTCTGCTGAAACTCATTGCTTAAATTTTTGTTTGGTTAGATTTTGTTATTTACTGTCGCAGGTGAAATCTTGATGAGCATAAATTATTTTATTTTAATTTCATATTTGCAATTAACTTGTCTCAATTGTAATGATGCTCATAGGAATTATTATTTATGCTTATTCTTGTTTACTTTATAATTTTAAACATTCTCTGAGATAAATAAGAAATTGATCTTTTCATTCATTTGCAGACTCATTTCTTAATTCCTTAAAGTTTCTTTTCATAATCTTAAAAATGGTTCGCATATCTTGATTACTTCTTTCTTTATTTCTTATTGATATGAACTGAGCTTAGTTTCTATTTTTTCCTCTCATTTCATCATTCTATCCTTTCCTCTTATGTTCTATAAGAAGTTCAAATCTGTTTCAATTTTCTAAACAGCTCCTGAATCCAGTCTGTTTTTATTATTTATACTACTTTATTAAATAGTTTGTTTTTCATTTTGAACAGTTTATTCTAGTTTCCCCTCCTCTCTCAACTAGCTTCATAGTTGTGTGACCTTTTGTGTAATTTTTCATGCACGAAAATATATGCATTTCTTTCAGATTATCTTTGATAAGTTTCTTACATTGATCCTACTTTTTTAAAAAAGAAATTTATAAGCCCACAGAGCTGTTCAGCTGTTGGCACTATTATATTTTATGCTTAGTGCTTGTGACTTTTCCCTCTGCTTATATTATATTCATGGAGGGATTTTCTCTCTCTCTCCCCACCACCTTTTCCTCCCCTCCATCCCTCCCTTCCTTTCTTCCTTTCTTTCTTTCCTTTTTTTTTTTTTTTTTTTTTTTGGTCTACAGTTAGAAGTGGAACTTTGATTTAGAGAACTGCATAGGCTTCCTTGTCTAAATGTTTTAAAACCTGACAAAGGCTTATATTCACCATTTCAGAAAATTTCCTATGGAGAACCAGGAGAAAGCCAGATCTGGAAAATGTTTTGGTAAGGAGATTAACTTTGTGATTACTAGAGCTTCTTCCCGGTTGCTGTGGCATAGAGGAGATAATTTTGCACACTGACTCTGCTTTTCTCAATTCTTCTAAATCTGGCAAATGATTCTCTAATGATGGGCCTGGAAGTGTTCTGTGTCTTTCCAATTTGTTCTTATCAGGATTTTTCTGGCAAAGTTTCTTGAAATCTCTGTTTTTATATGCAACCCTCACCTAACTTCCAAAAAGGATGGAAATTTAGCCTGTATTTTACCTTCTTATGATTCATTAAGAATTCTAGATGAACTTAAACATTTGGGGCTGGTATTTTAAAATGAATTCATTGAAATTGTATTTTAATCCAAGCCTGTTTTTTGTTCAGCTTTTCCCTTACACACAGTTTTGAAATCCAGAAAATATTTGAATTCTCGTATTTTTTACACCAGATATATAAAGCCATTGTCACATTTCTTTGGCTTTTGCATGAAACGTCTTGATGTTGTAGCTTGGAATGTCTTTATGACCCTTCGACATTCATACATAAGCATCCTCCAAGTGCAGCAGAGCTGTGGCTGTGGGAAAGCCTCCAACCAGTCAGAATACAAACAAAATGATTAAGACTTCTCTGTTTCCTCCCTCAGTGAACTATGTTGACACACATTTATAGGATTCCTCAGTAGTTTCTGGAGGATAAAAACATCAGTATGAAAAAAAAAAAATGCATCCTTGTATTGGCCTTTTCGCCTTCCTTATTTTACTCAGGCTCTGATAGGAACATAGTGAGATTCGAAGATCTGTGATTACAACATGTTAGCAGGTGATTGTGAGGCTCTTGAACCTCCAGATTTCCCATGAGACAGGGTGGAAGACTTAATCCCTCTTACTTGTTAGAAGAGAGCAGTGCTAGAGGATGCTTTTCTTCATCAAGATCCCTTGTCTGCCTCTGCTTATTACCTCCTGGGCCAGTAAATAGAGTCAGATCTCAACACACACCAGAGGTAAAATAGAGTTCCTGCTTTCAGGAAAGGCCTTACATGAAAGAATTGAAGTTTCTAGTCAATACAAACCAGAAGGAAAACAGAAACGGGGGTGGGTGGGGGAAGTAGAACTTGTTGATATTGGACTGGAGTGAAGGTACAGAATGAAATACTCAGCAAGGAAGAATTTACTGATATGAGCTCACATCTTTATGACTTATGTTTACTTTTTTAGCCAGGACTTCTGGAGCTAGTTATAACACTTTGCTGGATGGTTCCTGAATAGTGAACATAATGATGGCCTATTGGAAATGAGATGAAGTCATATCATTGTTACAGTAAAGTATTGAGGAAGGATTCAGAAAGCTACAGAAATGATGAGAATGCTAGAATGGATTTAGTCTGTAAGTGTGAAGAATGCTTCCTACTTCCATGTGATACATTTTTACTAAGGGAGTGAGAGATGTACTGGTGATAGAGTCTTGAAATTTTTAATCAATGTTTGATGTAATATGTAGGCTGGGATTGCCTTTAACAGATGCTGCCATGGGGCTAGATTTCTTGGTATTAATTATATTCTTTTAAATGGTAGAGACTAATAACACTTTAGGGTTTTAATTATATGTAATGAACACAAGATCTACAGTGGCAAACAGGGTAATTTAATCTGTAGATTTTCCATGGACAAAATTGTGTAGTAGATTAAACATTGACCAAGATTCTTTGACATTCTTCCCAATGAAAGGTAGGGTCTAACTCTCTTCACCTTGTATGTGGGTAGCCTGTTGACTTCTTTGAGCAACATAATATGGTAGATGTCTCACTGTGCCAGTTTCCAGGTCTAGACCTTAAGTTACTGACAGCTTCACTCCCTATATCTTGGAAGATTTGCTATAAAATATTTGTTGGAGGGAAGTGGAGAAGAGGTATGTGTCATAATCATTATATAAAAATAATCATATAAAAAATTATTGTGAGCATTGGATATAAGAGGTCTAACCCTGTAGAGAGGCCAGGGAATGAGATGCCAGTGGAAAGAGAGAAACAGAGAGCATAGAGACATAGAGAAACCAGTGAGCCACATGCACTAGAAATGTGAGTAAAAACTATCTTGGCTACCAATTTTTCAGCCCCAGATGGCATGTGGATCAGAGACAGCTAAACCAGCTGAGTCTTTCCTGAATTTCTGACCTGCAATATTGTGAGCAAAATTAAAACATTTGTTTTAAGCCAGTAAGTGTTGAATTGTTTTGTTAAACAGAAATAGATAATTAGAACAGATGTGTGAACAAATATAGTTTAACTTATGGTACTTGGTATTTGTACTTTACTGTAAATATTTTTTTTTTCTGAAAATATCAAGAAGTAGCATATAAAAGCAAAAAAAAAAATCTGATGCTACAGTGGAAAATTCTGGTCCTTCACTTTGTTTGTAGGTCTTTTCACAGATAGAAGGGGATACTCTATCCTCTTGGGGAAGGTCACTACAGTGTCACCTCAATTATATGAAATAAATATTTCTCCAATCTTTCCTGAAGTACGAGTAGGCATTTACCAGAGATCCATGTATTGAAGGAAGAAAAATTGTAAAATCATGTGAAGTCAATTAAATAAAGAATCTGAAATACCAAATGATATCATGGTCCTCCCAGAAAGGAGAAGATTTATTTAGGAAATAGAAATTTTATCTATCTATCTATCTATCTATCTATCTATCTATCTATCTATCATCTATCTATCCATCTATTATCTATCTATCTATCTATCTATCTATCTATCATCTATCAATCATCTAAAATCATCTCTCTGCCCTATGAATTCCTGGTACAAGTTTGTCTTGCCTGGGGATAGTGTATTTATGGACCCACACTCTAGTTATTGCTTTAGTTCTAGAGTGTATAGTTAGGACAGATAGATATAGATAGTAGCCAACAGAATTCTCATACTTATTTTCTGACTATGGACTAAGAACCATAATCATAGGTAGGAAGGGACTAGACAAATATAAATTGAACCAAGAAATTATAACTTTTCATATAACTTACTAGGCCAGTGCGGTATTTTTGTTGATAAGAATATAAAACATGTTATGGGTTACTGATCTGACAATTGTTGTCTTTTCAATCCTTCATTAGGAATGAAATGAGAGTTCACATTCACCATTTGCTCTAGGGCTCTCCATGTTTCAGTTACTATATAGACCATAGGGAACTAAATTATCTGAACATAGTAGTCTTAACTCTAATGATGTCATTTTGCTAACTGGACCTGGCAAACACTCTTGATACTCTTTTAATAAAATGCTTTTACTCAAGTTTGAAAGAAAAAAAGATCTATGAGGATTTAAAGGTCTACTCCACACGTCAAGCTCTTAAGTCCAGTGATTTGAGAATTTCTAAGACTTCTCTCCTAAAGTGAAGGTCACGTTATTACCAGTTTCCTTTTTTCTCACAGCCCCCTCTCTTCCCCTCATTGAATAGGAGACACAGCACTTGGTATAATATTTGGAATTTTAAAGCACTATATCTTACACTTTGAAATCTTGCTTTCTCACATTTATTAGGTGAGAGTTTGTCAGTTTGGAGTAGCACCTAGTACAGTATAAGACTCCACAGCAGCACCAGCTTGAGTGACCTTTTTCTGCCTCTGAAGGCATGTGACTCAGCATGTTTGCTGATGGTAGAAACATTTGTGGTGGGAATGGATGCTGCTGAGCAGAGTCTCTGCAAAGACTCAGGAGATTATTTTAAGATCAGACTTTTAGGATCCCGAAGCAAGCTATGCTTTCTTTGGCAGGAAAAGCAGCCCATAGTATGCTATTGAAAACTAACAGGGAATGAGTACCTGACAATGAACAAATGACCGTGTAATGACAGATGTCTATTGTGAATTGAGAGTTTTCAGATCTACAAAATAGTAAAGGTTGAGAAGGCACTTCAGTGGTAAAACACTATACAATGAGAATGATACATTTAGAGCCAGGATCACCCAAATAAGTGTAATATAGTGAAAATAGCACATTCAGGGTAGGCCTAAGAAGAGTCCAGAAGGCCTTGAATGATCCCACCCCTGCAAAGCCTTTGGGCCAGAAGCCATTTCCCAATATCTGGCTGCTCTCTAGGGCTGGGTGCGAGTGTACTATGATTCCGGGGGTTGGAGTGGGGCTTTCCAGGTGGGCTGAGGTTTGTGTGACAAGCTGGTATGAGTGAGACTCCTTAGGGATGAGTCTGGGAGGAGCAGCCTCCAGCACCCAGGTGTTTCTCATCTGAGTACTCCCCTCCCACCCGGTAGACTCCCCAAATGGGGCATCCTCTGGGAAAAGTGGTTGTGGCAGCAGAAAAAGAACAAAGTGTTCATGAAAAGCCTCTTCTGAACTAGTCAAACTGCACAAGCTATAGGAACAGTTGGCTAGACTCCCCATGTCACGTGCATCTCTTATAGCACCTCTCCTTCAACATATACCTAGTCTCCTATAATACTTCTTATGATTTGCTTATGGAGGAGGAAATAATCTTCCTTCATTCATACATGCAGCAAAATATATGTTTGGGCAAGCTGAAGTGAACTATTGATTCTCCCAAAATCCACTCAATGGTGCCTCTACAACTAGTGATAAAGGGAGATTCTTCCCCAGGAAGACCTGGGAGGAGTAAACCTAGTCATTCACTTTGTACGTGAAGGCAGTTGAGGCTTCTAGACAAGAGCTAAAACTTTAATTAATTTAGAATGGAATGTTGGAAACAAACAAGTATGGAAAAGAGACATGTGAATTTACCTATGGGAGTGAGCACAAGCATATGAATTTTAGTTTCTCACATTATTACCTACCAGAGAATATCGATCCCTTACAGAGAAGGCATTCAGTACAGACCGGATAGAATGGCTAAGTTCTCAGTTAGCCAGCCTCTCTCTACTAACACCCCGATGTTTAATCAAAAGATTGAAAAACGGGAAGGTGATAATAGCCAGGAGAGAGGGCGTGCATGAACAGGGGCTCCCTCTTTTCAAACCTGGTCTAAATATTGTCATCGTTGAAAGTCTACTTTGCCAGAAGCAGTGACTAGCACTGAACCACAGATATGCAGTCTCTCAATAAGTCCTGATAACAACTTGGTGCTAAATTGAAGGATATTAACTCCTTGCACCCTGGAAGAGCAGCAATTTACATTTACAGAAATTTACACATACTCTGGATCCAAATGAGGTTTCTGTGCTAGCATTGCCTCCACCAACACCACAATCTGAGAGCATACAATATACTTGACTTATCAGTATGAGACCTTGTGAAATATCACATCAGATCCTGAAAGCACATTTACAGCAATTGAAATATAGAATGATGATATAGTCTATTAAAGATTTAGCTAAAGCCCCTTCTTGGGAAACACACTGTGAGGTGATGGAGCTTTCATCAGGATGAAATAAATATATGCTCTATACCAATGTTAAATATGTGATTCTACACCTTCCCAACCTAGAGGACTTTAGAACCAGTGAAAGTACTATTAGTTCCTCTTACACAATTTTTACAAGTTATCTCCTTGTGGAGTATGTGTGTCCTGTTTCTACTGAGCAGGCTCTGCCAAGTCTGAAGCAATGGTTTAAAGGGGAGTTCTAGCCAATGTAGAACTTCCTGCCTAAGGTCAGAGGTAAATAGAAGATTTACTGCACTGGCTGGAATTATTAATCCCAATATCCTTGGAAAGCTGGCAAATATGTCAAGGACGTGAGTTTCTCTAGAGGGCCTCTTGATGCTTGATGCCTGGTGATGCCTGAAAATAGAGTATTATAGTCATACTAACCCAACAAAGGCGAGGCCACAAAAGACTCAGACTTTACGAGGATGAAAGTCTGTCACTACAGCGGGCAAGAATCCCAGTCCAGTGTAAGGACAGGCTAAGGGTGAAGGAAATCTAGAATTAGAAATGTATGAGGAAGCTGATACATGTTATAAGAAACTTTTGTTTTATTTTTCTATCAGAGGAACACCTACATACTGTAAACTATATCTTATATTTTCCATGGTTTAGTAAATCATCCCATTTTCCTTGCTTACATGGTGTGATGGAAACCAAGCATGCATTATAATCGTTTTATCTGTCATGGGGTATTCTGAAAATTTTGGAAAATTAACAGTGAAATTTTGAGTTATATTAACTTTTGCTAATGTTATATAGAAATTACAAATAATATCAGAAAACATAGAATATAATTGCGATTTAATTTTAGCATAATGTTTTTAGGATAAGTTTTGGTATATGTTAATTATCACTAAATTCTTGTACTAAAGCAGGCTTGAGGTAATTTGTGCCTTGTTTCTCAATTAATAAATTATTCGCTTGTATCATTTTTTTTCTACTAGCATTTGCATTTACATCAAATAGCATTTTCTATAGTCTTTATATTTAATATATGCTATTAGTCTTTATATTTAATATATGCTATTTTAAATTGACCTTACTTATCAGCTATTATTCTACTAAAACTACTATTATCTTTCAAACTTTTTGAGCTATTGAATGTTTAATATTTTTCACATGCTTGCTGTCATTTTACTTTGGATTTTACTAAAATGAGTTGCTCATAAAATCTTGTTTAGAAAATATTGTTGAATGTACAATGAGCTTTCTGATTATCCAGTTCACTGGCTTAATCCTCCCTCCCTCTGTGGTTAAAAACATTCAAATATTACTTTAGATATAAAAAAAATACTGTGTCAAATTATTATAAAATTAATTCACTGCAGTTTTGTTGGTAAATTCTAATTGCATACTGGCAAATGCTTGAAAATTCTTTGGGTATACATTGTTCTTTTGTTTCTCGATAAGCATGTGATTATCTTGTGCAAGAATTCTGTATGAGTTTTTCTTTAAGTACACTAAGATTCTATGATGTCCATGACCTTAGACACATTATTAAACATAATAAGAGTGTTCATTATGCATTCTGTCTCAAATATGTTAGAGAGCTGAGGTAATAATGTATAAAAATATTTCATCATTATGTAGGAATATGTTTGGAAGAATAACCCAGCTCTGCAAAATTTAGCTAATCTATCTACATTTTTATCATAGTATGAATAAGGAAAAATTTTGTACATGGAAGAGTACTGGGCTTGGAGTGAGAAGAACTTCAGTTCCCTTCAATTACCCAGGGGAAATAAATATCTGTAAATATCTGAACCTTAATTTCACACTCTGATGCCAAACAGAGATGCAAAATATGCATTTGAAAGAGCAGTATATGAGAAATTATATGTAAAATGCTATATAAGCAGTAAATTCCTGCCATTAATGTAGCCATGGGTAGATTCAGGTTTTGTGGGCCTTGAAACTTATACAATGTAAAATAATAAATAAATAATACTGGATATACACATTCATGTTTATTTAGAATGAGTGAAAATTATAATAAATTACAAAGCTAATAAAACTGAAAATTGCCTCAAATATCAGAGAAAATGCCATTATACTCTTTATAATTTACTCCCTGACAGCTCTATAAAAATTTTCCCTATGTATTATTTGGGTGAATACTCCATGATCACCTCTTCTTATGAAAATAATTTGAAATATTTTCTATAGAGATGATGTAGAGATAATTTAGTCTTTGCAAGATTTTTTCTCCTTTTCATCTACATATTTCCACTGCTACCTGCTATAGCCTACATTCAAATAGTGAAAACCTTTGTGCCAAGACTTAGGTCATGGTGCCAGGAAAGTTGTCACAGTGCTCCTAGAATGAGATTAGGGAGAAATGTTCATAAATGTATAGCAAAGTGAGCAGAAATACTGTCAGTGTGGCATTATTTCTCTTGTACATCATTATATTCTTAGTTCCCAGCACAGTTGTACATCATTACATTCTTAGTTCCTAGCACAGTTCCTGACTCACAATAGGTATTCAATAAATAAGTGTTAAATGAATTGGAAAGTTAATGAAACTTTCTGGAAATACTCCATTCTTGTTCTTAGGAGCCATTTCCAAAATGAGGATTGTAGAAATAACTGTGTGTGGACAGGACTGTAACTGTTTGGACATATCTCATGGAAATTAATTTAAATATATTCCCAACTTTCCTTCACTATATATTTATTTCAAAAATACCTGCATTTACACTTATGGAAGTAAACTCCAGACTAAGTCTGATGGAGGGGCAGGGTCAAGGTAAAAACATACACCTTCTTAATTTTATAAATTTTAACAAAAGTATTATAAAAAGCAAAGTGAACACACTGCTAAAGCCCTTTAAAGAGACCTATTTAATGAGGAGCTGTGAATTGTTATTAGCTTCATGGTAAATTCGTCTCTCAATGTATACTCTCATGAAAAAGTTTTTTTCTCAAGTAGAATATCAGAACTTTTTTATGCAACTAAGTAAGTAATGATATTAGGGGGAAATCCTGACCTTCATTCACTTTTAGTAGATAGCATCTCCCCTAATGTGTAGGCAGTGACTGATTCCTTTGAAAATTAGTAACATGATATTAAATAGATTCGGCACTCTGTTTGCTCTGGTGAAAATTCTTCATGAAATGCTCTTAGTCACAGCCAGCTCCATATCAACTTTCTTTATTGTGCCATTTAGTCCTAGATGTACTTCTACATATTGGACTTATTTTGTAACGTCAGATTCTCTCCATCCACTGCAGAGATTGTGTCCAATTCATTTTTGTATTCTTAATGTCTGGAACATTCTTTGACTAAGTATAATCTTAATAAACATTTGTAGAATTAATTAATAAAATAGTACATGTATTGGTGCATAGATTTTATTTTAGTGTAAAAAACAGTCTAATAGTACACATAGTTAACCTGAATGCTACAATAGCTTCGCGACTAAACACTCTGCTTTCTTTTTATTGTTTTCCACAGACTTTCCATTTTCTATGCAGCATTTATATATTATGTGCATATAAACCACAAAAGTTACTTCTCTTAAATCTGTTGTCTCTCACTCCACATCTAAAATCTTATAATAAGAGCCACACCCCTTTTTCTTGATAGCATGGCCCTGTAGATCTCCTGCCTCTCCCTTGGAGGTTCTTTCTATTCATCTTTATCTTGCTCAGTCTATTCAATCTTTGTTGACTATCTTGCTCTTCTCTACACTTAGCATGTGCATTATTGCATGCACTTGCTTTACCCTCTTTCTGGTTTACATTGACATCATATGAACCAAACTCTTCTTTGTCTTCAGGATTTAGCAAGTAGGACATTCTCTTCTTCATGGAGACATTTTCTGAAAATAATATCTGAGGTATTTTTTTTTTACCTCTGCAGTTACTTTATTTATTTCCTTTTCATTATAGCATTTTTCTCCCTCTGAAATTATCTTCTTCATTTTAACATTGTCAGATATTTTTCAAACCCTTTTGGAAATCAGCTCCTTGAGTGCAGGAACCATTTCATTTTTATTTTGTGCACAGTGTCCCCATTATTTAGAAGAGTGCTTACAAAGAATGCTTCACAATGAATATTTGTAGAATGATTCTGTGGCCAAATAACCATGAATATTGAATATATTCATGGTAGAATGTTATTCTGAGGTAGATTTCCATTTCAATCTTAAATTCTAAATTTACTTTCAATACTTCGATTATACTACTAAGATACTGTGTTGATAAAGAGTTTAAAACTAAAAATTCTAGATTCTGTAATTGTACAGTGATATTATTTTAAATTTATATACTTTATAAAACTTATTGAATAATATTTTAATTACTTTATCTCATATAATTTATTTAAAGAGAATCGTAGGGATGCAAATGATCTTAGTATTAAACTAGGCTAGAGCACCATTTGTCTGCCACAAAAAAGAGATAATACACCTTTTCTGTAATATAAGGGAAAGCTCCATATGGTTTTGCTGTCACAGAATTTTTAAAAAACATAAAAAAAGAAATGATGGAACTATAACCTTATTACTGTTTGACAACTGCTACTAAAAATTAAAATACAAAATAAATAAACAATAAATAATTTACTTTAAAATTATAACCAAATCACTTAAAAATATTAGGTGTATGCATGTAGAAAAAATAAGATATATTTATTTTTTTAAATCATCAAGCATTAAGGTGAATGGCAATTTTTCCCAGTTTTAAAAACAATTTTTAATGAAACCATAGTTTCCAAAGAGCATAGACTATTTATATAAAGAACAACATTTTAAAAATTATTGAGAAATTTAAGTCAAGAAATATATCTCTAACATTCTCTTAAACTTTCTGTCATTGGTTGAGGGCAGTTAAATGCAAATTTTACATTTTTTTTTTCTCTCAGTTGGCATTGGGCTTAATTGTATTGTGAGTCATATAAAAACAAGGTTAGTGAAAAATTTCAAGACATTCACATTATCAAAGAATGATGATAATGTTAAAGTTTACACAGAGATAATATTTAAGTCCCTCTCCTTTATTTTTGTTAGATGTAAATATGTATCTTATAAATTTGAATATATAGAGGTAATTTTAAAATTTCTTTTATTTTATACAACTTTTTTTGTTATCTTCAAAATACTGAAATTGAACTTATATGTCCCGAGTACTACTATTAGCTATTCAAAATACTAAATGTTTTCTACTTAGTTAAACACAGATTTATTAGGCTAGTCACTATTACTTAGGTGTATAAATCTGAAGATTTCTGCCTTCAAAAATTTTACAATCACCATGAAGAGCCAGACATATCAAAATATCAACAATGGAGTTGGATTAGCACTTCAGAAGATCAACACATAATCTTGTCCTTCATGTTTTTGGTGAAGGCAGATTAATGTTAGATGGTTTTATCAGGAGAAATTTCCTAAAGGCATGAAAGCTGAGGTATCTTAAAGGATTTGAATAATTAGATCACTGGTAACTAGAGATAGAAAACCCCTCCCTTCCACACACACATACATGCCACAAAATGAGGAACATAAAGACATTGGTGTGAGAGGGACAAAACAGATACTGGTGTAAGTGGAAAGACACGGATGTAAGATAAATCATGGAATTGTTTAATATTCCATTCCCTCTAATATTTGAGTGAAAGCCCTGAGTAAGTAATTATTGCTGGGATATTAAGATGAATTATGGTGTACATTTTGATAGACTGTTCTAGTAGCATTAAGGTAGATCTACAATACATAAGTCAAACAATAGGTCTAGTTAGGGAAGTTTTAAAGGGTATAGGGAGGATACAAGAGCCTGGCAATTTAAACATTGTCATTTAATCCTCACAATAACCTCTTGAAATAAAATCTTCCCCATTTTACAGATGAAGATATTTAGATTCAGAGTGATTTCATTGTTTTATTTGATCCAGTTATGCCAGCCATACATGAATAACTGAATTCAACTGTCCTTTTCCAGGAAGCTAAAATAATACTTCTCCAGCAATGATCCAAGTCCTCAACCAGGGCTGATTCCACATTTTCTGTTTGGCAAATGCCAACTTCCTATATCTAAGAATTGCAAAGAAGCTATGAGAGCATGCAGTCTCATGTGCCTCAGATGACTTAATTCATAAGTTGAAAATAGTTCAATATAAATTGTTCCAGACCACCCATTCCAAGAAGTGGCAGTACCAGGCATCTTGGTAAATATTTACTGTATACTGAATAAATAATAACACCTCATTTGTCTTTTCCTCCTTAGCTTACTACCTTTGAAATAACTTTGTAAAGACACTTTGTTCCTAAATATGAATATGTCCTTATGTTAACCTCATGCAATAATAAAATACTGTCACAATTTTAAGAACAAGGAAAAAAAACTTAACTTTCAAGCTCTCCAGAGTAAAATATTCTAATCTCCCTTTTCTTCAATCAAACCACTCTGCCTTCATCACAAGTTTGTCAAACCACTATTACACCTTCAAGATCCCTGGCTGCCCATGCCCATGCTCTCCTTATCTGACTCTGCAATGAAGAGTTAAGGAAACATTTCAGGAGTGAATATTTAAATACCATATTACAGTTTAGTCTTTATTTTTAGGAGAGAAAAATCAACCATTCTATATATATGATATCTACTTTTAGCAGAGAAAATACATAAAAACTTAGAAGGACATAATACATAACTATTTTATTTAAATGTATTTATCTAAATGCTGATGACCCTTGCAAAATATAAAAATAAAGTTATAAGTATATGTACTATAACTCATATATATTAAGTCTTGGAAGCTTTCCTTGTTCAACTATTATATAAATAAGTCACATAATGAATTCATTTTAAATCATTTTCAGGGAGAGTGATAATTATGTCTATGCCAAGAGTCGGAAAAGATTTAGAAGCCCTGTGAAGATTAGAAATTAGAAATAGAACATATAGATCCTGCTTGGAACATTAACTTTATCTAATTATACTTCTCTTAGAATATGGTTCAATTTCAAACATTTTTTTCCACTCCAGAGAAATCAATTCATGATTTCTTATTCTTACAATTCTATGGGTAAAAATAAGCTACATGATTATTTTTCCTTTCATACTTTAAAAGATAAAGATACATGTTAAATTTAATTGCTTCACCTTTTGAATTTATTTTATATAGGCAAACTAGTCATCTTTATATGTATTGAAACAAATGAAGGGATAGTAATTTGCTTTAAAAAAAGAGGAAGGGAAAACAATTGTATAAAACTGGAATTATGAAGAGAAAAAACAGTGTAGGGCATGTTGATCTTTATGGTATACTTTCTAGGTACTTGGATATAGTCACATAAATTTCCACATTCTTTATTCTACTTGCTTTCTTTGACAGACTATCCTAATTAAAAAGTTTTTTAAAAAAATATTTGACTATGTTTTATATTTAGGATTTTTTTAAAGAGAGTGTATGAATGGCCAGTGGACACATGAAAAGGTATTCAACGTTACTAATGATCAGAGAAATTCAAAGCCACAGTGAGATATCACCTCATACCTGTCAGAATGGCTATTATCAAAAAGACAACAAAGAGTGACTGTTGGTGAAGAATGAAGGAAAAAAAAAAACCTGTTCACAGTTGGTGAGATTATAAACTGGTGCAACCCTCATGGAAAACAGTATGTAGATTCCTTTAAAAAAATTAAAAAGAATTAACGTATGACCCAATAATCCCACTTCTGAAAATTTATCCCAAGAAATTGAAAACACTAATTTAAAAGGATATATACACCCCTGTGTTTATTGTAACATTATTTACAATACCCAAGATATGGAAGCAACCTAGGTGTCCATTAACAGATGAATAGATAAAGCAGATGTGGTATATAATAAACATATTTAATATACAATAGAATATTACTCAGCCACAAAAAAGAATGAAATCTTGCCATTTGTGACAATGTGATGGATTTAGAGTGTATTATGAGCGGTACAATAAGTCAGAGAAAGACAAATACTGTATGATTGCACTTATATGTGGAATCTAATATAAACAAATGAAACAAAAATAAACAAACTCACAGCTACAGCAAACTGTTTTCTGATAGTTACTGGGGAGGAGAGTAGGGGGTTAGAGGGTGGGTGAAAAAGGGTTAGGGGACTAAGAAGTACAAACTACCAATTATAAACTTAAGGGGATATAACGTACAGTGTAGGGAACACAGTCAAGAATGTTGTAATAATTGTGCATGGTGCCAGGTAGTACTAGAAGTACCATGGTGATCACTTAGTAAGCTATATAAATGTCTAATCACTATGTTGTTCACCTGAAACTAATATAACATTGTTTGTTAACTATAATTAAAAATAAATTTATAAAAAAGAAAGGTAATAGGTTGTATTATTTATTTTTTTATAATTGATCATCACTAATTTGTCTTCGATAGATTTCCAGTTCGTGAAGATATCATGAAATTTTTTTTGTGTTTCCTTAAATAAAGTCTTGGAAAACTTTTGTTGAGCCAAGTAGTAAATACTTTAGGATTCATGGAGTCCATGAATCTCTATTAGAACTATTGAACTGTCTGTTACAGTAAGGAAGCAGCCACAAGATAAGTAAATGAATAGATTTTGTGTTTCAATAAAACTTTACTTACACAGATAGATGGCAGGACACATTTGGCTCATGGGCCATAGTTTTTCAACACCTGCCTTAAACTATTTCATTGTAAACACAGTGAAAACATAAAAAAACAGAAGGAAATTTCACCAATAAATTTAATAAGAAAAGATAACTATCACTTTTTTTGAGTCAAAGAACCTTTAAGTTGGACTTAGAAAATTTATACTTACACTCACTTTGTCCTTTGTAACAGAAAAGCATACATAGCACAGTTAGTATGAAGTGGACAAGAACTAGTTTATCAACCTTGTGAATTTAAAACCTTTTGCAATTAACCACTATACTGAAAAAGCTCTTTAATTCTAGGAGACTTATGGCCATGAGTTTTCTTTGAGCAAAAATTTGACTAATCTCTAATATTAATATTTAACATTCTTATTTTTAAATTTCTAAATAATATAAAATTAGAGTTCTAATTTTTGAGCTGATTTGAAAGTATACAATAAAAATTAACATTTTACAAGTTTCAGTTTTACTAATTTTTTCTAAGATTCTTTGTCATATAAAAAGTACAAAACAATAATTTTAAAATATATATGTAACATATAAATACTAATGCATTTGTTTTTTTGTTACTGCCTTAACAAATTACCACACATTTAGTGGTTTAAAACAATACCCACATATCATCTCATAGTTCTATAGGTCAGAAGTGTTATTACAGTATCTCACAAGGTCAAAAATCATGGTAATGGCTGAACTGTGTTCCTTTTTGGGAGGCTCTGGAGATGAATCTGGTGCCAATGTGGTTCAGTGTCTGGTCAAATTTAGTTTCTTGAAGATGTAGGGCTGAGGTCTCTATTTTCTTGCAGGCTGTCAGCCAAGGCCCTCTCTTTGCTCCTGGAGGCTGTCTGCATCTCTTCTCATGCTTTTAGTATTGGCTCCCTCCAGCTATGGTAAGTGGAAACCCACTCACACCTTAAAACTCCTTCTGCCACATCTATTTAACTCCAGCTGAAAAAAATGCTCTGCTTTTAAGAGCTCATGAGATTAGGTTTGCCTCATTGAGATAATACAGAATAATATCCCTGTTTTGAAACCTTTAACCTCAATTATATCTGAGAAGACTGTTTTATCATGTTATATATCATATTCATAGGTTCCTGGAGTTAGGGTTTGGACATTTTGGAAGAATTATTTTGCCTTCTACAATTCGTGGTAGGATCAACATCAGTGTATCGACTAACCAGTTTATGAAACAGATCATTTCTCTCAATTTCTAAATGTTATCTACCTTATTCTTTATCTTCAGCTTCATAAATAACTATTATTCTGAGTTGTGTTTACCATTTCTAATAACAATGGAATTTCTCTTTAGTAGGTGGTACACATTTTCAGCTTTAGTGGATCATGGGAAATGGAAAATGTTTTCCAATGTATAAATTTATATAACAATAAAAACACTATGTATATTTCCATTTTATCACATGCTCACCAAAAATTAATATTTAATATTTCACTTAATTTTTAAAAATATATAGAGATAATATAGTATGTGATTAAATATTGTGGAGATCATGAGCCTTTTTTTATAGTTATTGGACATTTAAATTTTTTTCTTCAGCTAAAGCCTATTTTTTCTACTAGTTTACTGATTTTTCTTATTTATTTCTAAAAATCCTTCATGATTTTAATTACACGTATTCTAGATACTCTTAGTTTATGATATGCTTTAAACTTCCTTTAATGTTTATGCAGAACAAATAATGGGGAGGATAGGAGTATTGAGAATGGAATAAAAGGGATGCAGAGAGGGATATTCTCTGGGAATATCTTCTGTGCAGATCTGATTATAGAATCATGTTAACCTTTCAAATAGTCAATAAATAATTTAGTAAATGAAAAGGATGAAGAAAAACAAGAAGTTAATTTTAAAAGTAATTATTCCTCTCACTTTATATTCACAAAGATATTCTTTATGTTTTTTCTGTTAATTTTATAAATTTGCTTTGAATATTTAAAAAGTTATTGTGTTCTATCTTTTTTGGTATAAGAAGTATCCAGTTGTACTTTTCTTCATAAAGGGGGCCAGTTGTCTATCTTCATCTACTAATGAAATACTTTTGCCCTGTTGCTTTATTTTACTTGTGGTAGTCTTTGAGCTCTCTATTCTTTCCTCGTTGCTCTGTGTGTTCCTGTGACAACATGCCATTTTATTACTTTGCTTTCGAAGTGCAGGCAGTCCTCACTTTGTATGGTTCTGATATGCATGAATTTCATTTACCTTGGTTTAGTTAAATAACACCAGTCCAAACTTTGATTGCCTGGGTAAATTATTTGTGAGTAATTGCGTACAGCAAACACTTCACTGCTAACTTTTCATTTCACTTATTACTGAGTAAATAAAAGGTCACATCAGAATCAGAGACCAATCATGTCATTTCTTTCAAGGCTGTTGGTAATTGGTCACTGTGCATCCGTTATTCATTTAACACAGAGACAGTGAAGCATGTAATTCTGTTATCTCCTAGTGTCCTACTGATACACTCATATGATATTATATAAAAAAAATGGATATTCAAAATAAGAAATTACCCCCTAAAATGAAAGTACCGTAAAGAAATGAAAAATGCTAATACTATAAGTTAACTGAATATGAATAGAGTTATAGAAGAAGTAACTGACCATAAGAACGGTGACGCTGCTGCTGTTAGAGAGACCAGAGGTAAAATTAGTGAAGGTGAATTTATCAGCATAAATGAGAAACAAGTTGGATGAAAAAATGAATATTTCCAGAGGCAATGACACCAACCAAAATGTTCATCTGAAAGGAACACATAGAGGTAGTTCAAAACATTGGAAGTGCAAAGGATAAAATGTTAGAAGCTGATCCAAACCCAGAAAAGAATATAATAATCTTTTAATGCATAGAAAAGATGCGCACTCCATATCACAAGTTGCGTAATAGAAGGAAAAGGAAAACAACACTCAAACTCTCTTGGTAATTTTTTACAATGAACTAGAACACTTTCCCATTACATCTAATGTTTTATATTACAGTGCACTGAATATTTTATTTTTTATGTGTATACATTTATAACCAATACTAGGAGAATTTAATGTTTCGAGATAAAAAATATAAAGGTTCTGGAACAATAGTAATTTTCTTATTGATTATATAGATTGTTATGTATGATTTTGGCCACCATGGTCATTTGTGTGTGTGTGTGTGTGTGTGTGTGTGTGTGTGTGTGTGTGTGTGTTGTTTCACACCACAGTAAAACTTGAGGACTGCCTGCACATACTAATATTGGGTAGGACAAATTTCTGACGTTTTTTAAAACAAGAGTGACTAGTTTTTATAGTCCATTATTTTTACATTTGAATTCGGGTTTTTGACTTTTTGAAAAACTCCATATGGTTAGATTTAAGATTGCATCAACTCTAGATTAATTTAGGAAGAATTTTATAATATTAAGCCATCTCATCTAAAATAATTTAATATATGTATTCAAGTCATCTTCTGTATCCTTTACCATGATTCACTGAATCTAATATGTTATTGATTGGACCATATACCATTATTTTATGTTTGTATTTTGATCGTATTGAGATTTTTGATAGAGGACATAATCCCTAAATAATGACTTATTTATTTATTCCTACCTAATCCTTACCTTCTTATTTCTTAAATTTTCTTCCATTTATAGTACAGATCAGTAGTGCCATAAATATGTTAAATACAATTGTGATATATCTGATACTTGTAATAACATTAGCAGTAGCATTTGACTGTAATTAAAATCAGCTCCTTGAAAGAGAGAAGGCTATCTAGATTTCTAGTTGGTCCTGAAATTATGAGTTTGTAACAAATGGAAACTAGTAAGACTAGAAACTTATAAAATAACTTCCTAATACAAGGAGTATTATTACAAGGAGTTTATAATATTTGTGTAGGATTTCCTCAGTTAACTTACGTCACAGAGAAATTTAATTTTTATGTCTGGCATTAAGTGGTTCAGAAATTACGATTTTAATTATAGTTGTGATTTCTGTTTCTTTCATTGTTCTGGATCTTATTTTTTATTAGTACCTTCTTTTGCTTGGAAACAATATTAAATATGCAATTTTTGTTAAATTTATTTATATATTAAATAGAATTTAATCACAGTGACACAGGATTGAGTCTATACAATTTAACAAAATATGCTAGATAATTCTCTAGGAGGAAACAAAATTAAAAAATAAACCAAAAGTGTGTGGACAGAGGATTGTTCCATAA
Source organism: Macroglossus sobrinus (assembly GCA_004027375.1). Lineage (NCBI taxonomy): Eukaryota > Metazoa > Chordata > Mammalia > Chiroptera > Pteropodidae > Macroglossus > Macroglossus sobrinus. The sequence continues at coordinate 13,104 of PVKZ01000379.1, read as the reverse complement.
CAAAAATGTCATGAATTAGATGATGTAGTACCTTGAGATAATTTAGAATTTTGCGACATAAGATATAAAAACAACAGAAAGACAGATGAAATGGATGTCAATGCATTAATATAAAAATATTAAAAAGAAGAATATACCAGGGAAGAACATCCAAAACATAAAATAAAGGAACAAATAGAATTATTGGGTTATGTAAAATACGACTCTGTATACCAAATAACACCATAAATTAAACTTAACATAAAAATTTTCATTACACTAATATTTATAACACTTATGTGGGTTAAAATCTAAATATCTACAACATTTGCAGAGATATATCACAATATATTCACTTAGTAAGGAAGTTATTAAGAGTTATGATTACGGACTATGTGACTGCCACTGAGTAGATCGGATTCACCTCTCACCGCCTTGCTCAGCTTCTTCTACAACCATGTCTGACAGATATGGCGATTGAAAAATTCGATAAGTCTAAATTGAAGACAGAAATGCAAGAGAAAATCCCCCTGCTATCAAAAGAAACAGGAGAAGCAAGCAGGAGGATCACAATGAGGCACCCACCACCAATATGCATTGTACATTCCACAAGCATAGCTTTCTTATTTTACTTCTTTTAGCTGTTTAACTTTGTAAGATGCAAGGAGGTTGCATCAAGTTTCAATGATTGTGCTGCCCCCTTTTCACATCCAAGAACTACTGACAATGAAGGCCTCACCTGCCTCTCCCACCTGCCTTTCTGGCTGGCAGGGAAGAAAAAGAACTTGCATGTTGGTGAAGGAGACAGTGAAATCTAGAGTGAAACCAAGCTGGTCCAAGGTATCCTGCAGATTGTAAAATGCAGTTTAATCACAGTGCCATTTTTTTTGTTGTTCAAATGATTTTAATTATTGGAATGCATAATTTTTAAAATATGCAAATAAAAGTTTTAAAACCTGAAAAAAGTTATTACATAAAAATTAGTAATATAGAAAATACTGAAAATATGGAATATCAAGATACACATACTCTATAATCTCAGCTATATAAAAAAATATACCCTAATGATTAAATCAAATAGATAATCATGTTAATTGTTGTTGTTACTCTTTGGTAAATATTTCCATCTGTTTATTTTTTAATTTTTATATTTTAATGCATTTTCTACAATTGATATATATTTCTTTTATAATTAAAATTAGTAAAATTAGTAAAAGGAAATATAAAGATCATCTGTGTTCCTAGTTTGCCTTTTACAATTGTCTTTAATTAATATTAGCCTATGCCTTTAAATTCTGGAGTTTTTTCTCTCTTCACTATTGTCTCTTTATTATTTCCATTAATTCAGTCATCTCATTTCTATTTTCTGATTATTATCATTGTTAGTTTTTGTTGTTTGTTTTCAGCATACTGCTAATAATACATGTTCCACAATCAGAAGAACAGTCTAGCATTTTTAATCATCCAGACTTTTTAAAATGAGGTCATAAAGATTAGTTTAAAAAATTAAATTCATGCAATTTTCACTGAACTGTATATTTTCTGAGATAAAAATAAACAAATTGAATAATTCAGTGATATATTTTTCACAATGCCAGACTCTACTCCTCAATTAAAATTAAAGAACCCAGACACATTAATATCTACCATAGTCCCAACTGCCCTAACAACCAATGTAAACATGCTAAATCTTATTTTGATCTATCTAATGTAAATTAAAACAATGGTTATGATTTTTAAAAAACTAATTTATTAAGTTTATGATTTCTTAGGTTTTGTTAACTTAAAAAAACTTGCTCTCATATTTTTATATTGTGTTATGATAGTGTCAATAGTTAACAATCAACTAATAGAAAGTTCTTAAGTGACAATGTCATTCAAGTAAAAAATATGTATTTTTAAAAATATGAACAAATATAACTTCCACTTTTTAATATTATCTTATTAAAATTATCATGGTTTTAACAACAGGCACAAAATAGGCATAATATGGAGAATAAAGAAATTTGATTTTAAGTATTGATTGATAGATTCACAAACATAAATTGTGACTATTTCAATCATACAACACAGTTTAAAAAGTGTTTTGCTAAAACTTTTCACTGGAGGTATATTTTAATTTTCTAATTTTTGAATTTTTCAAACTGAAGAAAATATTATTATGATCTCACATTTTTACTTCATTGCTCCCAACATCTACAACCAAATGATGCTTTACTATACTCTTATTTCAGTTTTCCATCAAAGTATCATTTTTGCATCTTCTAATATTTTGATTTGTGAAAAATACCAAGACTTTACTATATATTCTTTATTAGTACCAAAATATCTTTTTCAGTCTGAATAAATAATCTTCCCACACAACTGTGAATTACACAGGGATATATACCATGATTTGTACTTGGAGCATAACCAAAATTTGAAATGAGTGAATAAACAAAAATTCAGAATCCTTGACAAGATTGCCCTTTTTTAATTTGGATTTTTATTTATTTATGCACAATAATATTTTGATTGCCTATTATAATTGTTATATATATCCCCAGATATTATTAATTAAATCAATTAATGTATTTATATATGTTAATTGTGTTATATTTTATAACAAAATGATATTAAAACTGTGTAACTTCTAAACTTTCTAAAATGAGGACATCTAAGATTAGTTAAAAAATAAAATTCATTGTTTAAGATGGCATACAACCAAAACATTTTTAAAATAAGGAAAAATAGAACATAATACAAAATATATTAGAACATAATATGACATATTCATGTATGAAATTAAAGGAGCAATATATAATTAATGTTCCAATTTTTTACCTTAAATGTATATTTCTGTTTTGCTATCTAAATCACAGAATGCCACTGAAATCTAATTATTGTCGAAATCTTCTGAATAAGAATTTTTCCTTAAGTATGTTTATTATATCATTTACCATTTTGTTTTAGAAAAATAAAACAGTGGAATTCTTATAAAGCTTTTATAAGGGTAATAATGTCAAGTATATAGGTTGTCTTTATATTGTATGTTTTGCTATTTTTATGAAGATGCATTGAGTGAGGATTTTGGCCATACTCTCATATTTTAATTTAGGAATTACTTGTTCAAACACCCATTTTCTTATTATAAATTTTCTAAAATGAAAATGTGGAACAATTTCAAAATAAAAAAAACAAGAGATTAAATTACAGCCCCATAACTTATTAGCAATGGGGTTATATTGCTTAAAATCTGTCAAACTTCCATCTTCCTCAATATTAACTTAATAATTATAACCTAGACTATAGTTAATACTTTAGTCAGTTTTTAAAAGAAAATAAAGTTGCCAAAAAACATTATCGACCTTGAGATTTATTAGTTGGATATCTTGAATACTATAAATTATTTTAGAATATTCTTACTGAGTTAAAACAGAAAAAATACAGCCAGTACAATGAATTTAAAAGTGAATATTTCTGAAGTCTAAGGACATAATATAAGTTATCTTTGCATATATTGAATAACATCCAAAAATGATTTCACATCACTACTGCTAAATTGAGGAATTTTCCATTTGCCTAAAGAAACACTGAGTACTCCAATAAAGTCATCTCATTTCATTCAAAATAATGAATATGCCTAAAAACATAAAACATAATGTATTAATGAAAGTCATAAGGTTTGTGAAATTTTTAAATGGCTGAACCATTTATATATTCACCAAAATCATATGCCCTTCCAAATATGGGTGTACCAAGCATACCTTTTTTATGCATTGGTATTTAATTATCTTCTCACAAACCTCTAAAAATCTGGACTTAATGGATGGCATTATTATTACTTTGAATTACATATGCATCTTCCAACTTGGTATAAACTTTCTCTGGCTTTAGTGATTTAACAAGCAAGTTATTGATATATCTGCCAAATAGTGTCAAATTCTTTCAACAATATTTATTTTATTTTATTCAATTAATTAAGTTGTGTGTGTATGTAGTATGTATATATTTAGTTTGACTAGAGCCTAAAAAACAGCAATCTTAGAAAACACTATAAAATATTATGTATATTAACTTGGAATAAGGAAGCCTGTTAAAAATGAGCTAAAATTGAATTTTGATTAATTAATTTTTCTCTATCAAAATATTTAAAGCATTGTTAAAGTACAATTAACTAAGCTAAAACGGAATAATCGAGAGAAAATGTTTTTAATATGCATATATTAGGATTAAGTAAGATCAAGAGAGACAGAATATAAAATAAATAGATAAGTAAACAAGATAGAAGTTTATTTCTCTTTCACATACATTATGTCTAGAACTAATCAGTCCAGGACTGGCTTGGATGATCAGACCTTTTTTACTATCTAGCTTCTTCTACATTCACTTTTGTTCTGACTTCCTTATTTCAGAACATCTCAGGATCCAGTAGTCATGCCAACATTTCAGCCAGCAGGAAAGAGAGGTGACAAAGAAGGGCATACCTCTTCATTTAGAGGACTATTTCAGATGTCCCACCTGACATTTCCCCTTACAACTCATTAGGCAGAATTTAGTCTTATGGTCATACTTAGAAGACAGAAATGCCATGAGTATATTTACAACTGGAAAAGGTTATATCAAGGGAAGAAAGGGCAGAAAAGGGACATCAACATTATTAGTAAATCAAATTTTTTTAACATATTGGTGATCATTTTATTTTTTTTTTACACTTTTAAAAATATTTTTCCATATTTTTTCAGGAGATTTCTTTATTAGGAAGAAAATTGGATGCCTTTATAAAAAATTTATTTAAGCCCTTTTTTCCTAAAAAATATTTTTCTAGTTATTTTGCTTTTCTTTTCTAGAAGATATTTAGTCTTCATATAATTTCATTCTGCCCTGTAAAAATAATGTAAGTAATAAAAATATTTATATTATATTTAATTCTAATATGTGATATTTTTAACCTTAGTTATACTAATAGTCACATTTATGGAATTACTATTTCAGACAATAAGAAATGACTTTATTGTAACCAAAAAAAGTAAGTAGTCATTATAAAGTGAGCAATCATATTTGGAGGATTATGCAAATATTTGACAAATCTGTTCTTTAATAGATTCAAGATCTAATGGAAACTTATTCTGCTTTTACTGGAAACAGTTATTTAAATAGGGCATTAACAGTGGAGAATATTAAAACAAAGGTAATCTTTTTTTAAATTACTTATATGGCATAATTTGGATAAGCAAGGTATTAAGAATTTGGTTTTGCTTAATAACTGAATCACTTTAGTTTGCGTTTTCACCTCCCTTGACTTTTTGGAAGGCCTCTCTTTTCCATGTTTTCTTGTCACAATATTTTCCTTTTCATTTATTTCTTTATTTCCAAATAATGTTTATATTGTCTGATCTTGGTGGCTGGGATATGAGGAAAAAAATCTGCTTGACTTAGTCAATGGAACAATTTTTCTGCAAATTATGGTTCTGCTATTGGAATCTACTACCTCAGCTCTTGTATTGCTTCACCCAAAGTTGATACACTTGCTTAATCACTCCTACTTCACTCCAGGGAAGAGGTTACTTCAAAATGGAAACTTTAACAGTAACCCAAAATAATTTTAATGTTGAATATCTTAAATATGAGCCTAAATATATTTTCTCCTAATGTCACAATAAAAAGTTTCTAAATGAAGCCCTCATTGGGAGTGCTCTCCTTAAACCTATTCTTGATATCAAATAAAACTCAAAAGACCTTAGGATCAAGAAGCCCTTATGCACTCACATAAGTTTTCTGTCTTCTACTTGTGCAAGATTCAGGTAGAGTACATGTATCAGTCTTAATTCAGTCCTGCACTCTCTTGTCAACTGCACATCTAGAGTCTTAACTTTATTAGTAGATGGATGTCCAAAGACTTCAGGGACAGCATGTACATGAGAACTACGCATTTGGCTTTTAGAATTCTCTGGCTTGAAAGACTGTCCAATAAATAAAATTATAGATAAATTGTTACATTGTGTGGACTCACGCCTAGGTCAGAAAATGCTACCCATCATCAGTTCTTCTTTACTAAAACATTGTATTTCAGTTGGGGGTTTATATTCCTTGTTGAAGGAGACTATTTAAAAGGCTTGATTGCAGTTAAAGAGCTTTCTTCAGCTGATGTCTATCAGGGAGCACCAGAGATTATGTGATTCCCTAATTAAAATGGGTTTGGGTTTTGTAGGATAGCGGAAGGTTCTGTATGCGTTCTTCTAGTGTTGGCTGAAATAGCAGTTTTTGTCTTTAACTGAAACTTGTGACTGAATGTTGTCCCTGCGTTTGTGCCTCCTGCTCTCATTAGTGTCAACCTGCCTGATAACTGTTAAAACAGTACTTTCTGTTTCTGAAAGGCTTGTGGTTGGTGAGTCAAAGTTCACCAAAAGTAAGAGGTAAGAAAGAAGGCTAAGGTAGAAGGCAAAGAAAAAATGGGATTTTTCTCCCATGTTTGCTTTAGATCTTTCACACCTATAAAGATTCAACTTGTTTGATAGCACAATTCAACTTAAAAAGTATATTTTCTTTGGTGAAAATTGCTTTAAGTATGTTTTTAAGGAAAAAAAGAGAAACTTTCTATAATATTGGAGGCTGCATTTTGACGTCTCTTTGTTGTTTATATCTTTCTACCTCATATGTAAGTGGTTCAAAGGACAGACAGCAAAATTTATCAATGGTCTTGTCTCTCCTCCTCAACAAATATCAATAGAAATTAATGTAAACATAGAATAAAATAATTTACAGCACATTTATAAAGGAAGAGGAGGGACAAGTTGAACCATCTGGAATTTACAGATTATGTAGCAAGATGTCCAGAGTTGCAAAGTTTTTAATAACCTTTGGAATTGAAAATGGGTAATTACTGTGGATCAATTTTATGAACCTGATTTAAGCCTTTAGACTAGTATAGAATTAGGCGATATTTTAAATGATAACACTGAATAAATGAAGCTGGGTAGAGAATATAAATGTAGTCAGAAATAAGAAATAATATTTAAAGTGGTAAAAGATAGCAGTTTCCTAACAAACTACCTTAGGCAATATAATTTATTTTATATCATAAAAGGGATAAATTTTATATTAAAGATTTTATCTTTAATTTTTTTAATTTTGTAAATTGCAGCTGAAATACAATATTATATTTCAGTTGTACAACATAGTGATTAGGCATTTCTATAGCTTATGAAGTAATCACCTTGATAAGTCTAGTGCCCATCTGACACCACACATAGTTATTAAAATATTATTAACTATGTTCCTTATGCTATACTTTACATCCCCATGACTGATGTGTAACTACCAATTTCTACTTTTTAATACTAGCCCCCTCCTATCTGGCAACCTTCAAAATGTACACTATATCTATTTCTTCCACCAGGTTAGTGAAATTTTTCATCATTATTTTTTTTAATAGGTTTTTAATCATTTCTTCTCCTTCTGGTACCCCAACGATGTGAATGTTGGTACTCTTGATGTTTCAGAGGCCCCTTAAACTATCTTCATTTTTTTTTTCTTTTTGCCTTTCTGATTGGATGTTTTCTGCTATCTTATCTTCCAAATCGCTCATTTAACCCTCTGCTTCATCTGCTGTTGATTCCCTATAATGTATTCTTTATTTCAGTTATTATATTTTTCATTATGTTTTCTATCTTCATTTTTGTTTCTTTTCTCTTTGTTGAAGTTTTCACTGAAATCATTGGGCATTCTTATAACTGGTGTTTTGAACTCTGCATCTGCTAGATTGCTCATCTCTATTTTGTTTAGTTCTTTTTCTAGAACTTTATTCTGTTCTTTTATTTGGGACATAAAGGTTTTATTTTTATCTGATTTAAAAATAATTTCACTCACTTGCACAAATTTCTAATATATGTATATTATTTTTAGATATACAATTAAATATATATTATTACATTGATTATAATGTGACACATATTTTATGATATAATGAAAGGCATTATATAGTATAACTTTCAGAAGCTTGAGGAAATTCGTATAAGTCAAATTCTATATATTCTGTACTACAGTTCTATTGAATTTTAATGAATAACTAATTTAATGTTTAATTTTTATTAATTTAAAGATGTGAAAGTCTGTTTTTGTAACATGTGGAACCATGTTACTAGTAAACAAGATTACCTTTATGAGTTTAAATGTGAAGAATTAACACAAAGGGTAATGTTAATCAAATGGTAACAAAAAGTAGACTGTTGTTTAGGTAATGAAGTTTAAGTGTTAATTTCCTTACATATAATTCCCTTTCAAGGTCCTGGGGAGGGCCCTAGGGACTAAAAAGATTCATGAAATATCCTGATATTGCATATGCTTCTTTATGTAGCATTTCTGGAGAAGTTCAAGATTAATTATTCAGAATGGAGATATCTATCTATAGGTAGATAGATAGAGATATTAACTCAGTCACATTAACAAAACTTTATTAAGTAGCTACTCTGTGACAGTCAAGGGCAATCTATCATGCACCTTGTGAAACCAAACAGAAGTAGTCATCTAGAGATGAGCAATTTGAAAGGAAATATACAAATGAATTTATGCTTATCAATTTTGACAGTCCTACAAAGGAAAGAAGCAGGGTAATATAAAACAACAATAATGTCAACTTACTTGAGAATGTATAAATAAGAGAGTCCCAATATTTTTTTAAATAAAATCTTTATTTTTAGGGAATTTATTGCATAGTGTAAGATTGCAGAAATCGAAAATTGAGAAAAAAAGAGAATACTAACACTGGAAACATCCATTCTTAAAGAGAAGGTAGAGATGCGGGTGTCTTTAAATTTGTATATTAAGTCATTCTAAAGTCTTACCTAAAACTACATTTCCACCATACATATTATCATGCTTATGCTTCAATTGATCCCACTCTGCCTCAACCATAGCATATGTGTTAGTTATCTATTCCTATACGACAAATTACTCTAACAATTAGAAACTTAAAATACAAGATTTATTATCTAACATTTTGTATAAGTCAGAAATCTGGATATGGCTTAACTGGGAAATCCTGGCTTAGCCTCTCTCATAAGGTTGAAATCAAAGTGTCATCCCAAGCTATGATCTCAACTGAAGCATTGGCTGAGGGAGGATCCACTTCATGCTTACTCAGGGATTGTTGGGAGGCTTCAGTTCCTTGCCAGCGGTTAGCTGGAGACCTCCCATGTCCTTACTTTGTTGGCTACACAGTAGGTCAGAGCACAATATGGGGTCTGGCTTCTCTCAGAATGAGAGTAAAAGATAGCAAATAAGAAAGAAACCAGAGATTTTTTTGTGAACTTATCTCAGACATAATATCTCATCACTTTAACTGTCTCCTATTTGTTAGAGGCAATTTATTCATTCTAGCCCACACAAAAGAGTCAAGATTATACAAGAGTGTGAAAACAGGGCTTGGAATCACTGAGAACTCAATTTAGAGGCCTCCCTACCACATCACAATATACTCTTTTTCCCTAAATTATAACTCAGTTTTAGAGTGAACAGTCATTTTGGTTTGACCGTGAACGTCCCAATTTTAGTACTAAAATCACACATCCTAGAAAACCCTTCAGTCCTGGGCCATCAGGGACAGCTGGTTAACTACTTACACTTTCAAAATTCAGTATTCTATATAGAGATTTCTACTTGCCTTGTCTCAATAGCCATTTTTTTTCTACTAGCATAAAATTACTGAAACTCATGACACTCTTAAATATTTTCTTCTTAGATAATTCTCCGTATCTCCAGTTCAATGTTTGCAGTTCCTTCCCAACTAAAAAACAAACACATAAACAAACAAAAAACAAAACAAAACAACAACAACAAAAAATGAGGGTGGTGGTTTGTAATGCTATATTTATTCCTCTTCATTCTCTTCTATCAAGACATAGGTCCTTCTTCCTCCCCCTGCCAAGACTAAAAAGGAGGAAGGAGAGAGACAGTGGTTAACTTACCTTTGTATTTATGATATGTAGCTTGGTGATTGGTAATTTTGCAGGCAGAATCAGAAATTTATAGAAGGGAAAATATGACCTCATGAGGGTGAAAAAAAAAGTCCAAATTTATTCAGCCAATAAACAGAAGAAAGAAAACCTTGAATTGTGCTGGTATTGATGATAAGTTATGGTATTGATGACAAGTTTATGTGTAAAACTCTCCCATTATAAACAATGAACTATACAAAATTGTATAGTAAACAATAAAGAGTCTATATATTTTTATACACCAAAAACATAATACCTGAAGCATTTTTTTTTTTTTTAGAAAATGCAGACATCTCACAATTAATATTGTCACACTCTATATCTGGAGAACTCAAGCTACAAGGATGATGCTAATAGAGCATCCTGAACTCTCTGCATAAGCACTGATATATTAGAATTATAAGTGCTTTAAGAATCAGTAAAATAGCTTTCAAAACTATCATCTAATCCAAAGAACAGGAGCCATCTGGAGTTATACTTTTCTTCCAGGTTATTATATATATATATATATATATATATATATATATATATATATATATATATATAATATATATATATATATATATATTATATATATATATATATATATATATATAATAAAATATATATATATATATTTTTTTTTTTTTTGAGAAACTTTTTCTACCTAATTATACTGGGCCTGAAGTGGGAGTGTAACTTACATGTAGGGATGAACAATGATTGTTTGACTTTTTTAGATAGATAGCAAGGATTAAATAATGTTAAATCATGGCTGAAGAGAGGAGATAATTTCCCAAAGTGAACAGATTTTGAAGCTAGAGGGAGGTGATTCCTGCCTCCCTCCTCTCCTTTAATTAAACTTAATAATTCAGAAGTATATTAACAAAGGCTAGGGGTTTGGGGGTGACTTAGAGGTCAGTATTTATTAAGTTATGTTACCCTATTTACATCACCATTTCTTGACCTGGCCTGTGACACCTACTTTTGGTTGCCTATTCACATGTATATTGCTTCATTTTTGTTATTTGAATGCCAGTAAATAAATCATGATTGATATAAACTGCTATGATCTTCATATTTCCTTTTGCCAGAGGGTGTATTAGCCTGTTCATCTGACCTATATTGAAACAATGATATTTCTAAGAACAATTTTGTTCCCCATTTGAAAGAGAGAGCTAGGTGATTACAATGCATTTTTGTCATATTACTAAATATCAAGAATATGATATTCAAATTTATGGCAACAGTCTTCCCTATTACGAACAGGGACATTAATAATATGCTGAGTAATAAGGGAAAAATGGGAAAAAAACGCTTGGATTCATGAGTTCTTCAGTAAATCAAATGAATCAGTGTCCAAAATCTAGATCTAAATTCCTACAGTCTCTTAAGTGTTTTCTTTATAATTTCAAGTTGCAAGTATTTGGATATTCTGTCCTAGCAACTGAATACTTATGTAGAAAAAACCTTTGAATAACATTGAAAATGAATTTACTTATATGACCATATTTTTGAAGACCAATCAACTTAAAAAACAACAGTCCAGATTTTCTATTAATTTAGAATTTAAAATATGAACAAGTATAATTTTTTAATGGCAAAAAAAGCCAAGATAAGTTAATTATGAGAAATCTTCTTTCATCCTGAATAAACCAATTATTGGTACACATACATACACACACTTCTGTATAATATCTCTTTTATGTATGTGTTTCTACTAATATTTTATTGTAACTGAAAGTATAATACAAGTATTTAACAACTAGTAGAGGCTTATTGACCGCTGATTTTAGGTGAAAAATGTTACTAGATGTTGTTACTATTAATATTTTTAGGTGATAATAGAGTAAGATTAGAGTAATTTTCTCTTTGTCATCTCATCAACAATAAAAATGACATTTATCAAACTACATGTATATATTTTTCCTAAATAGTCTCACTTTGCCATTGGTAAGATCAACATAATAGGAAATCAAGACAGCACCTTCACTCACTAATTTTCACTGTGGTTAATCGTTGAAACCATTAATGAAACCCCTTGTGCTTTTCCGGCTATCTAACTTGAACTTGTTCAGAATATTTTGTCTGCATTAGTAGCCATGGTAACTTCAGGTAAAATATTGAGTGCTGGCCTTCCAACTGTTAAGACCCTCTAAGTCTTCTTTAAGTCCATAGTATATCTCCACAGAGACATAAGCATGCAAAACAATAGAAACATCCAGTTCCAAGGAAAAATGTAAAATGTCATGATCAATCTATTTTTATAAAGTTAAATAGACGATAAAGTGCAAATATTAACAAAACTTTTTTTTTCCCCTGAGGTGGTAAAACAAATGGCAAATTTTCTAGCAATTATATAAAGCTTTTATGTAAACATCATTAGCACAGTTACATGCTTAGTTACTCAAGGGACTATTGAAGAAAGGCTGGAAAAACAGGGTAGCTCAAGACCAGTATAATATAAAAACTTTATTGTTTCATTTAGGTGCATATTTATAACGTGTGGTTTTATGAAATGTCCTCTTAATTGAGATTAAAAAAACACTGCATAAACACTTTTTTTAAATTTAATTTTATTAATTTTAAGTTTACAGTACATTGATAAGACATGTATATAGTTTATAAAACAATCTCCTAATTATTCTTTGTCTTGTCTGGCTCTCCACCTAGCCATTACATCAATGCTGACTGCATTCCCTATGCCGTGCTCCCTATTTCCATAACCATCTATCAACTACTAATTTGTACTCCTTTAACCCTTCATCCAAATTCTTCCAGTCCCCCAGTCCCTTTCCCCTCTGGCCCTCACTAGATCGTCCTCTATATTTGTGAGTTTGTTTTTGATTAGTTTGTTCTTTTTATTCCTTAGATTCCACATATAAGTGAGATAGTATGGTATTTATCTTTCTCTGACTTATTTCACTAAGCATAACAACCTCTAGGTCCATCTATGTCATTACACATGGTAGGATTTCATTTGTTTTTAATGGCTGAATAATATTCCATTGTATATATGAACCATAACTTCTTTATTCAACCACATCTTAATGGGCATTTAGGTTGCTTCTATTTCTTGGCTATTGTGAATGGCACTGCCATGAACATTGAGGTGCATAGATCTTTACGAATTATTGTTTTGGTTTTCTTTGGATAAATACCCAGAAGTACA